>VXBO01005287.1:160155-263504 GCA_013400135.1 Rhinoptilus africanus
GAACTTCTTTCCCTTGAGGGTGGCAGAGCCCTGGCACAGGCTGCCCAGGGAGGTGGTGGAGTCTCTGTCTCTGGAGATATTCAAAACCTGCCTGGTCACGTTCCTGTGCAACCTGTTCTAGGTGACCCGCTTTGGCAGGGGGATTGGACTAGGTGATCTCCAGAGGTCCCTTCCAACCCCTACCATTCTGTGATTGTTATCTGGTCAGTTTTCCATTCACCTTCGTGTCCTGGTTTGAGGATTCATAAGTCTCTTTCTCCCTCCTCTCCTTGGAAAGAGAGGCGGGGGTGAGCATCTGTCATTCATCTCAGTGGCCAGTCCAGCCCAAGCCACGCCACTTTGTTTTCTCTATTCTGTTATTGAACCTACCAGATTTTAATGAAACCCATAACTTTTAAGAGACAATATTTAAACAAAAAACCCCAAATCTACAAGCAAACCACACATTAATAATTTTGCCAGTATTATACAATTATCTCTGAACTAGATAACATAGTGAGATGTCCTGATTATTGCCCAGTTCATGTGCATTACTTTCACAATGTACTTGAATATCCTACAGAAGAATTAAGTGAGTTAGAAAAAAAATCATAGGAAGCTAGTAGCATTGTTTTGTGAGCAGTGAGGTTAATTCTTTTTCTGTCTTTCTGGTGACATGAATGAGTATACAATGTGAAGACCTTGATATACAGGTGGATTATTAAATATGCAGGAAGTGGATTCATGTCTGCTGCTTTTTGGCTCACGATTTATCTGAAGCATAGAAAGTGCAAACAGGTCAGCATATGGCAACGTCTCTGACCATGTATCTCTGATGCTGTTTTGGCTCAAACAACAGAAATATGTCTTGTTCTGATTGGTACAATGACTGACTTCCTGTTCTGACCTGTGCAACGCATTAAAATTTCTGCGGAAAATTAGAATGTGCTGTGGGAGTTTTGTTTTGTTATGTCTTTTGGATTTTGAACTAATTTCAGTTTTATTATTTTTATGTTTTAGTTCAGCGGATATTTCCATAACTTTGAGAAACCAAGGCAGAGACGCATTTAAACCAGAAGTGTATGGTGCCTCTATTATTGTGAATCAGCACATTAATTTGGATGGAAGCAGAAGTTACAAACTGAAAAGCAAATCTGGTTGGTGGTAGTTTGTTTTGTTTTCAGTCTTAGAAGCTCTTTAGGTGTTTTCATTGCTTTAAATGCCTTGATGTTAGTAAAGGACAATGTTTCTCATTTCATCTTTCAAGGGTGATGATGTCCTCTTTTTTGTGTGCTTACCTTAGACTAAGAATATTTTAGCATGTCAAAAGCAGTTGTGTCAGGTTCTGCATGACGTGAAATCATGCCGTGTTGCCGTTATGAAAATCTGCTTTTGTGATGAGGGTAAACAGTCTTTAGTCTTTTTGAGTTTTTGTTGAATTTGCTATTTACTCAAATTCGGTCACAGAGGGTTTATGTAGCAAGAAGGGACTTTAATTAGAAATCTTTCTGTACAAATACAAATATATTGGCAAAATTGAAAAGAAAACCAACCAACAGTGTTTCTCACTTAGGAGAATTCATGTTACAAAAATACTAATCTGATGTTTTACGTTCATTAAGAACTACTAGATTGAAGAAATGGCTAGGGCATTGTATGTCTCTTTACTTTGGACCTATCAGTATTTTTCCTTTCTTTTTTTTACCATTAGGGGCCATAATTTCCTCAAAGAAAGAGGAACTCATAGGAATACTGGATCACTTTAATATACAGGTAATAGTTATACTGTTTAAATTCTGTGCAATTTAAGACAACATCAGGTTGTGATGTTACAAGTCTTCGATTAAAAAGCAATGTTCCATTTCGTTCAATGGGAGAGGTTCACCTCTTCTGTATTCTTTCAAGATCAAATGCAATGGCAAAAGAAAATTGAAATTTATACCTTATTCAAACGCAGAATAAGATTCTGTCCCAGGCAGATAAGGATTTGCTGTCATCTGTGAGCTGTGAGTCATCTATCCTGTTCATGAAAGCCTTAGCATGTATAGGTTTTTTTCATACCTGGAGCTTTTATTTTTTTCCTGCTTATCAACAATTTTTGCTGTTGAGGAAATTTGCTGCTTAATTGATTAAGGAAAGATCAGGTAGTACACATGAAATTTAAAATATTCAACATATTCAGCCTTTCAAATAATATAAACTTCTGTTAGTATGTGTTGATTTTCTTTTGTGGAAAATTCTGTAAGAATATATGGGGCAATTGTATTTAATGCAATACTTTGATCTATTAAATAGTGAGAAAATAAACAGCATTGGAAAAAATTTCTAATGCAGATGTTAAATAAATGGAAAAAAACAGGCACTGACTTTCTAATCATTTATCCTCTTGGGAACAGTTCTTCAGTTGTCCTTGTTGTGATTGTAATTTTTACTTGGTAGAGTTGGATTTTTTGATTTTTTGTTTGTTGTTTGTTTTGTTGTTTTGGGTTTTGTTACTTTTTTTAAAGGGGTAAGAGGAGTAGAAATCTCAGTTTCTGGATCTGCTTCTCTCAGCTTATTACTGAATTGGTGGATATGGAACAGGGAGATGGTTTGCTCACTTTCGTGGATATCAAGTTACATGGGAACTTTTTTACTTAAAATAAATAAAAGTAATTTATTTGTACAGGTAGATAATCCTGTGTCTGTTTTAACCCAAGAGATGAGTAAGCACTTTTTACAGTCTAAAAATGAAGGTGACAAGTATAAGGTAAGAAAAAACATTTAACATTCTGATTAAACATTAAAATACCGATTGCAGATTTTTAAAGGTGGTGTTTGGAGGAAAAATTCTTAATTTTAATCATCTGTTGTGGATTAACTCAGGTAAGCAGCTAAGCACCACACAGCCATTTGCTGACTTCCCTTCCCTGCTGCCCCCGGCTTGAGATGGGGGAAGAGGAAGGGAAGAGTAAAAGCAAGAAAATTGGTGGGTTGAAATAAAAATTGTTTAAAAAGTGAAAGAAAAGCCAGAAGAAGAGAGAAAGAAAGCAAAGAAGGACATGCAAAGACAGTCACTCACCACCTCCTATGGGTAGACCGATGCCCAGACAGTTCCTGAGTAAAAGATGGCTAATCTTCCTAAACCCTCTCCTCTCCGTTTTTATTGCTGAGCATGACTGTGCTGATTTTTGGCTGGGATAGAGGTAATTTTCTTCATAGCAACTAGTATGGGGTTATGTTTCGGATTTGTGGTGAAAACACAGGGATGCTTTCATTATTGCCAAGCAGTTCTTACACAGTGTCACGGCCTCATCTGCTCCTTGTACCACCACGCCAGCGAGTAGGCTGGGGGTGCGCGGGGACACAGCTGGGACAGCTGACCCCACTGGCCAAAGGGATATTCCAAATAGTATGATGTCATGCTCAGTGATAAAAACTCAGCAAAAAATGCTCAGCAATAGAATTCATAGTGGTGGCATTTGTCTTCTCAAGTAGCCGTTACGTGTGATGGAGCCCTGCTTTCCTGGAGATGGCTAAACCCCTGCCAGCCAATGGGAAGCGGTGAATGAATTCCTTATTATGCTTTGCTTGCATGCACAGCTTTTGCTTTATTAAACTGTTTCTATCTGAACCCATAAATTTTCTTACTTTTACCCTGCTGATCCTCTCCCCCATCCCACTGGGTAGGGAGCGAGCGAGCAAATGCGTGGGACTTAGTTGCTGGCTGGGGTTAAACCACAGCAGTGGTGTTTTATGGGATGGAATGTCCCTTTGGTTAGTTGGTGTCATCTGCCTGGTTGTATTGCCTCTGAACTTCTTGTACACCCTGCTAGTCTCTTCACTGGGAGGGCAGAGTGAGAACCAGGAGGTCTTGGATGCTGTACAAGCACTTTTCAGCAACAGCTAAAACCTTAGTGTGGTATCAGCATTGTTTTGGTCACACGTCTAAAACAGAGCATCATAACAGCTGCTATGAAGAAACATAACTCCATCCCAGCCAGACCCAGTACACTCTCTGATTGTAGCAATCATCCACTTTCAAAACCAATTTTTTGTAAGTTTCTTTTCTCTAAAGACACTGATAAATTAAAAAATAAATAAATTGGGACACTGCTGAGTTAGTTCATTACTCAGAAATACCCCACCAGTTACTTTATTTTGCGTATCATTCAGTATGCATAGAGGTTGTGATGAGTAGTCTTTCTATGGTAATTATTTAAAATTCACTTAGATAAGTTGCTGAATTTGACATCTGCATCTTTTTATTCCTTTTTAGTTTTTTATGAAGGCAACTCAGCTGGAACAAATGAAAGAAGATTATTCATCTATTATGAAAGCTAAAACCAATACATGTATTCAGATAGAACAAGGAGAAGAGGTGTGTAAAAGTTAATTATTAGTACAGATCTGAGCACTGAAATAACTATAGGAATTAAACTACATAGTTTTTATTTGATTAGATCTCAGTGACACTGCATATAAAAAAAATCTTTTCAAGATTTCATATTAAATCACAGCTTCTTGCACTCACAATTGAACCTCTGTCTTTCTCTTTTTCTGTTTTTAAGCGTCTTAAAGAGCTTAAGCAGCTTTATTCAGAGAAAAAGCATCGTTACAAAAGCATTGGGTTTCTGAATGACATGCGAAATCATCTTGAAGATTTGAAACATAAAATGGCTTGGGCAGTGGTAAGTGTCTTGTTAAAATATGTTTCCTCATGTGAAACATAATTTAAATTATTCCCAGTCTGCTGCAAATGTTCTGATATGTGCTAATACATGCTTCTATTTAGGTGGGTGAGATGGAAAAAGAAATACAGCCAATCAAAGAAGGCATCAGAGCTGAAGAAGGAAATACAGAGAAGTTTGTTCAGAAGCTAGAAGAATGCCAGGTATGTGTATGATTGAAACCACGTGCCACTCTATTTTTGGCTCCTTGACTCAAGAATAAAAATAGTGTTTAACATATGATTGTCCTCTAGCTTGTAAGCTGTTTTTTCTGGGCACCTTAGGTTTTCACAAGCAGCTAAGAACATTCCTGTTTTTTCACATTTTTAGCCCTCTAAAACTTAACAGTAACGTTTGCATTCCATACTAATATTAGGATGTTTTTTTCCTGTTGCTTAGTAGGGGTATGCATGTGTGCTTTTCATGCTGATGCTTTTGTTTCAGGTAAGGATTATATTATTTTGACTGGCAATTTGAGATGACCAGCATTGCATATACCAGTGAACACCAGTTTAAACTGTTATGTTGTTGAGACTGCCTATTTCTATTTTCCTTGATGCCTATTTCTGTAACGCTGAAGTATCTTTCAGAGATCTGTCATGTTGGTTTTCTTGGGTATCATTTCCTGTAGAGAAGATAGTGTTTGATTTCAGGAGACATCTGGAAATTTAACAGACCCTGTGGATGGTACTTGAGACTTCTGTACGTGGCAAGAAAGAATAATTTCAAACATTCAGATTCATGTGTGAAAAATATATTTTGCAGAAAAACCCTCGGCATCATTACTTTGAACTTTTCAGTCTATTAAAACTCCTCCAAACTTTCTGAATTGGCACTCATTTATCTTTTTTTTTAATGTTAATTTCATTGTTTTAAGTTGGAGTTGTTTTTACTTTATGGCCAAATGTGTCTGTGTAGAGTTCAAGGAACATCATCCAGATACTGGTTTGACTTCTTTCCATGTTATGGTACATGGCTTTGTTGTATTAAGCATCTGGCGTTTGAGTAAACCATGAGTTAGAAAAGGAAGTTGCTGTTCACTTCACAGATATGATAGTCCGTTGGTTTCCTGAGTGTGTTCCTTTATTAATTTTCATCTTAGCGTATCCATAGTGGCAATTACTTGCTTTATTTTTCTTTAACAAATAAAAAGCAAATGAGAAATGTCAGTTGGATTATTTTGAGAGATGATTTCTTCTGTAGCATTAAGAGGTTTTGAACAAATTGTGCTTCATTACTTGTGTATTGTTCTCTTTTTCCACCAAAGGTAAAAGTGAATGAAGCAGAAGAAAAGTACAAAGCAATACAAGACAAGTTAATAACAATAAGTGAAGAAGCACAAGCCCTGCATCCTCAGTGTGTATCTTTGAAGGCTGATATGCAGGCAAAAAGAAAAGCAGTCAATGAAGCTGAGGTAGGCAAAAAGAACTTTCAAAGTTCATACCAATTTAAAGCTTTAATTGTCCATGCTGTACTGATGCATGCTCCTCCATCTGTGTCTAAGCTTCCTGAATCCATAGTGCAGTTCAAAATAGGTGCAATTTACTGCCTGACATGAAAGTAGTTTCTGTTCTGGGGACATGGGATTTGTATCTTTACACAGGTGTTAAGCTTAGGTCAAAATAAATATGATAACTGTCTTACTCCTTTTTCACCTTCTTGAAATTCAGGTTATTTTTGTCTGTTTTGATACAGTTCAGTGTTTATTTACTCAAAGCTATAGTTCTTTTTGAAATTATTTCTTCTGTTTATTAAACTAGTGTATCCTATTTGCTTCATAGGTAGTTTATAATCGTTTCAAAACTGAGTTCAAGCGTCTTGGAAAAGATGATGAACAGCTACGTAAACGAATTGAAGAACTGAAAAGCAGGTAAATACAGATACAATGATTACGGTGTAGATATAGATATGCAGGGAGTGAGCTTTTCTGATGAATAAGAATATCTGCAGTAACAGAAAGTATTTATTTAAACTTTATCAGGATCCAGCTAAATATTTAAGTATTTCTGATCCTGCTTCTTTGCATACCAAGATTTTGCCTAGAAGGTGATGAGGTAAATGGGCAGAAAAAAAGCTTTTCTTCTTTGTTGGTGTTAATATACATTTTCTAGCTTCCATAGTCTTGCAAAACAAGTATACCTTAAACTAAATGTAATGGGAACATAGCTGGGGAGGGTTATGTGTGGTTACAAATAAATAAAAAAAAAAGGTATTTATGCCTGTAGATCATATAAATGCACAGAATCTTAAATATAACTTTCTGATGGATAAATCTTTTGTGTGATACAGGTAATAAAGCAAAGTTTGTGGCACTTATAAATCATCAGTGTGGTTTTAAAATACTGAAGTATGATCTTTTCTAGTGCTAATCAGGTTTCAGAGCCTGAAAAATTGGAAAGACAAAGGAAAATCGCACACTTAAGGGAACAGTTAAAAGCCTTCCATGATGAAGAAGCAATGATTGGTCAGCAGGTGAATCAGTTTCAGCAGGCTGTATTGAGGTGTAAGGAAGAACATACTAGATTGATGTAAGTTATGCTTTTTGAATTTAACTGTTTTCCTTTGTTTCAAGTTAGTAGTCCCTTCTTATGTACCTTCATTCCCTGAGGTATTAGGCTTCATTTTCTGGTTTTGGGGGTTTTTTAAATTTTATTTTTTCCTAGTTTATCTTAGGACTTGCTAAATTTCTGTCTTTGGCACAGCATGACTTAATTTAGAAACTTACAGAAAATTAAGAAAACTGTTTTGCCATTAAAAGTGAAATGGTATTACTAATTCAAAGTCGTATTTAAATCCATAATGTCAGTTTAATGCCCTTTTTTCTTCCTCCCTTATTCTCTTATTATCCTATGGGCAGACAATGATTTAGGTTTTTTTCATGTTATTTAATACACTAGTACATCCTGGTATGATGTCACAAGATATAAAAGATGATATAAGAGAATAGATACACTTAGGGGTAGTTACTGTATGTATTGTTAAATGGAAATTTATAGAGACTTTGAAGCAAGTGGTTCAAATACCAATTTAGCCCATAGCCAAGCTAGAAAAGCAAAGCAGCCTTTGGCTTTGATTTGGAAACCTGAACTCGAGCAATGATTACCTGAGGGGATTATGAGGATGTCGTCATTTATTGTTTTAAGAGATTTGAGAATTGTTGCTTGTTGCACTTGATGTATTATTTTAAACATCTTTTATCAATTAGTGTAACCAACGGTTACTTTGTGCTCTGTTGAAGGCCTTTGTAGAAGACAGTGAAATTGAAGCATGTAATTAGAAATAAAATAAACTTATTATAAATTGTTAGAAATAAAAAAGTTCTGTAAAACTGTTGCAAAGTAGTACTTTTCTTGATTTTTTTTTCTCCTGTTTCTTGAAACTAGAAAAGTATTGTTGCACATGTGTAGCTAGCTGTACAGTGGAGCATTCAAGTCTTGATATGCTGTCCTATTAGTATTTGAAAAATGAGACTTTATTTTAGTCAAATTAAGGCTTCGTAAGCTATTGCTACTGAAAAAAATTCTGTTCTCTTAGGAGAGAAGACTGTGATGTGAAACAAGCACTGGATGCCAAGCAGAGACAGCTGAGAGAGCTGAAAGACAGTAAAACAAATACCTTGAAAAGGTTTGGACCCCATGTACCAACATTTCTTGAAGCAGTTGAAACAGCCTATAGGCAAGGGCGCTTTAAACACAAACCTGTCGGACCTTTAGGTAACAATGACTACTGAAAAAGACATATTTCCTCATGGGGTTTATTGCATGGCTACTAATGTAAACAGTGATCTTTTAGAGGATCTTTTAGAGTTCTTTAAGGAGCTTCAGGTATATCTTTCTTCTGTACTTCCTGGACTAAAGGTTTTATCCTGGTAGATGATCTTTTGCTTCTGTCCTTTTTATCACACAAACTAGCTAACACCTAGTGGTTTTCATCATTTTCCAGCTGTTTCTGTTAAGGTATTTTATGTAGTTAGAATGGTAAACTTTCAATGCACTCCTCTGACTCCCCACACAGTCTAAGCATCAGTCTGCTGTGCTTTGGCTGCTTGTTCCGTGGTGGATAGCCCTGTCCAGCTCTTGGACAGACTCTGTTCAAAATGTCCAGTTGTTGACTTGTGGGCTTGTCAAACTTGAGAAGTTTTGCGTGGAGCAACTCGGACAGAACCAATTGAGATTTTCTTGGGAAACTTGGTTTCGTTTGTTTTTTGAGCAGCTCTGACAGTAACTGCCGTTTTCCGTTTGTGACTGGGAGTAACGGCTTCAGTGGATTCTGGTTGTAAGCAAATGCTTACGTATTTGGCATTTACTACAGGGTAAGAATGTGCGAACACTCGCACTACTGAAGACAGGTGATACAATGGAACTCTTTGTCTTTGTTTAACTTGCAGCATAGTTGTTCCCCTGCCTTCATCTTTAGAGCATTAAATTGTTGATAAGCAATATTTGCCTTGATATACTCCTGCTGAGCTGCCATAAAATTGATACCTTAATGGAAATTAGTAGTGACCTGTCAAAGATCTTGAAGAAAATGTAGGCCTCCAAATACATACAGGTGTCTCCATAGGAAGAAAAATTATATGTCTGTGTTCTCAGGGTAGCTTGTGTGTTGTGGCGGTTTTTATCTTTTAGTTAACTTCATTTTTTTTTTTCTTGTAAGAAAGGTTTATTTTAGACTCTTAAAAAACCCCAGAAAACTATAACAAAACAAAACAACCTTGAGTGATAAAAATGCAATACTGGATGCATCCTGGGCTCCCCAGCTCAAGAAGGACAGGGAACTGCTGGAGAGGGTGCAGCACAGGGCTACAGAGATGATTAGGGGACTGGAACACTTCTCTTATGAGGAAAGGCTGAGGGAATTGGGTCTCTTTAGTCTGGAAAAAAGACGGCTGAGGGGGGACCTTATCAATGCTTATAAATANGAACACAGCTCCTAAAGCCTTGTCTGTTATGTTTATTTAGGTGCTTTCATTCATCCGAAAGATGCTGAACTGACCTTGGCTGTTGAATGTTGTTTAAAGAGCCTAGTTCAGGCATTTTGCTGTGATAATCACAGTGATGAGAGAACTCTTCAGCAACTCATGTCAAAATATTATCCACATGGATTTAGACCTCAAATAATTGTAAACAAATTTCAGAATACAGTTTATGATGTTAGGCACAGGTAAGTTATGTTATGCACTTTATTGCTTAGCCTTGATGGTTTAAATTGCTATAAGTTGAAAATAATTACTTGTAATATTTTTTTTTTAAAGATCTCATATGAGCTTTATGAATGGTGGTTTTTCTTCTTTTTTTCAGAGCAGTTAATCATCCAGAATTCCCATCAGTTCTCACAGCATTGGAAATAGACGATGCAGTGGTTGCTAATTGTTTGATCGATGTGAGGGGCATAGAAACAATCCTGCTGATTAAAGTAAGGCTCTGTGCTCCCTGTTGGTCTTTCAAGAAATGCTTTTCCTCGTTGTATGGAGCATATATGATACCTTTGCTGATAGTGTCTGTAATGGACAAAGGAGGTAGAGGAAAATTTTTTTTTTTTTTTTTACCCCTCTGAGGAGAGGTGAGGACCCAGATGGCTCAGTAAACCCTGTCTGTATTGGTTATCACTGGAGGCTTCCCGGTGAGGCCCTCTTGGAATTCAATAAACTGTCAGTATCCCACTTCAGACTCTGTTTTCTGTTGTGGGTGAGACAGAGTAAACTGAAAACCCATCGTGGATTTAGGTACTGGGATGTATTTAACAATCCGCAGTGTTAGAGCTTTTACTTTTATTTCCACACACTTGCTTGTTTCCTTGCCCCCCGCAATGCTATCTTCATAGGTCTCACCATCTGTCCCCAGCAGGAGGATCCAGGTACCAGTTGTACCTAGCAACTGCTAGCAACTGCTAGCTAGGTACCAGTTGTAGCTGTAGCAGATTTGTGCTTGAGACTTCAAAAGTTCCCTTTTGAATATTCAGCCCCGCACTCTTATGTGAAATTATCAGCACCTGGTGGCATTCACAGCCTAATTTCTTTTTTCACCTACCACAATAACCAGAGCTCCTTTGGACTCTGCGCTATTAAAGCATTTGAGATGAGAAAGTGTGTTGTGGTTGTTGATAGAATATTGTTTGATGTACTTCACAGCTTTCTTTGGAAGATTGTTCCCTGTATGCGTATTCCACTTTTGACAGTTAAATATACCTGTGCGTAGTGACCTTTTGGTTAGCAATTTTTTTTTAAATCATTATTTTTTTCTCCCCATGGCAATTATGAGGGACTGATTAGACTACAGAACTTACAATTTAGTTAAATTTGTAATAGAATAAAAGAAATGGGCAGCTCAACTAAGTGGGTGTTTTTTGAGAGCATAAATGTCTTACTCAACTAAGAAAAGCAGATTCTTGATACTACAGATTTTTTTCACATTCTTTCATTACTGTTATTCTTACTTTTCATTAGAAGTTGGAAGTATTTCTGGTAAGAACTTCTAGACAAGTTTTAAATTGGTATGTTTAATTATGGTTACTTTTCTGTTGGTGTGATAAGGCCATTGTCTTTTTCAGAGTAGCCGTAAAGCTCGTGAAGTAATGCAGTTTAATCGGCCCCCAAAGAACTGCAGAGAAGCTTTCACTGCTGAAGGTGATCAAGTATTTGAACGACGCTATTACTCTTCCGATTACCTCAGACCCAAGTTTCTCAGCAAAGATGTTGAAGCAGAAATAAGGTTAGCATCCTGTAATGTCACATTTGTAAAAAGCGTGCCTGTTGATATGAATAGTGGAATTGCCTATTTGTCTATTTGCATGTACATGACTCTTCAGTCTCTCCATTTTCTTTCTGAGATTTACACTTCCTTTTTGAGAATTCTGGAAAACCTCTTTATCTCAGTGCCTTTCTGTGATAGGTACAAATCTAAGTTGTACCTCGGTATTTTTTGTGTCGTGACATGTAAATCTTGCCCAGTAAGTAGGGATTTTCTGGGCTGAATGCTCTGGGAAATCTAGCTACTTTCCTTTTTGTTGTGGTTCCTGAAAAAGAGTATGGAGTTAAAGCTATTTCTTTAAAAAAATCTAATACCTGAACAGTGGTGTCGTAGTTTACTGGAAAGGAAGCCTGATTATTCAAACAAAAATTACATGCAGGGAGGTTGGACTAGATGGCCTTTAAAGGTCCCTTCCAACTTAACACATTCTGTGGATTCCACATTGGCACGCATAATCCTACTAGTTTCAGACTTTGCATCTCTGTTTTCTCAGGCTTTTGACTTCAGTCACTGTAGGTGCCTCTGATAAACTTGACTCAGTTCTGTCTTTTTCTCGTTAATTTCAAAATGTAAAAAGCCAAATGTATTTCAAAAAAGCCAAAAAAAGCTTTAAAAAGCCAAATGTATTTCAAAGTTTAAAAACTTGAACTGTCACCAAGCAAATTGGTGACAACAGAGTAATTTTATTTTGAGACTTAGGTTATATTACAGACATATTAAGTAAATATTTTACTTTATTGTATTAATAGCTGATAGTGTAGACTGAATTGAATGTTACAAATTTATTTCTGCAAACTCAAAAGATTTAAATAAGTTAACTGTACTTTGTTTATGTCAGTATATAATGAACTTCACTCAAAGACTATCTTAACTTTCAAAGTGTCAGAGGTATTTCATTACCAGTATTGCTACAGGGGAATGATGTAGGCCAGTGAAAAAGGAAGAATGTCTTCCCACCTCCCCTGCGTCAGAACATAGCCTAAAGCAATGACTCGTTTATCTGGAATAGTGGATGCAATTTATTAAACACTGATTCTGGGATCAGACTTAATCAGTCAATTTCATGCATCTGTAGAAAAAGTTGGATTAAACCTTTGCATTAATATATTTTTTCATAATAATATTAGTAAAGTTTCCCCTTTCTTTTGCAGGGATGAAAGACTATCAAAGTTTTGCTATCTATAAATAATAATAAAGAATTGCTTTGTTTTGCATTTTAAATAGTTTTACCACAAACTTAAAGAATTAATTATGGAAATCTCTGGACATGACCTCCTTTTATAGAAGGAAAAGTAGGAGATTATATGATTTTGTCTGGTCATGCATTTAATTTTTTTCCCCCACATCTCTGTTAATGTGTTTTCTCTCTGACTGTAGGTGTTTTGTCCTAGTCAAAGCATTTGTTTTCTCTCAAGATGCAAAAATGTTTTTAGAAGTAACAGTTCCAGCATTTGGCCTGTTTGCAAAAATTGTGAACAGAGGTTACAGATGGCTCAGCTTACACGAATGGTCTATCCACTAGGCGTTGAACTAGGACCATCAACCAGCTGCCTGCTGGTTATTAGCCATGAGTTCTGCTGTAGACCTTTGGTGTTTCTGTATTGATTGTTCAAACCATCTAATGCATAACAAATTTCAGATTTTTTTTTTCTTTTGGAGGGGAGGGATGTGTGCTTTTTTTTTCCCCTTTTGTCTGGTCATGCATTTAATTTTGTGTATTTTTCTCTGTGTGTATGTGAGTAATAATAAATAATACCTGTGTCATATATAATACCTCAATATCACTTTTTTTTAAAGTCACTTGGAGAAAGAAATTGAAAACAAAAAGGCACAGATAACAGCATCTCACCAACATTTACGTTCCATTGAAAGTGAGATTAGGCAGAATGAAAGTCATCTTCGTGGTCATCGACAACACCAAAAAGAACTACAGGTAAAATAGGTACAAAGTTAATTTTTTGAAACCGGTCAGTCTTTCCCTATTTCATTTTGACTTTTGCAATATATTTTGAGTGGATGATAGTTCTTAATGTTTATCCTTACTTTTGTTGTTTGCTTTCATGTTGTTTACTTTTGTAGTAAGTTTTCATCCTTTAGAGACAGAATGGTAGAGGTCACATTAATTTTAGCATAAGCTGTTGTTTCCTTATGTATCTTTTTTTTTCTTCCTCTTGTGCTAAATCTTACAAATTTCTACTGCTCTTTTTGACACAAATAGGAAGTTGTTGCAATATATGATGTAAATTTCTTTTCCCTACTTCCCCTCCTTTATTTCTGTCGAGGGTTGCCTCTTCATTTCCAGAATCTTGTTTCTCTTCATACTTTTCATTTATACTCTTAAACTATTTAAATATGCTGAATATTTTAAGTATTAAATTTTCTTAATGTTAATTTCTATATAAACCATTTTACAACTCTTAGTCTTCTTTCTTTGTTTTCCTGTACTTCTAGGTAGGATATATATTTGTGGTGGCCGATAATTACGGTTACACATTGTAAGATAATACATACTATATAAGGTTATATTCAGTAAATTACAAATACCAACCAGCAAAAAATCTGGCACATGGACTCAAATTGCTGAAGATAAATATTTGAAGGAAAAATAAAATATATTTTATTCAATTATCGTGTTGAATGAAAATACAACAATACTTAATGATTTAGAGTGTATATGACTTTCAGAGCAAGTTATATCTTATAAAAATGGACTCCATAGGTAAGTGGGAAGAGTTCTGTCTTTTGTAGGCATTGATGAAACTAAAAGACCAAATATCTTGCTTTTTGTGTTGATTTAAGTGAACAAATGTGAGCTTTGCTCTTTAGATAAGCTCAAGAATATTTATTTTTATTTTTATTTTCAGATAAAAATAAGAACAACAGCTGCAGAAATAGCAGATCTTGAAAATATGGAAGAGCACCAGTCAGTGGACATCCGTACACTAGTAAGAACAAATTATCAAATTATGCCTAATAAGGATATGAAATAATATCTTTTAATGTTGGCAGTGAAATAAGCGAACACTGTAGATTTTCAATTACTGTACAAGTTGGATAAATAATGAAGAATGTAACACTTTAGAGAACCTCTACAATTATGGCAATGGCATGATTTTTTTTTTTTAATTTTTGTTTGGTTGTGTTTTTTCTTGTGGTGGTGGGGTTTTGGGTTTTTTTTTTTTACTTCTGCCCTTTTTCAAACCAATAACACTGCAGGTTTATGGAAGGCAAGGTGGTGTTGTAAAGGGATATTCCATGCATTTTTTTTCCTCAGTCCAGACTTGCAGTGCTGTAAAATTCTGGCTGGGGAGATGCGGTGCTGTAGGTTTGGAGCCATAGGTAAAGGCCACTCCAGAGCATATTTTATGTCACAGCACTGCCGCTCCGCCCTGAACCCACAGTTTCTTGCTTTGTTGTAGCTTCACCACGCAAAGTTTTAAAGTTCATATATCGCTCTAGGGAAGGATCATGGTAGTACCATGGTTTCTTCAAACTTCTTATTTTTATCCATGTATTCTTAAAACGTTCACATAGTAGCTTAAGAACAGAAGAAGAATGTGTGTTAATATGTTATGATTTTTATGATGGTGCCCACGAATTTCAACTGTTACTCTGTAATCTAATGTATAGTTGGCCAAGATTTATGTTCTGAGAATCATGCTAATAGTTGTTAATAATAATTCTGACTATGCTTGTTTCGGTTAAATTCCGTGCCAGTTTTCACACTATTTTATCTGGTATCCATGAGAGGCTAAGTTGCCCCAATTTTTTTTTTTTTGTAACTTCTGATTTTGCCACAAACTCACACTTTTTCGGTGGTCTGTCTTTCAGTGCACATGCACATGCGTGCATATAAGTAAACATTTCAAAAATTACTCAAAAAAGTAAGGGATCACTACAGATTCTGTAAACTCTTGTAGGGTTTCTCTTTTCCAGATCATCTAGTTCTGTTTGTTTAAAAAAAAGTATATTCTTTATCCTTTCAGTGAGATGGAAAGATACTCCCTTTTTGTAGGAGAATATCTCCCTGTTTGAAAATTATTTTACACTTGCTTTTTGAACCTCAAAATTTTGACTGTTGCTTCTAATAATAGTCTTATGCAACTGGGAGATTTATATATTTGCTTCTCTTTATTCCTTTAATGGATTTTTGTGGGTTTTTTCTGTTTTCTGCACGTCTTGACCGCTACTATGTATTGATTGCTTTTTTTTCACTTGGTATTTGTCTTTCATTGCTAGCTCGATTTCACAATTGTATGACTGTGAAAAAGAATCTTAGTGATACAAAGTATCAATTACACATTTTTCCTGGGTTTTGGAATATTTGTCTTTTTGAATCAAAAAGTGTGTATGATGAAAATTCATTACGAATGGTATAATTGTCCAGGGAACAGTGATGATCCACTTACCCTTCCTGTATGCCTTTGTATACTGAATGTATATACCCTGTCACAGATCTAGAGGGAAGTTACCTTGTTCTTTTGTATAAAAAAATTCTGTAGCAAAATATTATCATGACTAAGTCTTCACAAAATCCTAACCCCTTTAGTCTTTTCATCACAACTCCCAGATATTTTAATCCCCTTAATTTTCAGTCCTATAATTAGGAAGTTCCACTTTTTCTTTTGCAGTTCGATTTAGTGGTCTCCTGCAAGATCTGTCAGTCTCCTTTTGGGCTTTGGTGGTGACTGCATTGGGCTGTTTGTGTTCCTATTAGAGAGTATGGCATATAATCTTGTAGCCTGATAGAGATAATAAAAATCATATACAGTAATTTGCAAATGTATGTCTCCTTCTATTATTCTACATTTTAATATACTTTGACAGGAAGATGAAGCTGAAGAAAATAAGGGTAAGATGGAAACTGTAAAAAAAGACATGCAGCAACAAAGCAGAAAAATGGAAGAACTAAAAAATATTCTTCAGGTAGCTGAAAAAAAATTTGAAGAAATGAGAGAAAAAATTCATCAAGTAGAAGAAATTGCCGCTCCAATTAAGGTAGCAATAACTTCATATTATATTTTTAAATCGTTCCCTTTGTGTGGCAAGGGGTATGAGATTAAAAGAAGAAAAGACTATGCTCCTTCCTGAAACGTTTATGGTCTATCTATGAAAATGGAAATAGAGCATTCCATCTAGAGCATATCAAGAAAGATGCTTGGCAATAGTTTGAAGATTATGTTGATTGTTAAGGGTAGATTCTATAATGTTTTACGTTTAAATAGAGTTTGTTTCCAGATATCTTTAGTCATGGATTGATAACAAAGGAAAAATAGTTTCCTTTGTGACTTTTCTTTTTAGCGCATCACATTTGTTGTTTAGGCTTCTTTGGTTCTGATAAGGCCTGGCTAAGAATGCTCGTAACTGGTCAGTTTTCAGTATAGCATTTGAAGTTCTGTATGAAGTGGTTGTTATTCTATAAAGTTGCATAGTCATAGAAGGTACTGATACATAGTTTTAATTATTCAAGACAACTGAAGATGCCTGGAAGTCACAGAGAATTAGCAATCTTAATAGAAATAGCAGAGTTGGGGACATGCAAAATTTGATACTGGCAAACGGAAGGCAATGGCATGTTGCCAATAAGAATTAATGGTTTGAAAATGGATAATGGAAACAAGAGTCCAGAATGTTTACAGTATTCTTGTATCAGGATAGAAGGAGGAAAAACTTGGAAAGATCGCTGTAGGATTTTCTTATATGCCTCACTTAAATTCTATATTGTTATGTAGTCTGCTCAAATTAGAAAAGCAAGAGCAAACAAAAACAGGAAGGAAGCAGGTAAGGAAAACAACTGATAAATATATTAGTTACACTGTATCTAATAAGGAAATTCTGAAGATAAGTTCTGTCTAGAAGAAACATGTGAGAAAAGAGAATAGATTTATTGAGAATATTAGAATATTATTGCTTGTTATTAAGTAATAGAGGGCAACAATAAAATTCCTGAAAGGATTTTAGATTAGATGTACTGCGATGTGTTCTGCAGTTGTTTAATGAACTCTGACATATAGCAAGTTGTGGCTTTAATACAGGATTAGGAAAAAGGTAAGAGCATCCATTATTGTTTGGGGTGCTTTGTTTTCCTGTTTGTTATTTTGGTTTGGGGGTTTTGGGGGTGTTTTTGTTGTTTTTGTTTAGTTTGGGGTTGTGTTTTATTTTTGTTTTTTAAGATAAGCCATCTAGTTGACAGGGATTAGGAAGAAAATTGTCTTCTAACTTATGTCATTCTTTATATCTCTTTGCTTCTCTGGAAAGATGGTATCACTTCAGCTGTATCAACACTTACGTAGTATGGAAGTTGCTATTGTCTACATCATATTATAGGTATAGTGGGACAGTGAATTTTCACACTGAAATGCAGTTCTGGCTGTCACACGGGCATCAGAAGTTCTGTCTAGAATGTAGTGTATAAAATAAACGTAGGTTTTGGAGGCTTAGGAGAAAGGATGGCATTTTTTCCAGCATTAAAACATACCCTCAGGATACAGTTCTTAAAAACATTACAGGCGTTTATTACATCCTTGTCAGAATTGAGTATAAACTTTCTGATAATTTGTTGTTAAAGCTTCTGGACTTTAAAAGGAGTAGTCTTACCGAAAGAAAAATAAATTAGACAGCGTCAAAGCCAACATAATTACCTGTGGTAAGTCAGTAAGCATTAGGGACATGCTTAGGAATCTACCACAAACAGCTCGCTTATCACATCTTGGTTTATTCCAAACAGGATGAATTAAACCAAGCTGACTCAGAAGTGGAAAACAGTAAACGCCGCTTGCAGCACTATGAAGACAAGAGGAAAGAACACTTGGCTTGCATAAAAAGGCATAAAGATTTACTAGCTGCCAAAGAAAAAAAATTAGAGGTAGGTGTGGGTTTTTTTAATTTATTGAAGTCAGATGGTCATGATTCTTCTAATATTTAATAATAAATCATTCCACTTGTACAACATACAGATCATATTAATGGTCAGCTACGCTGTTTTCTCATCTATTTCTTAAGCTGACTATCTAAATCAAGTAAAAGTAATGTATAAATGAATCGAGACCTCTTTTTGTCTGGCAGAGCACCATTTCTGTCTTGACAGGTAAGTTGGAGGTTATCCATCTAGGACTCTTTTCGTCTTGCAATGAAAAGATTAAAATGACTTAACCTTAAAATTTATATTTCAAGTTAAATTGAGTAATACTGTTTTGGTTTTTTGGATGCTAGGTTTTTCCTTGTAGATACCTCATACCTGATCTTTTGAAGCTTTATCTAATCAAGCTTTATTAATTAACTCTGAAATCATATCCACAAAGACTTTTGGAAGACTGTCCTATTTAATTATGGTGAAGTTGGTTCTTTATTTATCTGTGTTAGCTAAATAACTGTGAACATGTTAAAGATCTTAGAGAAATACAGTTCTTAGCACTGAAATAACTACCTACCTATAAATGTTGTTAGTAAAATTGTTAACGATAACTAGGTTTGCTGTGATAAGTACCCAAAGAATGATACAAAAACACTGTTCCTGCTTCTAGGCCTTGTTTTTCCATAGCAAAAATGTTTGTTGTGAACACTAACAGATTTGTTGAAAAATGTAATGATTAATTGAGTTTCAAACATTGATTTAGGAAAAAATTGCACAAGCTAGGCAAATCTACCCAGAGCGCATCGAGGTCAGCAGAACTGTTAAGAGTCTTGATGCAGAAATGAATCGCTTGAGAGAGAGGATAAATTCAGAAAATGATCGCCATGGAAACAGAGAAGAAATAGTGCAGTAAGTAATCTTTAATGTCTAAAGTTGTTCAGGTAAGATGGAAAAGACAGGAGAAAGAAGAGTTTTCTTACTGACCTGCTTTTGTGTGTGTTTTTAGTCCTTAAACCGTACACGAAGGTGTGGAAGCGTGCTGTGCCGATTGCTCGGTCAGCCAGTAGTGAACAGGCTGAGGAGTGCTGAGCTGCCCTCTGGTGATTTTAGGCAGTGTCTGTACTATACGTGTATACGTGATGTTACCAATGATGAGATACTCTCGTAGCGTTTAGAAGTATCCCAATTATGACTACGTGGTGTGAACATAACTCGCCGTTGTTCTGTGATGCAATGAGTATTAAGCGTACTTCTGATTTGCATAACTAATGCATAAATTAGGGAATTACTTGAGGTTTTGACTGCAGTGTTTCAACAAATCACTCGCCTTGGATATTCTTGTCCACAGGGAGCCCAGTCATTTAATCTCCCTAGTGTAAGAATTTCCTTTCAAAAGAATTAAATATAAAGTAAAAATTATTTTTTCAACCACTTTTCTTTTGTGAACAGCATCTTACTTCACTCACCAAATGCTTTTGGGTTCACGTAGATCATCACAAAAAAGTTTTTATTTGAATGTTTTGATTATCAAATTGATTCTTAGCATTTACAACCGTAGTTTGGGTTTAATTCAATGCGTGTTTATCCTAAACTTTCTGTTAATTAAACCAGGCAATTTCATGACGCAAAAGAAAGATATAAGGCTGCAAACAGTAAAGTAAAGAATTTAAAGAATTTTATTATGCTGCTGGAAGAAATAATGACACAGAGATTCAAAATATATTCACAATTCTTAAGGTGAGTTAATTTCACTGTAACTTCGTTTCAGATGAACTAGTACGTAGATGTATGTGCCCATATTCCAGGGTAAAAATTATTGAGCAGATCTGTGAGAATGAGGTATCTTTAAAGCACTATTCACAGCAATCTTTCTAACTTAATCTTGCTCCCACATCCATATTATTGTGCCTGACAGTTTAGAGGCAGCCTGGACAGTCAGCTGGGAATACAACGTGCTCAGTGGAGGCTGTATTTTGCTTCACACAAAAGGCCTCAACTCTGCTGACTTAAGCCAAGGCAGGTCTGTTTCAGTGCGGGTTTTGGTCAGTAAAATATCAGCAGCATACTCGCATTGAAATCGTCCGGACTGTCACTTGTTTTCATCCAGTATAATTAGTGGTGGTGTGCTCACAGAATCAGAGAATGGTAGGGTTGGAAGGGATCATCCGAGATCATCTAGTCCAGCCCCCTGCCAGAGCAGGGCCACCTTAGAGCAGGGGGCACAGGAACCCATCCAGGCGGGTTTTGAATGTCTCCAGAGACGGAGACTCCACCACCTCCCTGGGCAGCCTGTGCCAGGGCTCTGCCACCCTCAAAGTAAAGAAGTTTTACCTTATATTCAGATGGAATTTCCTGTGTTGCAGTTTGTGCCCCTTGTCCTGTTGCTGCGCACCACTGGAAAGAGCCTGGCCCCATCCTCTGGATACCCGCCCTTTAGGGATGTATAAGCACTGATGAGATCCCCTCTCAGTCTTCTCTTCTCCAGGCTAAACCGACCCAGGTCTCTCAGCATTTCCTCATAAGAGAGGAGCCCCATCCCCTTGATCATCTTTTTAGCCTTCCACTGGACTCTCTCCAGCAATTCCTTATCCTTCTTGAGCTGGGGAGCCCAGAACTGGACACAGCACTCCAGATGTGGCCTCCCCAGGGCAGAGCAGAGGGGGAGGATGACCTCCCTCCCCCTGCTGGCTGCACTCTTTTTAATGCACACCAGGAGACCATTGGCTGCCTTGGCCACAAGGGCACATTGCTGGCTCGTTGTCAACTTACTGTCCGCCAGGACTCCACACGTAACTTCATTGTGGGACAAACACTTTTTCTCTGCCCTGTGCAGAAAAAATTTCAAGATCTTTGTTCAGATTCTGCAATTTGTCAGCGGCTTCTGTCATGGAGTGTCCATACTGGGAGTGAACCCTTTCTTTCTTTCTTGCTTCAGTCCCTTAGTATCCTACACTTATGAATGAAGATTTTGAGGTGGCCTCCCTTTGAAAGGACCGATGGTCCGCTTTCCAGTGCAGCCCTTTGTCATTTATCATTCCCTTCACCAGAAATTGAGGGATATCTGTGTTGGCTCTGCTTTTTGTACTTTTTGATCTGGGATTTGTAGGCAGTGCCAGTGTGATCCTGACAGATAGTAACGATCAGGAGATTCCCAGCTTTTGCAGGTGGAAGTCTAGGAATGCTAGTGGATAAGATTCACCTGCAGGATCTGATGCTTGCCTTTTGTCACATGTGTCAAACTGAATCTTGTTCCTAGAGCCCAAATTTGAATATAAATCCCACTCTTAAGCTGTGTTAAAGAACCATAGTTCTTTCTTGAAGGAAGTGTGGTGTCTTGTCTATTGGGGAATTATATGCTAAAACTGGGGGGAAAGGGGGGTGTGAAATTAATATCCTGGGGTCTATCAGAGTCTAAGTAAATTCTTTACTGTCCTTACTCTGCAGTCCGACTACTGGATAGGAAAGCAGTGGAATTTCATCATTGTTGATGCTGTGGAAGAGGGAATAAAAAAGATTTTGTCAATTGAAACAGACTTGTAGAAAATGTAAGGCCTGTACTGGGTTTCTTACCTGGTTGCTTTGTGTCAGTGACTCTCCGTTATATCCAGTATCACGTCACCTGTTTGAGAGTGTAATTGATTTGAGAAGATGTTATTAATGGAGCAGGGCTTAGTATTGAAGATTATGATGTGGAACTGTTGATAAAAATCTGCTGTAACTTTTCAGTGTATTTTAAAACTAACTGACCTAATGACTGTTTGATTTAACTGATTTAAGGCTCCTTTCTTTACGATGCAAACTCTACTTTGACAATTTATTACGTATTCGAGCTTGCTCTGGAAAAATACTTTTTGATCACAAGAATGAGACACTTTCAATAACAGTAAGTTATTTTATATTACTTTAATTATCATACTATGTAATGAAAATATTATTTTTTTTAATAGCTGCTAGAACATGCATTATAAAGGATAGAATGTGATGTTCTCCTCTCTCCAGAAAGTGATATGCTAAATTGTAGGATGTTGAAAACAAGCAGGAACATAAAACATATCACCATCTTATATGAGCAGCTTGCTGGATTACATGGAATAAATTTGGACTGTCATCTTCTCTGAGGAGAAGAATTCACCAACCAGTCATCCTAGTCAGTCTTTCAAAGTTACTCATTCGTATGTCATTGATTCATCGCCTTTATTTTTATCACTGTATAATGGCTCTAGTTGTTATTAAAACAACTTTTAATTGCTGAAAGCTTCAATATTATGGTTTTTTCTGTGTGTGCCTTCTAACATACCTCCCAAAGAGTTTTAGTTGTTGGAGTGTTTACTTTTTTTTTTTCTTGTGGGAGACTTCAGTTTTAGGAATTGAGGGCAATAATGTGTAGTGACAACATAAATACACGTTGACACAGTGCTAATTAAACAGATGAAGGATATGTATCCGAGGAACTTAAACTCAGTCCATAAAATATCAAGTCATTACCTGGCTTTATAAGAATACTTTTTTTTTAA
The DNA here is from genome assembly GCA_013400135.1 of Rhinoptilus africanus. Taxonomy (NCBI): domain Eukaryota; kingdom Metazoa; phylum Chordata; class Aves; order Charadriiformes; family Glareolidae; genus Rhinoptilus; species Rhinoptilus africanus. Next base: position 182,960 of record VXBO01005287.1, read on the forward strand.
TACCTTACGTTTCATGTTTCTCATGCAAGAGATCTATAGCTAGTCAAGGAAGGTAAATTAAAGAAAAGAAAACCACCCCCACCCCCCAAAAAAACACCAAAAGACCACGCTCCAAAAATAATTCTTACTTTCCTACTTAGCTTGTTAAAAGTGCCGTAATTAACAGGACAACAGGAAAATGCTTAAGTTTAATCTTAAAGGGGAAGTGCCACAAGGTGTCACCATGATCCATGGAACCAAAGAACTGTTCACAAGGTTTCGTGGATTCCTGTGAAGAAACCCTTCCTCCTCTGAACTCCTGCTGTAAATCAATTACCTGCTTTTCTGTTGTAGTTGGTAACCACTGCATTCCACTGTATATAACTACAGTGGTACGTATAAATTGAACACTGTTTAATAGCTATTAAAAATAGAGAAATTGAATAAGGGAACGCTGACAGTGTCATTCAGTCTGTTCAATGTATTTCACTGCGGTGGAGAAAGGTGCGTCCATCCTAGAAATGTGCTATGGAATGGTTAGGGGCCATCCCCTTCCAGAATAGCTGTGGCGGTGAAGCACATAAAATTGTTCTCAAGTGATGTCTATCTGTTCATGCGTAAACGTGTTTGCCGTTAAAATTATGATTCTGTTAGTGAGTCTCTGTTTCAGGCTTAAAAATTGCTCTACTATTTTGATTTCAAGGTTCAGCCCCGAGAGGAAGACAGAGCTGCCCTTAACGATGTGAGATCCTTATCAGGAGGAGAACGTTCCTTCTCAACAGTTTGTTTCATTCTCTCTCTGTGGTCCATTACTGAATCTCCTTTCAGATGCTTGGATGAATTTGATGTCTACATGGTACAAACTTACACTTACATTTGCTATTCTGGTTTGTATAAAGTAGTGAAATAGTTGAGTTGGTATCTGTATTTGGTTAGATTTTAAAACACTATAGTTAACTGCAAATAATAAAAAAAACCCAAGTCAAACCCCAACCCAAAACTTCGTAGGCATCTTTGTTCACTTTGCGTAGTGACTTTTGAAGCTTATTCTGTTTCTGAAGTGGGTGCCCAGGGCCATGAGCATCACTGTTACTTTACATACTTAAACCTTATTTCAGCGCAAAAATCATAAAATATAACTTTTTATTAGTTCCCTAAGCCATTCTGACTGTGTTTGTCCCAGATTGTCTCTGCAGTTGGCTGTGACAGAGCTGTGCTTTGGCTTCTACCAGTTTTGGGATTAATGGGTTAGTTTTTTTCAAGCAACTGTAGCAATTGAGTTCAGTGTTGCTCCTCAGAAACTTGTTTTATACTTCACCTAGTAGCCTCTTTCCAAGATGCTGAAATGCAGAATGATGAACAGTAAATACTAATGCCAGATAAAACTGATAAACCTGATCTTTGTGTACAGCTTCCCTGGATCGGTGACTAACCAATTTTTTAATACTTTTTTATTTCCTCCTTATTAATATAAGGTGTGGTGTGGTTTGAGAAAAGAATTTGTTCTGACACAGAGTTGATTATTTCATTTTGCCTTCAGTGTCCCTCCCCCATTAATCACAGAATCACAGAATGGTAGGGGTTGGAGGGGACCTCTGGAGATCATCTAGTCCACCCCCCTGCCAGAGCAGGGCCACCTTAGAGCAGGTTGCACAGGAACCCATCCAGGCGGGGTTTGAATGTCTCCCGAGACGGAGACTCCACCACCTCCCTGGGCAGCCTGTGCCAGGGCTCTGCCACCCTCAAGGGAAAGAAGTTCCTCCTCATGTTTAGGTGGAACTTCCTATACTGAAGTTTGTGCCCATTCCCTGGCCTGGCCCCATCCTGCTGACACCCACCCTTTAAGTATTTATAAGCATTGATAATGATATATTTACTGGGTTTCACAGACCTAGAGAGGAAAAAAAGATAATATACTTTGTATGTAAGGAATTTCTAAAAGGAAATTATGCATCTAAGGTGGTCGAGTGGTCATTTCTCAGCCAGCTTCCAAAGCTTAGGTCCTCTTTTACAAGCTAGTTGTGCAGAAGTTTATCTATTCGTCCAGAAAAGGGTGGATACTCAGAAAGGTAGGCTCTGCAGAGAGCTTCTGTGTTGTCTGTTCCATAATTCCATAATTGTGTCAATTCCACACAATTTGTCTTTCCACTGCTGTGCCAGTAAGTGCTACCTTAGTGTTTCCACCTTCTGTAGTTACTTTTGGCGCTATCCTGGAGACCCACCACAAGAGGACTCCATTTGCAAGGGAGATACCTCCTGTCACATGTAATAAAGTGTAGAAGCAGAGCTTTGGGTAACCCCTGCTCATCACAGCGTTCCATCACCCATCTTTTTCAGTGAGCCTAATGCAGAAGGTTGTGTTCAAAGTAGTAATAATAATAATAAAAAAATAATCGACATAATAAAAAACAAGCTACATAATAGGTTTCGTGCAACCCTTAAATCCTTTCAGGCAATTTTGAGGCAGGATTTTATAGGAAACACTATTCTGATAAAATGCAGCTCATCTCAGCATGCCAATGAAGCAAGAAGTGGTGCATGTATATCAAAGCTGATAGAAACACATCGTGGGTGGGAGCATGCGATTGTTCCCATAGAAGCTTTCTGTTGTGGGTGTGTACTAAAAAGTAGGGGTTTAGAATCTCCAAGACTGTAACTTGTAGCTTTTAGAATTTAACCCTGACGTTTCTCAACCTTAGGTTTATTAGACTTTTCCTTAGCCAAGCTTTACTGTAAATGAACTAATTCTGGCAGGTTTTTTTATTAATATATTTTCTAATGAATTTGTTCGTAAGCATTTGTCTGAATTTGTGCAATAATAAGCCAGTGAAGCACACAGGCAGTGTCAGTACCTGATAAATCTTTTGTCTTTAGGACATGGTTAACAGAAGGATCGCAATGGATATGATTCTGAAGGTGGCAGACTCTCAGCACCATCGGCAGTTCATTTTGCTCACCCCACAAAACATGAGGTAATACTGTTGTGCTCTATTTCCCTGTACAAGAATCGCCAGGGAGTTCTGTTGCAAGGAGTATAGCTTAGAAAAAGTAAATATGAGGAGAAAGAAATCTTGCTGTGTGTAGCAGCAGAACATCAACAATTAAGGAGTTCTTTGCTGACGGTTCTGGGAATTGAATAGGCGTTTCACTCTTCCGTATGTGATGTCTCTTAATGTGGTAGTGCAGTGGGACTTGAATCAGTTTGTCTGAAGCAGAACAGGTTTTTGAAATGTTTTATTGTGTAAAGTAGGCTCCTGGTAGCGTTTAGCCCTGCAACTCCCTCTCCCCTCCCAAAATTAACATAAGACTTAGCATTTTTCCTGTGAATACTTCAGTGCTTTCAAGGTGTTTGTCATTTGCGTTGATTATCCTTTTTTTTTTTTTTTTTAATATCACCAGTCTGGAAACTGGTAACTTATTCCTTGTTTTCTTTTTTTCATCTGGTAGCCCAAAATTCTTAAAAAAAGCTCCATATAAACGCCTGGCAAAGCCATGCCCAGCTTAAGGAGACAGTCACTGCCTCACCTCCTGCAGCCAACTCTTCTCTCTGTTAGCCAAATGCAGTCAGTGAAGCCTGTGGAGGATAATTAAGCAGTCTTCAAAATAAAGTTTATTTACTTCTAATTGTCTTCTCTTACTGGAATCTATACAAAGTGAGATAATGGTATTCTGTTGCTATTTAAGTGGAAATGTGTTGTGGGGAATTTCTGAAGCCTGACAATACAAATACAGGAATTTTACTTGTAGGTACTGTTTAAAAGTTGAATTCAGTGCAGTTTGGTTTTGTTTTATTTTGTTACCTGTTGCATGTTTGTCAAACATTTAATATAACAAAAGTAGGCAGGCACCTTCGGAAAAAACACATTTAGGATAATTGTGGAGAGGCCTGTAGCATCGTCTCTTCAGTAACTTTGCTCATTCTTAGTACGATGTGAGTGATTACACATGGGTAAAGTGTGTGCCACTTCCAATCCCCAAGGCAAATATGAACTGTATTTGATCGTTATTTCAGTTGGAGTTTCACTTTTTTTTATAATTAAGGTAGTCTAATTGCTAGAAAACACATGATTGAAATCAGTCACAGAATCGCTGAGGTTGGAAGGGACCTTTAAGATCATCAAGTCCAACCATTACCCCCCCCTGACAAAACCCCCTTCTAAACCATGTCCCTCAGTACCACATCTACCCTTTTCTTAAACCCCTCCAGGGATGGGGAATCCCCCCCCTCCCTGGGCAGCCTCTTCCAATGTTTAATAACCCTTTCAGTGAAAAAGTGTTTCCTGATATCCAATCTAAACCTGCCCTGACATAACTTGAACCCGTTTCCTCTTGTCCTATCCCTTGTCACCCAGGAGCAGAGGTCAGCCCCCCAGTCATTGTCTTTCCCTCAGGCTTTTACTGAAGTCTGGCTCCAGTATCAATTCACTGGAGCCAGAACTTCACCCCACGTTACCCTTTTTTAAAACCGACAGAGAAGAGAGATGGAGTTAGTTAAAGGAAAATATGTGATGGAAAGAATCAAACAGAAATACTGACGTTTGTGGAGGAGAAACACTGCTGAAATGCTGCATGCTTTATTTTTAGTTCTCTGCCTTCGAGTTCCTGGATTCGAATCCTCCGAATGCAAGACCCTGAAAGAGGCCAGAGGACATTGAACTTCCAGAAAAGGAGTGACAAAGAGGATGAGCAATAAGTCTCTGCGCGTACGAGTGCGGCACACGGCCGAGGCTCAGGGTGCGATGATGTGTGTGCAGCTGTTCCTTCCTGGTGCTGGATAAGAGGATACTCTTAGGAAAAGAAGAGGGTCCTGTATTTTTTTAATTTATTTTTAAGAGTTCCTGTCTGCGTACAGACCAATAAGTACAGTTTTTATGAGGAGAAAATCCTGAATGTTCAGTTGATATTTTTAACTACTAACTAGTAGGATTTTTTATCAGTTGTTCTGGTTTTTTCTTCTGGAAAAAGTGAAATATATTTTGAATAACTATGGAGTAGTATTTTAATAAACACTGAGAACTGATACTTGTGGTGGTGTTTTAGTGTCTCTACACACTTAAAATTAGCACTAAGTTAAAAATGTTGGTTCCTTTCTAGCTCTGCCTTATTTCTTAAACGTGTGCTAATTAATACATGCAGTAAAACGTCCTTCATTTTTTTCCAGTGGAACGTAAGAAACTATTAGTACTTGTAGTGGATACTCTCATAATGAGAGAAGTGAAGGATTTATTTGCAGTATATTCTCTGGGCACGTAAAAAGTGCTTTTATTTCTTCCTAAAGAGTTTATAGGACAGAGTCTAAGTTTCTTTGACAGGAGCTTACCAAACCTCGCAAACTGTGGCATTATAAACTTGGATTTTTAATTCCAATAAACAAAGTTCTTGCACAGTCCGAGTCTGTAGGGATAGACTAAGTCTGTAGATAATGATGACGTTATAATGAACTAAAGTGACAGAATTCCTTCCAGTGTAGAGGAATGAAATGGAATAAGAGTTTTGGGAAATAATGCAGTAACTTTTCCACAGCATCGTAGGTCTGTGTTTGGTTGGGTGTCCCCGTCTCCCCTCCCGCCCTCCCCTGGGACTATACTAGAGCAGCTAAAATGAAATAAATTGGCTTTATTTAAACAAGGCAAGCATTTATTGGGGATAAGAGGGACAAAGAAGAACCAGATTTTTCAAACTGCCCCAAATTAACTTTTTTTTTTCTCTCTTCTGTTCTCCTTTCTCCAGGAACTTGAAATTGTTGGGAGCTCTTCAAAAGCAATGACTTTTTAGAGTTCAGCCATGACACACACTTTTTTCTTTTTTTTTTTTTTTTCTTTTTTTTATTTTTCGGGGATACCAAAGCCATTGATNGACAAGAGACCTCCGGAGGCCCCTCCCCAATGAACAGTTCCATGACCCTGTGATTTGACGAGATATATATTAAAGGTACTTCCAGCTTGTTCAGGATTCTGTGAAAATACCGGAGGGGGAGCAGCAGGAAAGCCGTGTGAGGTGCGGACTTGGCATAACCTGTCTTTAACACGAGCCCGGTTCGTCCTGGGAGCCCTCGATGCCATTACATGACGATGAACCCTGTGTTCGGTTTGACTCGATTTTATGATGACAGACTGTTTCAGACCCTTTTTCAGTATGAAATGATGGAGTGGCATAGCGCCATTTCCTCGTGATTTTCTTCAGCCTCCCAAAAAAAACAGAGCAAGAGATAAAAGCGAGCGTTTATCTTCGTTAGTACTTTCATAATGAGTTGCGTGGAGGAAAGAGCTTCAGGAGAGTTCTCATGTTCCTGCTGAGCTGTCACCGCAGCTTCCCCTCAAGTTTTCTACAGGCTCCCTCGGAATATTGGAGCAGTTGGCAACAATTCTGGTCTCTGGTTCAAATGAATATATTGTATTTATTCTAATTTACCGCTGGACTCGCGAACGCGTGCCTGACTGTGTGTTAAAGCAGCTGCTTTCACGGTAGGGGATTAGTTCTGAATAAAATTATTGAAATGCACGCTCGGATGCGCTTATTGTCGCAGTGACCCATCCGAGGTCTCAGAACTCTCTTATTCTCGATAGTTTAAATGCGGAGTTGGCCATACCAGCTCCCTCCCCAGAGAACTGCGGTCCTGGCGTTTCATTTTGGGGCTGCTGGAGCTGCTGGCTGTTCCGGGTGGCAGTGCATCGCGTAATGCTGCGCTACGGGAAAGGGAGCCCCTCCAGCTGCCTAAACTGAAGGCGCGAGGGAATGTGGGATGAGGTCCCGCTTCTCTAATAAGTATGTGTAAACCGAAGAGGCGTGAATTCCCAGGAATATTCAACATCTTCTCTACAACTAGGAATTTAAGCCCAAGTGGAAAAAAAAAAATGGGCATCTCGTGCTCAGACTGTAATGTTTTCAGAACGCGGGGTTTATTTTCAAGGGACAGCCAGAGGTACAGAGCATACCGCTCGCGAATTTGCTAACGCAAAATTTCTGCTATTAAGAAACGTAGCTGAAATTTCTGCCTTTTGCTGTTCATTTGGAATATGAAGAAAATTCTGAGAGGATGGCTGGGGTTGTGGCAACAATTGATTCTGTGTGTCGTGTTCCCCCCCCCGCCCCGTGCCATGTTTGTTGGCAAAATGTGTAAAACTGTGGGGTTTTTTGGTGGGTTTATTTTCCCTCAATTTTAAGATGCGCGTCACTCTTAAAATTTGAAAATACAGAGAATGGCTTGGTTTGTGTCACGTTTTATTGTCTGACTTTTAGCTATTACGTGTACCGTCTCATTTCTTCATAAGGCAAAGGAGAAATACCAAACATGCAATTGTAAGATGTTCAGACATACTATTGTGGTTTTGTTTTTTGTCCTCCTGTAAGCAACCTGCGTAAAGAGGGATTTTTTATCTGCAATTTGTGCCTTCTGCGAGCGCTGGGTGCTTTCCCAGGGCTGCGCAGGACTTGGACCTGCAAACACCCTTCGTCGATGCCCGGGGGACTGAGGAGGAAGGTGGTTCCCTTCGCTGTCCCTTCTCAGCCATCATACTTTACGGTTAATTTATTAATAATGTTTTTTTGACGACGTGTCTGTTTATATTAAACCCAGGGCAGTTTAGTATCGTACAGTTTAAGGGAGGAAAAGCATTAAAAGACCAGGTTTAGGCCATGCAAATAAACTGCACGTGGCTTCCAGCTGGCCGCGAAAGCTGCAGGGCTGCAGGACGGGCACATCTCAGCGCCAGCATCCGGGAGGAGAAGGGGCTGCTCTCCCGGGAAACACAGGGACTGCGCCTCCGGGTTTCGTACAATGTGGCTCTTGGAGCGAGTGAGCGAGTGAGTGCAAAGGAGTTTTCTTCACGCCTTCATAACGAAATGCAGATTTCCCAGTAGTACAGTGACAGATAATTAAAGAGATTGAACTTTTTTCCTTTTTTTTTTTNAGCTCTTTCCAGATTGCAGGGATGCAAATGAGGTAAGAATTAAGGCAAACCTAAAAGGCATGCAAATGAAGTACAGTTACACCCACTGACGACACGAGCACGGGGGTGGGTCAGACGGGAGAGCTGAGGGGCGCCTCCCCCCCCCTCTCCGCCCAGAACTACCTTACAGCAGAATGCCGGCGCGGTTTATACTCAACAGTTAACATCGCCACGGGGGTTCAGTGTCACGCACGGGAATTACTCGGTCTAGGAGACACAGAGCTAGCATCGGTCAAACAGGAACAATAAATAATACAGCTCACCGCAGCACAGGGCCGCTGCACAGGCTCCAGAGGGACAGGGCTGTTAGGAAAGGACATTGCACACGTCACGTTGTGGCCGTTTATTTTTTATAATATATACTTTTAAAATTCTTTAGCAAATGACATTCTCATGCACACGAGTGTTTCAAACACAAGAAGCGAGTCCATTTATAGGTAGTCCAAGCAAATCTGTGTGTGTGTGTGTGTGTGGAAATAGCTGCAAACTGAATGGAACATGACACTTCTGTGCAGTCTGTGGCGCGTCGGACACAAGCTCATTTTTGAATGTCACACTGCAGGAGTAATACAATGGAGGGATCGCTCTTTGCAGCTTCTTTGAATTCATCCAGTGTGATCTGGTCGTCTTTGTTCTTATCCATCTTACTGAAGATCTTGTCTACCCGCTGCTCAGGCGTCAGACCATCCTCGTTCATTTTCATCATTATCACGGTGCCCACCATTTTGTAGATGGCCTTTGGAAAGAAACCAAAGAGAGGATTCAACTGAATGAACTGACCTGATTGATCGGTGTGATCAAATTCTGGAAAGATATTTCGGCAATAAAGCGACTGCTACTTTCACTAAAGATGGGGGGTTTTTTTCTTAGAATCAGTTGTTGATATATTTAAAACAAGGAAGAATGTGCTTTACTTCCTTTAGATGTAGATTTATTTATACCCCTCTCTTATGAAGAGAGGCTGAGGGATTTGGGTCTCTTTAGTCTGGAAAAAAGATGGCTGAGGGGGGAGCTTGTCAATGCCTATAAACACGTGAAGGGTGGGTGTCAGGAGGATGGGGCCAGGCTCTTTTCAGTGGTGCCCAGGGACAGGACAAGAGGTAACGGGCACAAACTTGAGCACAGGAAGTTCCACCTAAACATGAGGAGGAACTTCTTTCCCTTGAGGGTGGCAGAGCCCTGGCACAGGCTGCCCAGGGAGGTGGTGGAGTCTCCGTCTCTGGAGACACTCAAAACCCGCCTGGATGGGTTCCTGTGCCCCCTGCTCTAAGGTGGCCCTGCTCTGGCAGGGGGTTGGACTAGATGATCCCCAGAGGTCCCTTCCAACCCCTACCATTCCGTGATTCGGTGGTTGCATTTTGCATGCTGGAATGAATTTCTCTGCCGTTCTGTTTGACAGCGCAAAACTGTTGTAACCTGTTCTCTGTGGCAACTGTTTATTTGGCTTTTTTTAGTCACTCCATTGGAACATTTCACATAAATTCTGAATAATCAGTTTTAGCAGTCATCACCTTTTAATAGCTTTCTGTGCGTAGATGTGAGCAAGATCTGGTATTAACAACTGCGGCGAGTAGCCGGCGGATGACGAGGGAGGTAAACTTTATCCTTCCTGTTAGTGCTGTGGTCATCTTAAAGCCCATCTGTGAGAGCTCACTTAAAATAGTGTGTCGTTATCCCTGTAACTTTCTGTAATCTGAGGTTAATCTCCAGTAAGGCTTCAGCTACTTGAGCTACAAACCAGTAATTTCATGGGTGTCAAGTGATTTTGAGATGGGCTTCGTAAATCCTTTGCTGTGCTGTTCTTACGGTTAATCCGTACATCAGGAAAAAAATTACCTCTTAATATTGAGAAGCTTACACACACGTATGTACTCGCTGCGATGCTCAGAGATTACGTCTGTTACAACGGGAGTGTGCTTGGGCAGGCGTCAGTGTGGGAGGAACGTATGTAATGTCATGAGCCCCCAGCATAAGGAGGAGGAGGACATGGACCTGTTGGAGCAGGTCCAGAGGAGGCCACGAAGATGCCGAGAGGGCTGGAGCCCCTCTGCTGTGCNTTCATGATACGCGCAGTCTCTAGTTTGCTTAAAACCTAAACAGTATGCGAAGAAGTAATCAAATTTCACTAACGCTCAGCCATCTTATTTTTCAGTGTCATATTGATCTCACCTCTATAATTTCCAGCATTTCCACTCTTGTAATTTTACCATCACCATCCAGGTCGTACATGTTGAAGGCCCAGTTCAGCTTTTGCTCAAAACTGCCTCGTGAGGTGATGGACAGTGCGCAAATGAACTCTCTGAAGTCGATGGTCCCATCTCCGTTTTTATCAAAGGTGCGGAAGGCGTGCTGGGCAAACTTTGAAGCATCTCCATATGGAAAGAACTGCAAAATAAAATAATACATAGAGCCGTGGGTAACGCAAGGGAGCGAGGCCTGTACCTGCCTGCAAGACACTGACGTGAGGCGTTTATGAAGAGCTGCTCATGGGCTTTGGGTAAAACTGAAGGTACACCATGTAACAGTTACGGTTTAATGATTATTAAAACCTTATTCCTACAAAAATCTCTTAGCTTACCGCAAACTATATTACAAATATATTTAACGGTAATTTAAAGCTAAATAACTAGATGAACCTTTAAATGAATGGTGCAAACAGGAGACTGAATGCGATACTGGCTGCCCACGAAATCCAGACACCAAGGTGCATTTTAGCAGTGTATTTTCTGTCTGGGAATGAGCAGCCCATGACATGTTGCAACCAAAGGGGGTGTGGGGGCTTCTTGTCATATAACTTCGTTTATTTAAAAAAAAAATAAAATCCACACACAGCATAAACCCCCAGGAACGTATGTCCTCTTCTGCCAACCAACATACCACAAGGACGTAAGATCAGACCTGAGATTCAGTTAAATAAAAAAGGACAAGGCTCTTCACGTTCAACATCCATCATCAGAGGAGACTCCAACTGACTGTAGCTTAATAAAGTATTTCAAATGACCACAACTTGTAAGTTTTCAGCTGATACTTGTTTCCCTCAGGAAATGCATGATTTAAGAGGTTTGAGACAGTGGCTGTTCTTTCCGTGGCCCAGACTCAAGAAAAGACACCTCTTAAACCCCGCGCAGAGCCCCACTGCAGTGAAGGACTGTGCCCAAATGATTGTTTCTACATTCCCTGCCCAGTTTCACGAGGTTTTCACGCTCCTAAAACATAAACGCGCATGGCGAGACACTGGCACAGGTTGCCCAGAGAGGTGGTGGAGGCCCCATCCCTGGAGACATTCAAGGCCAAGCTTGATGAGGCTCTGAGCAACCTGATCTAGTTGAAGATGTCCCTGCTCACTGCAGGGGGGTTGGGCTACATGAACTTTAAAGGTCCCTTCCAACCCAACTCATTCTGTGACACTATGATTACTGCCAATCTGAGAGCCATCTTCTTTTGTGCTTTTTACTGCTCCAATTCTTTTTAAGCTTTGCACTGGATATTGTAGGTTTGAAGCACAGACTTCAGTGACAGCCGAGGAAGCGGGGCTGCATTCTGTGATTTTCCATTTCCCCGTCCAGAGCATCATGCGGGCTGTGGGCTGCTGCACTCGGCTGTGAAAGTGCTTGAGCAACACACTCGAATTTTGTGGAGGATCTCGGGATCTCACAGCACGTACAGAAACGGGCACCACTAATTGACTGACTAAATACAGATGTCGAACATGGCAAGCCTTTGCTGCTTTTCCCTCGAGGAGGCCAAATGACCATTTGGACACTATGTCTTGCCTAAAAAATAAAAAGCTTTGTGCGCAGCCTGCTGCTTGTGACAAGTCACACCAACCCCAAGCAGCGCTACAGGCTCGGGGCGGAGTGGCTGGAAAGCTGCCCGGCAGAAAGGGACCTGGGGGTGTTGGTGGGCAGCCGGCTGGATATGAGCCAGCAGTGTGCCCAGGGGGGCAAGGAGGCCAACAGCATCCTGGCCTGGATCAGGAACAGTGTGGTGAGCNTGTGGCCACGTGGGTCATGTTTGGAGCCACTGCTGCATTGCCAAAGGCCTTCACACTTACTGTTTTCTCTGATCTCAACTTTTAGGACACAATTCTGGACAACCTCTGCATTGCCGTGAGATATGAATGCTGTGCAAGCTCTGCTCTGTCTCAGTGGCATTACAGTCAGTGCAAAACTCTTTCCTTAAATGTTGCCCGCGTCCATCCATTCAGAACATCACCCTGTTGTGAATTACTCCAAAGGGGTGCAAATTGCTGTATTACCCCCAAAGAAGTATCAAAAATGCCCATCTCGCTTCCCAAGTACCTTTTCGGGAAGATACCTGAACATGGCATGGAGGCATCAAGAGAAAGAGACCCAGTACTCATTCCAGTGGGGTTTTGTCCACATAAATATCGCTGTTAAAGTTGTGATTCTCTCATTTGACTTAGCAGGGGTCAGCATCCGGCTGCTGCTTCTATGTCCCTTCTCCAACAGCCGAAAGAGGCATTTGGTATCGTCTCCTCCTGAAAAAGTAACGCCTGTGCCTGTACTCAACCCAGCCCGTTTCTGTTTTGATAATCCAAACTGATGGAGCTGTAAATACCTCAAGGTAGTGTGGCAGCTCTTTTCTGTGCTTTCTGGCCTTTAAAAATCTTTGTATGCTGGTACGGTAAGCGCGACTGAGTTCATAAACACATATAAAGGTATATGGATTCTCCCGTACAATTGAGGACTGCAGTGACCGCCGCTATCAGACATTGGTGAATTGCTCTTCTAGAGCAAACCTCTATCTTTTGCCAAAGCAAACAGAGCTCCCTCCCTGGGAAGGTTCTTTGGGCTCACAGATCTAGGTGTGGCTGTGTCAGAACAAAGGTATGTGAATGCTATCCAAAACCTAAATATTAATTGCAGGTTACTGAAAATCTGCTCATTGCTTTCTCTTCTTCATGATCTACCTTTTCCCTAACTTCTGGTATGAACTACAGATGTTAATGTGGGTGTTATTTAATGTTAGATGTGTGTGTATGTAGACAGATGTATACACTTCTGCAGATCACTGGTAGGAACTTAAGATGCAGCTTTTGTGCCCTGTCGCTCCACCGGGACTCCACTACCCTCCTCTATTTCTTGGGAGCTTTCTGGCTGTTCAAAGCCCAAAAGATAATTACAATAATCTCTTGTTTGCCCAGGGAAGTTGTGGATGCCCCATCCCTGGAAGTGTTCAAGGCCAGGCTGGATGGGGCTTTGAGCAGCTTGGTCTAGTGGGAGGTGTCCCTGCCCAGGGCAGGGGGGTGGAACTAGGTGATCTTTAAGGTCCCTTCCAACTGAAACCATCCTATGATTCTGTGAAATCTGTATTGATCACTGTCCTGTGATCCATAGGTTATAAAACAAAATACTTCAAAATTTTACAGTCTTCAAAGTGTTTTGGCTACGAGCTGACCATTGCTGAGGATGTGGCCCCATCTGTATCTCCATGACTCCGCAGTCTCTGTAACAGAAAGGCAAGTAGCTACACGGAAATGGGATCATCCTTTTCACTGTCCAGAGAACCAAAATACATTCAGGTGCTACTCTCCTATGATCCAGACTGAGAGAAGGTACAAATGTATTTACTGGTGGAACCAAAGAACTAAAAAATGCAATGAAGAAGTTCACCTACAAAAACGGCTGAGTGGTGGCACACACCCAGAAATACTCAACAGCCCAGGAACGAAGAGGGGGATTAGGAGGTTTCATGAGGCTGGAGATGCCAGAGACCACTTCCAAATTACTCTTGGGGAAAAATGAACATATCATTCAATATATTCATCAATGACCTGGATGAGGGGATAGGGTGCACCCTCAGCAAGTTTGCTGATGACACAAAGCTGGGAGGGGTGGCTGACACACCAGAAGGCTGTGCCGCCATCCAGAGAGACCTGGACAGGCTGGAGAGCTGGGCAGAGGAGAACCTTATGGAATTCAATAAGGGTAAGTGTAGGGTGCTGCCCCTGGGAAGGAATAACCCCCTGCACCAGGACAGGTTGGGGGCTGACCTGCTGGAGAGCAGCTCTGAGGAAAGGGACCTGGGAGTCCTGGTGGACAACAGGATGACCATGAGCCAGCAATGGGCCCTTGTGGCCAAGAAGGCCAATGGCATCCTGGGGTGCATCAAGAAGAGTGTGGCCAGCAGGTGGAGGGAGGTCATCCTCCCCCTCTACTCTGCCTTGGTGAGGCCCCACCTNTTCCGTCTCCTGCGAGAGGAGCATCAGCAAGATGTGCCCACCTCCTCTGCCAGTCACACCATTAATGTCCTGTAGGAAGGAGAAAAGCATCCTTCTAATTTTTTCATTACAGACAGGGCAACGAGTTTTTCTCTTCTGAGGTGAGGAAGGTGGTGGCACTGCTCAGAGCAAAGCCTTGTAAAGCAAACAAATGTAACTGATGCCTGGCTTTGGGTTTTGGTTGTTTTTTGGTTTTTTGTTTTTTTGTTTTTTTTTTTTTGTATCTCCATTTGGCTCCCTCTAGGGAGCAAATGCAGTAAAAGGTCTTTTAGGGACTGAAGGCACTCCTCCAGTCTGTACCTGCTGGTTTGTATTATTTTTAGCTCAGAACGACTAAAAAACATTGTCAAAACTTGTTTAAAAACCTACTTGAAGACTTCCATTGGCCTGTTTTGAAATGATTCATAAATAAGAAATGAAGCAAAAGAAAACCAAAACAACCACAGAGCAAAAGAAGCCAGCTCTGGTGAAACGTCATTTGACTATTAAAATACAGTGAAGCCTTAGCAAGGTGTAAAGGCCTTTTTCTTCCATAAAGGCACAGACTGTTAACTACTCTGAGAATGGTCTGAGCCAAGTGCAACGGGAGACAAGGATCGCTGGAAGGCAAACACACATTTTTGGCAAGGGGGATACGAGGGTGGTTGAGTCTGCCTCATACGGCACTCTGGCACAAGCTCGGTGAATGCCCCAAAAACAACTACAGAAACACAGCTGGGATTCTCAGTGGCTCCAGCCACAGGGCAACTCAGCGGGCTCTTTAGCCTCCCCTGCAAACCTTTGTCCAGGTGATCAATCTACACATGAACGCAACTAGTCCCCTTCAGCCGCAATGGCGCTAGTGAAAAGTGCGCTCTACACACCAGCATTGTCTCCTGCTTTACCCTTTTCATCCGAAAATCAGGACAAACTATACCTGCCTGGGCTTTTTATGGCAGTCAGTTCCATGGGCACACAAACAATGGTCATTCCTTTGTTTCCTTTCCTTTCTTTTCCACAGAGAAGCTGTGGATGCCCCATCCCTGGAAGTGTTCCAGACCAGGCTGGATGAGGCTTTGAGCAACCTGATCCAGTGGGAGGTGTCCCTGCCCATGGCAGGGGTTTGGAACTAGGTGATCTTTAAGGTCCCTTCCAACCCAAACCATTCTATGGTTCTGCTTCTCCAGTCTCATGTCTTGCTTGGCCTTTGCATTTTCTGACCAGTTTGATCAACATGCCAGTGTGTGAAGGAAGTGTTATCTCTACAGACAACTACCATTTAGGAAAGAAAAAACGAAGAGCGAAAAACCCAAAACCCCAAACCCAACCAACCTCTTATTCTGCTTCTAAATTTTGTAGATTGTCTTGCATATTCTTAGCTCCCAGAGTGTTTCTGGACACCTTTCTGGTACATGGAGAACTTTCAAACGGTCCTGGAATAAGATTATCAGGCCAATAGCATCTACAAATGGTCCATAATTTAAGTCTTGGGGAAACTGATCAAATACCTAGAAATATTTATCCGTTTGGCTGCAGATGCTTTAGCATCTTTGAAGTGATGCTTTTCACTGATAACTCTGTGACCAACTCTATTCAGATCATCTTTGGGAGGGGGTTCTTGAAAAAGCATAAAGCATATGCTAAAGCATATGGCTACAGCTTCAGCATATGGCTAAAACATAAAGAAAAAAAACCAAACCAGAAGCAGTACAATTCCCCAAATTCCCCAGTGATGGGGAGGTCCAAAAAAGAAGGGTCTCCGTCACCGGTAGGGTGGGCTGGAGCGAATCTACAGCCTGGTCTGAGCGGTGCTTTGTTTTTCATGCAGTATGTTATCATGTTTAAGATGCATTTCATTAAAAGGGAAATCCTGCTATAACATGGAGAAAACCAGAATTAGGGTAGCGTACAGGAAGCTGAACACGCCGCCTACACCTGCCCG
This sequence comes from Rhinoptilus africanus, assembly GCA_013400135.1. Lineage (NCBI taxonomy): Eukaryota > Metazoa > Chordata > Aves > Charadriiformes > Glareolidae > Rhinoptilus > Rhinoptilus africanus. The sequence continues at coordinate 199,053 of VXBO01005287.1, forward strand.
GGTGATGACTCCATCACTGATGGAAGGTCACAGCTTCCAGCACTGAGGTGGGAGCCGGAGCGCGGAACAGGAAGCAGGCGAGCAGGAGGTGGTGCAGGGCTTCTGTATCCCAGGCGTGGAGAAGATGGAAGAAGCAGCCGCCGATTCCCCCAGGAGCTGAACTTCCCCGTTCGGGGCTCGGCACTGCCACGCTTTGCCGAGGGCTGAAGCAGCCAAGAGGGACAAGGGGGGCACAGCCAGCGCAAGGAGCAGCGCGAGCATCCTCGGGGACCAGCATGTGGAAACAAGCGGAGCAGTTGGGTCCATGGGGAAAAAACCTTATACAATTGATGCTGTTACACTTTAGGAAGGAGTGAGTTACCCTTTTTATCCACTTTGTTAGGGTTTTCTTTCCTCCCTTTTGTAAGTTTGCCAGGCACCCAGTTCACTTTTGTAAGTGGAGAACATGAGCGCTTGGAGAATCAGAAAGTCTGGCTGCTGGTGGAAGCTCAGAGAGGTATTTTTTATAGCAAACCTCTTAAATTTGAACCCAGACGCTGAAAGCTGCTGGTCAAGCCCCATCTTACAGATCCTCCGAGGTGGGGTCATGAGGGGGATGCCGCGATGACTGGGGAGAGGGTTGCTGCTCACTAGTTTTTCAACAGGACGAAGCTCTGGGTTCCTCCAAACACAGGAGTCGAGGAGATAAGAAAAAAGATTACTTTTTAATTCTCTCCTTCTAGAAAAAAATAATTGGAACTTATTTATAATGTCCTGCACTCTTGCACCTCGTGTTAATGCATGAGAAGGGGAAGAGATGTATACACTTCTGCGACCGTCGGGACCCGTTGGGAAGGTTGTGCCGCACTGGCAGCAGGGTGACCTGCAGGGCTGCGGCCAGCGCCTGCCAGCACCTCTTGGTACAAAAATGACAACTAATGTAACAAGAGCATAACCCCAGCAGCACAGAAAGACACGGGCGGTACATCTGTCCTTCTTCTGGAAAAGATTTGACTGCCCTGGGAATACAGCGCTCAAGAGCAGGTCAGGACAGATACACCTTTAAAATGGATAAAGACACATTTTCAAGACTTCCTGAGGATGCGTGGATTAAGAATGGAGAAGGAGCAATGTGCCCCCTCTTATTCATGTTATGTCTCAGCCTTATTCTCCAGGGTCATGCCAGTGAAAGGAATGTGAAATGTTGTGAGCTGCCCGCCTGCCCGGCGCCGGAGCAGAGAGGGCTGTCAGAGAGCATCCCACCACGGGTGGTGGGGACCGGTGGGGAGGGGAGGAGGGACAGGGCAAGGCCGAGCAGGATGGGGCCGTGAGCAGGAACGTCTGCGGCTGTGAGAGCCACAGCATCGCCCTGCATCACTACGTGTGTCGCTCTTCGGTCAATGGAGAGAGGCATCTCCAAAGCACCTCCGAAACACTCAAGTTAGAGGTCAGAGACTTCTCCCTGGGCTGTCTGTAGGGGGAGCAGAGGGATCATTAAACTTAGATTATGTTTTTTATTGCGAAGTCTTCGCAGTCCTAAACAGGGAGACTTCTAGTCCTTGTAATTCTCAGACTAGCCCTCTTCCCAGCTATCATCTTCTACGTACTGTTCGCTGAATGCATGTTTTTAGTGCTTGCCTGCAAAACAGGCTTTCCAAAATCACAGCCGTGGGATGATGCAACATCCTTTCCCTGCTGAAAGGTCTCGGTTTGGATGTGGAAACCCCAGACTCGCTTCCCTCCTCTATCTCAGACAAGCCGAACGGGCAGCTCAGGAGAAAGCACCGGCTACAGCATAGTATGGATCAGGGAACTATCAGTTCCAAAATGGGAACAGCTCATGAGAACTAATATTAAAGGGATCAGAAAGAGCACAAAGTGGGGTTTTTTTAACAAATTAGTGGTTAAAAAACTGCTTTAGGAGACAGAAGATCTGGATTCTAGTACTTCTGCCACTAAATACATTAAAAAATCTACTTTAACTCAGGTAATTTTGACAATTCTCCTTTCACTTCACCTGTGTCTTAACCGCTACAACACTAAGCAAAATGTATAATATTAGCAGTATGGGCCAATGCAAACGATCCAATTACTTCAGTGGGTTTTGAATTGGGCTTATGACCATGCTCAATCTAAAAGCATGAACTTTCTAGTTCTGTCAAAGGTTTTCCCTGAGTTACTATTCATTGGATGAGATCTTTAATGAACTGAAACACATCCAAATGTTGTTGTTCAAGTCCAGACCCACCAGGGCCTTCAGGCAACTGAGGCAAAACCCCCAAAGGGACACCGACAATGAAGGGTACTGAAAAGTCACCTCCATAGCCAGGTCTTCCGTCACTCTAAGATGTGTCCAAACGTTCTGGCTGTGGATGTCCAAGGGCTTTTCTCACACAACCCTTCTGTCTAGACTCCGGAGATCCTGTTCCCAGCGGCAATTAACCACATCTCACTGTGCTGAACTCCTTCTGTGGTTCCTATCCCCAACTGCCCTTTAAATGAAAAGCACTTAGATGCGTTTTAGATAAACACTGGGGATTTTTCAGTCTCAGAGCTCTCTGAGGCAGAAGTTTACTGCAGAGACGAAACAGGCAATGAATGAGCACCCAAGAATTTGGCTCCACAGAAGCAGAAGTAATTTCAGCAGCTATGCATGCTTCCATTAACAATTTAATCAAATGTTAAGGGATTTGGATCGCAGAGATACAGATGCTCCTGTCCTGTTCCCAGCTCTTAGCCACAGAGCAGCAGCAGCACATCAGCACAGAAAAGCACATCACACGCCTTTGAAAGCTCTGGGGCCGTCTTCTTCATATGCATCGAAAAAAAGAAGTGAGGGTTACGACGATTTAATTTCACTGCTGAAATTCCAGGGGGTGGAATCAGATGATGTTTCTGCACTGCGTTAGAGATGGGATGCTGTAACAGATCCAGACATGATATTCAGAGCTGTGGTACAGATGGGGACCATCTTCTCAACCTTTTCCTTATTCTCAGTTCCTCCATTATCACTCATTTATGCAGAGAAATCCTAGGGGAGGTCTAAAAGCTCTCGCAGTAGCTCACCCCAGACACAGCGCTGATGCCACTGATGTGCACATGAGCTGAAGCAATTCTGCTCCACCACACGGACAGGGGGAGGAAAACAGGCAGGTCGGCTGGGTCTTGGGGGTTAATGATGCACATTAAACCACCTGGAATAGCGGCAGGGCGTTGTGGAGTATGTTTCAAAGCTGAGAGCCTTGACCAACCACATCTTGTGTGCACTACCAGGCTGGTTTGCTTAAAAATTTCTTTTTCTAAGCTATTTTTATTTTGCAGAGAAAGGTGGAAAGAGCAAGCACAGCCCTAACAAACTCAGTTCATGGTTAGTGAATTGTATTTCCTCTGCCTTCCAAAATACAAATAAATGGATAAAAATGGTACTACTGTGTCAGAGTATGTACCTTTTGAAACACAAGCTCAATGTATTACTCTAAGGCACTAATGTAACTCAAGAAACAGCAAGAATATCGAAGCAGATGATGTTCAGCCTGTCCACGTGTAAGACTGTAGCTTCTGCTGACCCAATACACAATGAAGCAACTGCATCGACAAATTTTTTTCTCTTGCACGTTAATATAGCTACACTGCTTCAGAAATCAGATCCATTTTGTATTTTTTCTACAGCTGCCTTTACTGGGAGCAAAACATTACCTGTTTTCCTGTTTCTCCCTCCTCTCCCATTCAGCCTGTGAAGGGTTATTGTTTCCTTCCAGCTTGTCCTACACGTACCAAAGCACTTCACACCCAACGCACGTGAGTCCTTGCTCCTGTGTGCGAGAAAGGCCATTTTCTGGCTCAGCTCCAGCCTTCTTATTGCGTTTTATACAGTCAGAAGGTCCACTGGGCTGACCCACTGGAAAGATGCAGAATCAGGGCATGCAATGCCACGACCCAGTACTGCAGGTCTGCATGGCTTGTACCAGCCAGATTCCTTCGGGGGAATCAAGTTTTCCTCTGAAGTCAGCCAAAAAAAAAATCAGTCTGATTATGTTTTGCTGAGTATCAGGGAAGAGATTAGCCCACAGGATTACACTGGATTGAAACGCATGAATCTGGGCTTCAGGCTGACAGGATACAGACCTGAACCTTTCAACACTGGCAAAATTCACTGCTGCAAAGCAGAAACCAGCATGGTATTTTCTGCAGTAAGGCAAATTAAAAAAAAAAAAGACATCATGAATAAAGCATCAGTTGCAGAGCTGGAAAAATATAGAAACACGAGGAAAAAAACCCAGAGCTAATCCTCGTGGTAAAATCCCTCCAGCCTTTTGCCCCATAGATGCCGAGTCTGGTATAGCTGCGCTCTCAAGCACATCTGCAGCGTAAGGTAGAAGTATCTCACCCAGGAAAACTGCCTCCGGCCACCTGGCTTCAGCTTGCCGGGGGGTCCCAAGGCACTGAGCACCATCCACAGCTGTGGGCCTGTAGGTCTCCACAGCAGCTGAGCCACAGGGCTGAGCCTCTGGAAAGGATAATCTCGCGGACCACCAAAGACCAAAGCCTAAATGACTATTTAGATCCAGCTCTCAGTTCTCCATGTGTAAATACGTGAGATGTTCCCACCTCAGGAGTGCTGAGAGGATAAATACAACAAAGAATTGGGACTATTACAGCTACTGCTGCAGCGGGAGCCATACAACCAGCAAGAACTGGGGAGAACTGCCAGACCTCGTGGATGTTTAGTGCTTTATGTCTCTGCTCAGTAGCTTTAATGCTGTGAACACATATGCACGCATAGACACATGGGGAGGCTCGTAAGCAGCTGTTAGTTCTTCACATAAAGAAGAAATATTCAGAAGAGCCAAGAACTGTGATTTCTCCCCTGCACTGGGAAAATTCACAACTTGTACAGGCTGAAGTGGGATCAGAGAAGGGTCTGTGTCTCACCCAGACCTCCAAGGACCATGAGTAGATCTTACACTATTGTTAAGGCCTAAGTCAACCTGTCTTGCAGATGTTTTTAGCCACTGCAGAGATGTTATTTTGAAGCATATGGAAAAGAAATATTTGAGAATTTAGGAGATGACTTGAATTATCAGTACCAGTTCCTTGCAATTGTGTGAGACATGGGTTAAGAGACCAGAGAACAAGCACACACCACAGGCTACGACAAAGCAAGACTCAAAGTAAAAGACCAGCACATGCCAAGAGGTTGCAGGAAGATGGATGGGAAAAGAGAAACCACGTTTCTTCTTCTCAAACATCCATCTGGCAGGGTCTACCTCTAAAAAAATCTTTCAACCTGGAAAGCTAATCTCTATACTCACATTTGTGGGGAATTAGTCATTAATAGCAGGAAATGAATCGATTTTCAATCTCAGCTTTTCTCTGATTAGATTTGGACAATAAGAAACTTAATTGAGCTGTGGTAGTGCTACAGGTCAATACACCAGCAGAACAGTTATTACTCAGGGCTAACAAAAAAAATATCTTCTGAGAGAATTGTCAAAACAATTAGTATTGCTAGTGCATAACACCACGACTACCGCTGATTAAATGTTATGTCTCTTTGATCTTCCCTAACTGAGCAGGAGCACTGGAACACTTTATTTATTTAAAGTTTGGCACAGTCTTCCACTACCCCAAGGTCAACGATAGCACAGGGCTGTGACAATGTCAGGATCCTGCTGTGCCGTAGCTATGCCCCGGCCTAATTACAACATCCTTTATCTTGACACCGTGTTATCTCTTTAGGAATCTGGGAACATAGCAGATGGAAAATACACTGATCTGGGACATTTCTTTTTTTTTTTTTTTCTCCCCTTCCTTTTCTTTCACTCCCCAGTAAAGATCATCTGACTCCTTTTCATTTCTGAAAAAGGCTTTATTTTCCCAGTGAGTTTTGGCTCCAGTGGTTCAGAGTATTAACTCGAATGCTGTGCCTGCTGTGTTGTGAAGTCCTTAGTGCAAATTTCCCAAAAGAATGGGACTGTAGAAGCATCAGAAGGTGCTATATCCAGCCAAAAAGGGATTTGAAACACGAGGCACTGAAGTCTTAGACAACCATCTTATGAATATACAGATGGAACTGCAGAAAAAATTCTTGTGCCCAAAATATCTGTCTCATATACTTATGTAATATGTCCTCCTGAAATTCTTATACATATGGAGTTGTGATAGCCCTGTACTGCAGAAAGGAAACTGCAGAAAGAGAAGGAAAATGGCTGTAGCTGGGAGTGTCAGAGAACTGAGGTTCTAAAGGTTTCAGTGAGTGTTAAACTACAAAATTTCTTTCCTTGATATTGAGTGCAAAACCTGCTAATTCAGGAATTATCACCAAAGACCTTTAACTTCCGGAGAGAATTATCAATTCCTTTACAAGCACAGCTTTCTCCAGTGAGCTCGGAACTGGTGGACTCAGATATATTTTCCAGATCATAAAACCTTTGGCTGTAGAACATAAACCTTTCCATCCAAGGAAGGAAAACTGCAACCTGAAGTCCAGAAAGATCAAAGGAGTGAGAAAAAGAGTACTAACTCTAACTGCTGCAAGGCCTATCTCAAAGCTTTTCTTTTGCAATGAAGCTGTGAGCAGACAGGTTTTCAGGTTTCCTTCCGAAAATTCCATACTTAGGAGATCTATCCACCTGTAACCCTTTCAATTCTGTCCCTATGGAGAATAATAATAAAAAAGGCCTCTTTAACACAGCACAGCTTTAAGATTCCAGCTTTGCAAGATAATGTATTTTCTTCCATACCTAGGCTTTCTCTTAGAACACAAACCTTTTGAAAGGTCAATGCCAAGACCAATAGTATATAAAAAACTTCGATATACCAGCGTTCCGGTGCAAAGGATCATGTATAACTATATATATATATATCTATATATCTAGATATATTTAGATATATATCAAAGGAGTGGACTAAACCAGTTATTGTTTACAAAAAATGTCTTGGAAGACAACACTTGAGCCCACTGGCATTTAAAAACCTCCAGTTTTATTTATGTGAAATGTTGTGCACACCTCTAGTTCCATGTGAGTAACAGTATTATTGCTGCTATTGACAGCCATTGTATCGAGGAAACTTGGTTGAGCAGCATTAGGATAAAACCTAAAGCTCAACACAGAAGAAAAAGAATGATGAAAAAGAAGTCAGTGCAAGGAGCCTGGAAGACAGGCCTTTGTGACTTGATCCAATGGATCTTCCCAAGGGTGGAAAAGGAGAAGGGAATGACACAGCCCATTGTGTCACCTTCTGGGAATTAATAAGAAGTATGGTCATGTCTAGAATGAACCACAGGTATTCAAACAATGACAGCTCTTAGGACCATGGTCTCCTTTTCCATTAGCTCCACAGATCAACAGCCCTAAGGGAAAGGGATCTTGAATAAAAATTTTCGAAGGATGAATGGAAGGATATAAAGGAGCATTACATTCCTGTGCCTTGTCTAAAATGGTGCAAGAAGGTAAAATCCTCATCAGACGTGATTTTTTTCCCCATCAGTTATGTTCTTTGCCATCCGTAGAAAGAGATGTAGAAGAACTCCCTCTGGGACATATAGATCACTGCTTTCACACAGAGATGCCGTCTCCCTGGATGTGCTGTTGCTGTGCTGGTACTGACCGTGCTCATGAGCCAATGCAGACAAAACGTGGATACTGATACCAGTGACACCTAGTACTAGCTATTTCCCAAAGGTGTCTCCTTTTTAGGCAGCTGGACAGCTAAAGAAGACAGCATCACCCCGCAGAGTAGAGCTTCTCCCAAGTTTCATCCCTTCTACTCCAATCAACTCTAGGGGCATGTAGACTTCTATGCGATTAACCTAAGTGAACTGGATGTTTGGAGGGGGAAAATTACCCCACAGATTCTGTTTCCTCAGTACTGTCATTTTGTACTATCAATTTCTAGTGGGTTTATGTGGTTTTATGCTCTCTTTCAGGTATCAGACATGACCAGAAGGGCTCATTTTAGAGAAATCCATAAACCTATTAGCGTAAACTGGAACATGCCGCTTCTTCATTTAAAGCATTGCAAGTGAGAGGCAGGGTTGCCTTCTCTCCTGCATCTGCTGCCTTAAGTAGGATCATAGAATTGTCAGGGTTGGAAGGGACCTTGAAGATCATCTAGTTCCAGCCCCCCTGCCATGGGCAGGGACACCTCCCACTAGATCAGGTTGCTCAGAGCCCCATCCAGCCTGGCCTTAAAAACTTCCAGGGATGGGGCTTCCACCACCTCTCTGGGCAACCTGTTCCAGTGCCTTACCACCCTCATGGTGAAAAACTTCTTCCTCACATCCATCTGAAACAACCCATCTCTAGTTTTAATCCATTCCCCCTATTCCTACCATTACCTGACATCCTAAAAAGTCCCTCACCAGCTTTCATATAGGCCCCCTTAAGATACTGGTAGGCCACTGCAACTGAAATTCTTTGGCACACGATACTTTTGAATTTCATCTCCTTTTTGCCATAGGAAGCAGACGCCTCCAATGGGTAGAGCAGCCTCTTTGGTTACAGATAAATCAACCAGCTAAGAGCTTACCTGTCACTTGATCCTTTGACATGTTAGAATTATTTATATAAATAGTCTATCAACAACTTAACACCAGAATGCAGTAAGACCATACAAAGCGATAGTATAAAATAAATTCTAAAATCTGCAGAGAATGAATTACTTCCAATTAAAAATTATCTAAAAAGGTGAACAAAACCATACTAACAAAAAGGATGCATCAGCATTCATGCTTAAAAGCAAGCTACCATCCATGCCCATTCTTCCAACACCAGGATATCGCGCTGCATGCACTCTCTGACACCATTATAACGACTGAAGTTTCAGTAACATAATTAGGAGTCAGCTGAAAAGAAGATACCAGAAAAACAAAAAAGCGGTTAAGTAATACACTTCTCTAATGCTGATTCCTTGCCGCTTGCTTTATCACACAAGCTTGATGTAGTTACACATTCTCCTTCGGATTAAGTCACCCCCTGTGCATCAGAGCAACTGAAGATGCTCATACCACTTTCGCTGTGCATAAAATTCTGAGCGTGACCAACGTAAAACCAATGTCTTCACTGTGGCGGTGAATAAAATTTTGTTTCAAAATCAGATCCGTTTGAATTCTTCTCCTCAGCTACAAAAAAAAAAATCTCAAAGAACCTGAAAGCCCAACTGAATCCACTTGCAAAGAGCAAAATACAATGTCTATTTATAGACACAACAAAGTATAACTACAGGGATGTATCAAAATCAATGTTTTCCATTAATAAACATTACCTCAAAAATACGCTCAAAAATGTAGACTGATGCAATTTGAACTGCCCAGCAGTGTAATTATGGTAACTAGCTTACACGGGGGAACAACCGTTGCTTTTCCACACTGAGTAATGAATATGAGTAATAGATTTGACTTTTTCCCCCAAGTATTCTGGTAAACACGTTAAATAAATCGGGTTGTAGGCTTTCATGAATACACACAGCAGCTACTCAGTCCTTAGTAAGCATGGCACAACACAGTAACAATAATAATGGCAAAAAAAGTTCAGCATTGGGGTGAGAATTCAAAGGAGGATTAGTCATACATGCCTTTGGATAAGTTGGCTCTCTTATCTTATGAGAGCAGCAGATCATATCATCTTTAATATTCTTGTACCTCAGAGTCAATGAAGATGAATAAAAAGCGCTACAAACATTAATGGTTGAACAATAAACTACGTAATCATGACCAAACCGTCATGCTACCAACTGCTTTCCAGAAGGATGTTGGTTTACGCTTGCCAAGAGAGATCCCCCCAGGAACACTGAACTGGTGATGCCAGTTCCCAAATCATCCTTTTAAAGTTTGCAACTGAGAGATACAAACCAATTCCTGACATATCTCCTTGATGATTTGAGTGCATATAATGCACTCTAGAGATGAGTTATTTCTAGAGGAAGAGAAACGACATATTTCACACGCATTTGATAGACTCACATTTCATACCAGATGTAATTATGGATGAAAAATAATGAGCTAATTCTAGTAAGTTGTTAAACTCCCAATAAATAAATAAATAAATAATCTATCTCACAGTTACAAGACGACAAGAATAACAGAGTCTCTCGACTGGTTGCCATTATCACAGAAGTAACAGGTAGGCATCTTCTCCAGCACGGGGGCCTTTCTGAATCTGTCCTCCTTTTGCATTTCTTTCTCGACCCGCTCCTGGTTTAAAGGGTCTTTTTGACAGTCAAAGGATTTTCAAACCTCTAACCACTTCATGAATCATCTGTGAGAGGCACTGAATGAACAATCGCTGTCTTCAGGCAGCTGTCTCTAGAATGCAACTAGTTTCACAGAGACTCCACGTGGCATCTTATTTAGAATACATGACAAACAGTTTGTCTGCTTTAGAGTTCATGCTCTTATAAAAATAGGGCAAAGCCTGCCTTCTCATGGCGTGAGATCTTTATGGAGAGGTGGCAGCATCTCCATAACTAAGGTTACAACCAGATTTCCTTGTAAAGAAGTCTCAAAATTCTTTGCATCTTTCCTCAGTGACAGCCAAATACCTACGGGTGATAATACTGCCCAGGCAAAGACCTTCAACAAACCAGCCACGGAATTCGGTCTCTGAGGACGTAACAAATACTTACTCAACAAGAAACACAGGAGAATTGTATATAGTCCCTGTTAAACAATAGGAGAGAAGAAACTTGAAATATGCGTGAGACAGGGCATGTCTAAAGGAAAATAATTGCCTACCGAGCTAATGGGCGCCACTGCTTTTTAGTGCTGTCAAAATATGGAAAAGCTCGTCTTCTAGGCTGAGGACTAGGGTTCAACTAGAAAACACAACACTGGCATTTCTTCCGGCACCTGGGATGGGGCCCAGGGTACACCTCGTCCAGCTGACAGGGCAGATTTAGCAGCAGCATCTGCCATGAGCCTGGGCAGAGACAACTCTTGAGGAAGAAGGTAAAATCCTAAACCGCAGCACCAGATCTCTCAAATTGAATATTTTAAGCACTCACCCAAGCAAACACCATTAGCAGTCACAAGCAGTATTTTGGGTTGTCTGTGTAGGCTGGAAAGAGAATTCTGAAAGCACCGAAATCTACAAAGGCCCATCAGAAACTGCTTTCTGAGGTACTTCTGTTCTTCCTTTCTTACACAGCTGTCGGAAAGAGCCCGTACCACTGATAGCTCCGTCTCCTCCTGGAATGTAAGCAGAGCACCATTGCTGAGAAAGCTCCCAGAGCTCCACAGTATTTTCACAGAAGTCTGCCAGTTGGAGACTCCCCGTCTCTCTTCATTTGGGGAACAGTAAGAGTACACTCAAAGCAAGCACAGAAGGCGGCAGATTTTTCACAACTGTCCAGGTTATTCATGAAGAAAACTGCCTAAATTCAATCTAAATAAAGGCCTCCTGGCAGAGAACGAAGGTCTTAAATTTAATCATTTCCACCTGCTGTCAGCATCAATCTTCTTCTAGTCCCACCCCAAAAAATGTTTATGTTTGCCTCCTCTTATTCACTAGATTTCTGACAGACTCTCAGCTGTGGACAGTCCTGATATCTAACCGGTACCACAGTACCTACATTTGTCATCTGTGAATGTGCTGTCTCCATCCTGGCAGCACTGTTTGCTGAAAAAATATTTTTGCAAGCCGATGTGTTTGAATGTTCTGTCACGTTTAGTTTAACAGCCAGCCTGACAAACACCAATTCAAAGCTCAATGCTTCATTCTTCTTCATCAGTGGGAAGAGATGCTGCATCTTGATGGGGTGATACATCCCAAGACAGGTTATATATCCCAATAGCAGGCGTGACCTGAATCCCATTCCCAGTGAGCACTGTGTGATTTCTTGGGTTATTTTGTGCGACTACAGGCTGAACACATGAATAGCTGGGTAAAGAACAAAATTTTAATTCTTAACTGAAATATAAAGTGCTATTTCCTCACGCTGTCTTTAACTGATGATGTACCCATAACCTTTCCAGATTCACTAATGAGCTAGACAGTCTCCTTGCATTTCCAGCAAAATTCATAAATATCTGCAATCTACAACAAGCTATTCTAACTGCTGATATGAAATGACAGGGAGAGAAAAGGGACGGTGTGGCACTGAAGCCTGAACGCGATGCAGATTTGAGGTCACAGTATCATGCGTTTGAGACCTGCCATGAAGCTGAAATACAAGTGAAGCTGTCACAGCCATACAGTGACAGCAGAGTTCAGCGTGCTGATGAAGTGACTAAAATCCAGAATGACTGCAGAGCCAAGGGAAAAAAAGCTGTTTTTTCCCCCTCCCCTGTGTACATAAATAGGAAAGATCTGGTTCTGTTGTCCTATGAGCACATGCTCTCCGAGATGTCAGTCTAAAGAAATGACTGACCTGGGCTATATTTATAGAGTGGCAGAACGCATTGACTTTTTGACTGAAACGTATCCTTGGATATTTCTATTGCTGCAGCGGAGCTGACTGTGTTTTCACAAGAGGGCAATGTACATTTTCTAGTCACAGCAAACCAGCTTGTGCTTCTCCCTTGACAGATATCAACGCTCCCATTGCCTCAGGAGAGGTAACAATCTGCAGAGTTAGCCAGCTATACCAATTTGTAAGACGCGTGGTTAATAACAGGTTTTCAATTTTAAAAAGAGCTGTTTTCACACCTACAGAAATCTGAGTGATCCCAAAGTGCTTTGCTGGCATCAATCTAATCCCACAACCCACCCACATGGCTGGACACCAGAGCACCAGCAAACCAAGGCAACAAAGCAAATGAGCTTGCAAGATCACACATAAATAGGACGTCTACCGACTCTAACACTTTCATACCTGACCTATCAGCTTATCACTTTTGGGGTCCATCTGATTGGGATTTTTGGGTGGACAGCAGCTTGGAATGTTTGCTTTAAGCACCTTTCAGGAAAACTCAAATTCCCAGATAAAGGGTTGTCCCCGTATTTCCAGGCTGAGTCCCTGGTGACTCAGCCCTGGCAAGTCCAACATGTACCAGGAGCACCAGAGTGGCTGCCCTTGCACTTCGGAGTCAACTTGCATGTGTACAGCATGCCCAGGGCTGACACCAGAAAGCGCAAAGTTGATTGCTTCTCTGCAAATTAGTTACACAACATCATATAGACGTTAGTTATACAACATCCAGACATCAGGAGGTGGCGACCTGTTATCCACACTGCATGGTGTGGAAGCACATAACTCTCACCATGAAGACTACCAAGAAGTCCAGACACAACTATGAGAAACAGCATTTTTTGAGTTTTGGATATGGGCAAGAATTCGCCTGGCTGAATCATCTCCAGCTCTTGAGCCATGAGAGCAAACAGCACACTACTGAGGGGAAAGGCAAATTTCTGGCTGCTCCAGAAAGCCCAGGAACTGCAGTTTCCATGTAAAGCAGGTGAGATCTTGGTTTCTAAATACCTTGGAATGTGAATCTGATCATCTTCCAAATTCTCCATGGAAAGGTTGGGTTTTGGTTTTAGGCGTTAGACACAAATGCCAAGGCCAACCAATGGGCTTTTATGTCTGTATGATGTTTCCGAACAAGTCCCGACCATTTACTTAAAGTTAGTCATGCACATTTGAGTACTGCATCATTCATTGCTTTACACTGAACTATTTAAAGCCAGGTTTTCAGCATTACTTAAAGATTGTCCAAAGCTGAGGGAGACTATGAAGCATGAAGGACACAGGAGGGCCTTCCACAGTGGGGGGTGGGTTTCATACTGCCCCTGTATCTAACGCCGCTTAACATTTCTGGGCTGCTAAAAGCTAGGCAGCATCCAAATAAGCTTCCGAGAATTAGCAGGGCTCCAGGGCCCTGAAAATACTGACCATTTTCACTGGAAATCGGAAGATTCCCCCACCTTCCCCAGCTTGCACAGAGATCCTGTAGGCTTGTCCTCCCTCCGCCTGGGCAGCAGCTACAAAGCGGGTATGGCACTGCTCTACCTCCAGAACCCCCTTCCACCAACATCTCTGTTCAGTTTAACTTGAAAAGATGAGAGCAATTTAATCTTTCCTGCCTTCGACTTGAAGGTTTTGTTCTAAATGTATTTTGACAGCAGAAATAAAGACAAAGTTTTAATAGAACTAACTGAACCACAAACTGAATTATGTATTTCCATTTCAGGAGACAATCTCACTGCTAATAACATCACTCTCCCTCCAAAAGCACGCATGACAGAATTCAAAGCATTCCTCTGTTCCTTCGCGGTGTTGTGTATCTGGCAGTGGCTGTGCCGCACACACAGCTCCCTCTCACACGTGTATCGTCATGTGTCTCACTGGCTTTGTCCAGGCGTCGGGGTGGGACCAGATGAATTGCCGAACCAGTCTGTCTGGAAAATTTGTGTGCTAGCGTATAAAAATGCAGACTGAACCCTGGCAATGCCGCCGCTTTGGATCTCTGCCTAGAACCTTTATTTCTTCAGATTCAGTGCTCTCTGGAAACACGCAGCATCTGGGGGCTTTCTGTAGGACCCCCACACCAACAGCCTTCCCCCAGGATGGAAGCACAGGGCAAGGCAGGGTTTAAACCGTATTGACAGCCTGCAGCATCTTAATTTTCCAACACTGGATCTTTATTTGGTTCCCATCTTACAGAAACAACCGCATCACCAAGCAGCTTACTAAACCAGGGGCAAATCCTGAACAGACACCTTGCTCACAGATTTGCTCTTAATTAGCCAAACACCCACGGAAGTCACCGAAAGTGGCAGTAAAACGAAGGCAAAATTTATTCTGTGACCACAAGGAAGGGGATTGAAAGAATTTACATCAGCTGCTAAACATATGTTCTAATGGCCACCACTGGATTATTAGTAGTGACCTAGATGTAAAAAGCCTTGATCTTCTTACTCCTGGGTTATTATCCAGTTTCTAGATCTCTTAAGGTCAATCAGAGTGAACAAAAATTAGGATGGGTGACAATTGCGTGCGACAGGAGAGAGAGGACCACGGAATATCGATCCCCAGGCAGTTGACTGAATACAGCAGGCAGACACCAGCAAACAAGCAAGCCAGAAAACAGCATTACATTTCAAAGAAATCTAGGGGCGAAGGGATTGAGGTAATGAGATACAAAGTCTTTCACATGTAGGTCACCAGTTTTAATCCAGCCATGGTCATAGCAATCTCTGGTCATTAGTATCTGACAGCTGTCTGGCATCAACGTAGAATGAGATGGTGGTCCCGGTTTAATTGCTAGTGGTATCTGCAAAATAAAGCGTATCAACAGAACTGTAACGCTGTTAAAAGTCTAGGCAGGAAGGTCAAGGACTGACTGGGCATTGAGAGAGGACCTATACCCCCTTACCAAAAAGCTTCATTTTCTCTTAACGTCAGCTTGAGATATCCCAAGGGTAATAAATCTTTGTGAGGGAACAGAGGATAAACAAAGCAAAAGACAGTTCAAAGAGAGCTGTGGAAACGCTGCTGCCTTGAACCCAGACCAAGGGCCACATCCCCAGCTGGTGCCTCCACTAAAGTGCTATCGCTACACCAGGGCACATTGGCCCAGGCTTCTCCATGATATTTTCAACAAGAGCAGCAAAGAAGCCAGGACCAGCAGATGAGAGGGCAGGCACGTGGAGCCATGGCCCCGGGGAAGGAAGGCAAAGAGCAGACCAAGGCTACAAAAACGAGACTGAGAGGGAAGAAGGAGCTCTGAACAATCTTCGAGGATGACAACACAGAAGATGGCTTTAGCAGGGGTCTTTCCCCGCACGGAACTCCCTGGCTTTCACATCCTGGTCCAGCAAAGAGTTGATTATGTACGCTGTTGGTCCCACTACCGTCTCTGAGGTGGGTCACAGCAGACACCACGTCTCACCGACCCGTGCTGCCCCCAAGCCCAGGGTCCCTCGGAAGGGTCACAGCCATACGCCAACCACGAAGGAAGGGGTGTGGAGAGGATGAAGTCGTAATCGACACAATCGGAACAAAGGGTCCACCCAGAAATGATGACTAAGGAACAGAACTCCTTACTGTTGCCATTTCAAAACCTTTTCTTTACAATAAGACAAAGGCCTGCGTTTCCAAACCCATGTGAAATATGCAACATTCACATCAGGAAGTGAGAGAAGAAATGATTTTCCAGCTCGCAAGACGGATCCTCCCAACTGCAGATCAGAACAGAGAGCTCTGATTTCTACGTTTAACTAAAAAATAGTATTTTTTTAATTTTAATTTTTTAGTAAAGGCTAAGTTTAAAAATTTAACTTTGATTCGTAAGAGCAAATGCTGGGTTTTTTTCTTTTTGTCTAGTAATTGGGCCTTTATTTTTTTGGACTATGTTTATCTTGCTTTATCTGCCCCCAAAGCAGGTATCCCGTGTAAGCTAGTTCCCAAGGTTCCCTTGACAGTGACTGGAGAGAAGCAAGCACCTCCAACAGGAGACTCGTCTGTCTTAATGCTTGGAATAGGCAGGATGAATTCACCTCTCAGGAGGTGGCTGGTGGAGGTGACCAATGTATAACTACCTTAGACTCCAACACGGCAAAAATCAAGTGAGTTGAACACAATCTTCTGTAAGATTAACAGAGTAACTCTTCAAGCGCTTCGTGGACGTGCTGCATGGAAATTTTAGGTTATGCTTCGAACGATGCACTCTTGATGCTATTATTATTATATAAAGCACAGCATTTTTACATGTAATAGTCAATTTTTCAGAAGATACTTGTTAGCAAAAATTACAAATAAAATGTCAGAATACCTTAGAGTTAAAAATTATGGTTTTAAGACTTTCTTCCTCACAACTACCAGTGCTGTTTTATCTGTTCAGCATAAGAAACATGCCAAAAAAGGAGTCATTCTATGGGGGTTTTTTAAGTATTTTCCTTTTAAAACTCCTCCACTTGCTTTTGGAACTGTGTAAGTGACACGCAAGAGTCACATTTCCAAATATTTTGCATTCAGCATTTTCTTAGAAAGGACAGTGTTCTTCCACATCGTATTTTAGAATCGTGCAAGTTCTGTACCGATCATTCAAAGAGCCTCTCCAGCTGTTGAACAGGGACAACAGAATCCAATTCTTTCTTCTTTGAATACTTTCCCTAAACAAATAAATGGTACAGAAATGCACTGAGACAGAACAGCCCCAGGTGAAGTTTTTCCCAATTTCCAGGATAATTCTGCTTAGAGCTTTCCAGCCAGCTATCCATCCAGCTGGAAGGTAACCACTAGATGGTGGTGCTGTATGCCAGACACGAGTCTCTGACACTTTTTGCTTGCCTTTCTCAGAAACCACAAGGCAGGAGAAATATTTCGGGGCACGGTACAGACCTCCCTCCACTGTGGTGTAAGTCAGACAATACCCTTGATCCTTCCCAAGCAAGAGCTGAGCGCTTTAACTTCTACAGGCTGCCCTGTCACAAAAGTTGCATAACGGAAAGTCATAATACTCTGGAAAAATGTCATGCCCAGCGTGATGCAATTGAGCGCAACAGGACATGGACAAAAACAAAAATGAGGAATTGAGGAGTTTCTCTAGACTTCGTTTAAAATAATCACGTTCTGCCCCATCATGCTACAGCTGCCTTTCTTGAATTTTGCTCCATAATCGGCAGTGGAAACCTTTGCTTTCTCTCTTATGGAATTTACATGTTCTGCTGCTCTTCCTTCAAGCAATGTAATTAAAGGAACCTGCTTAGCATAATTAATTTCCAAACCAGTTGGATGAAATGGGATTGTATCCCAAAGGCTTTTTCAGCATTAAGTGAAACTACTTCTTCAAGCATACTGTAATCTAGAGCCTTCTGTATATCAACTCCTTGCATTTTGCGTTTTAAAAGCTCTTCATTTTGAAAGGTGCTACAATTGGCAGCCGGGTTCTGAGCTGTGCTGCTGATGCAGCTCACTTTGGAAACCACGTCCCCCGGGGTACCCAGCCTGCAAGCAGAGGGAGGCTGTGTAGTCAAGAGCTCTTCCATCTCGAAGAATTTTTGCTGAAATCAACTTATCTTCCTCAAAAATCTTCAGCCCGACCCTATCTGAAACAACAATGTGGCATTTTAGATGTTTAAGGGGATGCTGCAGTCAGTCCTGCACAGCCAAGCAGAGGAATGCTGAGGGAACAGGGAAGGAGGAACACCTTCCCACCTGGAGCAGCTGGGACCTCTGCTCCTGGAGAAGCACTTGTCCCCCGCAGTTCTCCCCTCTGCACCGAGACCTGGCACTATTCCTCCCTCACGTTTAGGCTGTCCGTCAGGGCAAGGACACAGCCAGGGACCCTTGAATGCCTCACGATGACTGCCACCTCCTCCACCCAAGCGGCTGAGACGCTGCCCACGGCACCCGGCACCAAGCACACCCTCAGCACCCTCCTCTGCCAAGGCACACACAGAGCCCCAGCCCTCCTCACTGCCCCCCACAATCAGCGATCTGCTAACCGCCACGTCCACACTCAGCTTCTTTTCTATCATTTGCTTGTATTTTTAACGGAGAACCCGTCCCCTTCGGTCTGCAATGCAGAGATTTCGGATTTCTTGAGCTCCCTTCCATGACAAACTCATTTCCAAAGAGTGATAATAAATCAATCATTTATGGCATTAACAGCTTAGCTCTAGAGACTTTTCATTTCAGTACAAACACCACTAGCTGATAACAGCAGGCAAATGAAAAGCCCTACCCCCAAACCTCATTTAAAGCTGATCATCCCAGATTAGAAAGAAAGAAGATTATTTTAATGATCTAACCCGAGAAAAGATCATTTGGGCAGTTTTACAAAGAGGGGAGTACATTTATGACATGATACTGGTGGACAAGCAATGCAGAAAACATAGCCCCATCTCCTTTGGCATGTCTTTCAACCACCTGAATTTACATGGGGACTCACAGGCTCCATGCCTGGCAGTGCAAGGGACAGGGTTTATTCTGTACTAAAAGACTGCTGTGGTGTAGTCAAGCACCAATTAAACTCAGCTATAATGCAAACAAAAGTCATTTAGCAAGGTCATGGGTTCTAATGATTATATGGTAATGCCTGCCAGTATTATTTCTATTTAAGGCCCAGTTATATTGCTTTTATGAATGATTCTTTTCCAGTACGGGCTCTACAGTTCATCAGGTAGTGAACCGGGTGATGCTGCTCAGGACATCACTGGGGGAACACCCCAGGGTCAAGTCACTAGATTCCATCTGTCGACTCAGGACTGTATGGAATGAACACACCTGATGCTGTCTGAGGCAGTGAACTGTTTGTTCCTTGAAAACCAATTAAAACCTTTAAAGGTCCCCTCCAACCCCACACGTTCTATGTTTCTACGATTCTATGATCAGATGTGAACCACAGATAAATGTCAGTCTAACAACGCTTCTAAAATGTGGCGGCATTTGAGCAGATTCAGTTATTAAAAAGAGCTATTACCTTTACTAATGAAGTCCTGTTACACACACCCCAGCACTGTGTCACATTACTGGAGTGTTAAGGGAAACATCACAACTAAAATCTATAAAAATAGTCTGCAGTGCATACCCGAAGCCTTGATTTACAAACTTACAACAGACAGGGAGACATAGCAAAATCTGGATGTAGTCTATTAATTACAATCTACTAGGTCTTAAGCAATAAATGTAAAATCCGAACAATAAGAAAAAAAATAATATAATACATTTTTATCTTATTTCAAATTATTAAGAGAATAGGAAAGAAAGAAGAACTTGATTGCTTCCATAGTCTTCATAATCTTAATGAGTTAATATCAAATATTTTATTAAACTCTTAATAATTGTGTTTCATTATTAAGTACAATATTGAACGAGCTATTAAGCTTGTTAAACAGGGGACAGATAACCTCCTGAGCAGCAGACATGGAGAAACACATCACAGTCAAGTGCCCATGTGAATGCTCTGTTATCTAAGGAGGTTTTAGTGCATGCTGGTGCCTTTCCTCTGTGAGAGCATTAATAGGTGTGCCTGGCCTCACGTGGATATTTGTTATGTAAAAGTTGTAGGATTTTTTTTTTTTTTTTGCATGGAGACTTAAGTGTTCTGTCCAAATCTCATGCATCGTGGACATAAGATTCAAAACTCATTAGGGGAAGTCAGAAAGACAGACACAAACATGCACACAGCTCAATCACAGCATCTTTATTTCCTTAAGAAAGGAGACAGCAAATATTGTCAAGACTGATGTAAAATGACCAAGTCTAGGACAAACCAGTGACAGACAGAAGCTCTGACACAGGACAGACCAGGGCTGCTCCCCTTTCTTCAGCATCATGTAGAAGAGGTTGAGGGAGACTGACAAAGATGCGTTAACACCAAATGTCAAGGGGACCTTACTGGGAGATTGGAAAACGAAATTTAAATCCCCTCAAGTGGGTTAAGACTGCAGCTGAGCCCCCGGCAGACTTTAAGCACTACGGTGAGGGCTACAAAGGAGGCAGAAACACTACTTTAGTGGCTTGAATTTGCTTTGCTGCCTTGCTCCAGGCAGGGTCCTGGGAATCAAGAACTGAGGGACACAACTGTCTTCAGCCAGGTCATGGGATGCGCGGATTCCTGCTCATTTGTCTCAGCTCGCCCTACCCACTGAGCAGGCCCCTACACACACACCTTGTGTGAATTAAAAAAAATAAAAATGAATTCCTGTGGGATCTGTTTGGTTAGGTCAACTGTGCATTTTTTGTTACTTTAACATTTATATTACGTTGGTACACCCAGGATGTCTTGTGTACGTGTCATTTGCAGAAATCTATAACTGTACTTTCCTTCTACACAGACTGTTCATGCTACTTTTTCCAAATCAGAGCGCTCACAAGCAATTGGCAGCTCTTGCTTGGGAAGTGCTTCATCTCCAGTGCTTCCGCACCTGGATTTCACTTCTGAAGCCAGAGTATAACACAGGGATGTTTAAGACACAGCACTG
This sequence comes from Rhinoptilus africanus, assembly GCA_013400135.1. Taxonomy (NCBI): domain Eukaryota; kingdom Metazoa; phylum Chordata; class Aves; order Charadriiformes; family Glareolidae; genus Rhinoptilus; species Rhinoptilus africanus. Next base: position 219,902 of record VXBO01005287.1, read on the forward strand.
AATCACCCATCCCAGGTCTCTCTCTCTCTTATCCAGCGCAGATAAAGTATGGTTTTCTCACACATTAGCCCAGAGAAAAAGAGCTCGAACCCAAGCAAACACACTCCAATAAACGGGACACTGACTTGTGAAAAATAAGGCTCACCATGCTCGACAGCCACTGCTCACACACTTTATTGACTCCACACATCACGTGTTGAGCCAAATAACAACCCCATGCTCTTGGTTACACAACGTCGTGGAGGGATAGCTCACTGACACCAGTAAGCCTTCATGCTGGAAAAGTGCTTTTATATACCAAAATCTTTTAAAGATTAAGGCAATGAGAGGAAGACAAGTCCTCGATGAGTTCAAATATTTCTTTCCTATTTATTTCTTTCTTAATTTAGTGATGGGTGGTTCTGCAAAGGAATTAAAGATTGTTTTGACAGCTGACTGAAACCATCACAGCTTTTGGGCTCTTTTTTCCTTCTATCTGTCCATTAACAGAACTGTCCATCTGACAATGACTTCTCCCTCTATTAGTAGACTGTTCCTGTTTTACCAGTAGTCTATTTTTGCAGCAAACTGCTCCTTTTTTATGTGTAAGTGTAACAGCATTGCCAGCTTCGCAGCACGGTTTCTTACTCCTTCAATACAGGATAGCAATTTGGAAGGAAACGTTGGGGTGATGGTTTGAAGAGAGCAGGAATAAAGAGTACCTGCTTTTTCTGGATCTGCCCCGCAGTCCCAGCTTCAAAAGCTGCCAGTTCAGGAGTGATAACATAATCCCTGTCCCCCGGGGAGTCCCAGCTGGGGTCACTGCCAGCACAGCTGCCAGCACAACCATCGGCAAACACAACTCCCCGCTGTCAAGAGTAGCTGCAACAGAGGCTCTGCTCTCATCCAAAATCAGTGAGATTAAGGGGTTCGTTCTCTTGGCTGTAAACCTAGGGACACACTTCCTCCATCCTCCACTTCAACAGGGCTACTGAAGTGGTTGCCTTGACTGGTGGCATCCAGATGTGGTTTTTATAGAATCACAATCATTTAGGTTAAAAAAGGCCCTTAAGATCATTGAATCCAACTGTAAACTTAGCACTGACAAGTCCAACACTAAACTGTGTCCCAAAGCACCACGTCTACATCTCTTTTTTGGCTGTTTTGTTTTGTTTTTACTTACAAGTGTTTTATTTCTGACCCGTGATGCTATTTAGTCTCAGTCTTATCTTGCACTTCAAATTCTCCCTGGGTATATTAGCTCAAATTCTTTCAGTTAAGTTAAAACACATGAGCCCAGGTGAGATCTTTAATGGAAGTGCTGGCATGAGAAGTAATCAAATTATTTAGAGTTTTATTTTTCTTCCCGGGGCTTTTCACCACTGGTGCCAGAGACACGATCTTTCTATTCCAAGCACTTCAGGTTGGAGCCTGCAGGCACTGCTATTCAAGAAGTAAGATCTCCCTTTATGAATCACAATACGCATGAGAAAAGAAAAAGGTAGCCATACTCCATGAGATACCAACCACTGCTCTGAGAATAGCAGTAAGACTTTCAAATGAGATAGCCATTGCTTCTCCTTACAGCTTTAAACATATCCCCAGAAGAAAAGACAGTTAAGGCTGAGAATACATTGCCCTTTAAACCAGCAGTAACGTGCTATATTCAACAAAAATAATAAAGCATTGTGAGACACAGGAATCCAGAAAATCCAGTCAAAGACCCAGCGTGGATATTAAAAGGGAGCAGTTGCAAAGGCTGGGGTTATTCGGGGGGTACTCGTTTCCCAGAGGTCCTCTGTAGTCAACAGAGAGTGACAGGTTTCACATGGGGTCAAATCAGAGCTTAAATGAGATCCTTGTTCTGGGTGGTCCTGGGGAGGAGCTGATCTCTTTTTTTGTAACTGTAAAGAAATCTAGGAGACACTCATTTCTCCTTTGGTGAAGGGCTTTGTCAAATTCTTTGGAAAGTCAAGTAAATGGTATCAACCAGACTACCTTGATAGACATGCCCACTCTACCTTTGGAGATCAATGTGAGGTGAGGAAGGAATACACGATGTTGACTCTTCCCCAGCAGACTGTAAATACATAAATCCCAATGGATAAATTGCAGACTTCGTATTAGTGACACTGACAGGGGAAATACAGCTAAACTGGACAGAGTTACCTGAGTGCTGAATTAAAAAATAAAAATCTATGTTCGGTTATAGTGAACCATTGATTTAATTTGATTTCCTGTATGTCACTTTTTCCATGTCACTTGCCAATATTTTTTCTAAAAAATGCAGTGCACTTTTATTACAGAAAGATATACCAGGCCCAATTTTTTACATTTATGTAATAAAATCAGTTGTTCTGTTCTTGTTTTCCACAGCCATAAATGCGTTAGTATCCTTTTTCTGCATAGTATTTTGTTTCATTGTTTTTCCCAGCCTAAATATTTTGCCCCAAATGTCACAACAGTTTTGTTGCCTTGTTTCGACAGTTCTGTTAGTAAAACAGTGTGTACCAAAGTACAAGCAATACATGTAAAAACGCTTTTTTCTTACAAGGCTAGTGTTAAGGGGTTACATGTACACACATCATTTCCAAGCAAACCAAGAGAACTAAACAAAGTATTAGGAATTCACTGCATAAATTGCCTGACTAAGATGACATTTTATGATGTTATATTCTCATCAGACTGTGTCTTGAAGTGCAGGAAAGAGTAACCATTTTGTAGGCAAATTCTCTTAAATGTTTTCATAAAGACAGTTAAATGCTTTACTTGGCTTGTAGCGTTATTCTAAAGGAAGGAATGCCTTAAAGAATTACAAAGTGCCTTCAAAACAAGGGAAAAATATGAACAAACTTCAGGGGAGAATAAAGAACAACTGCTTCTGTTGCACATGAAAAAGATCTGACATTTTCTCTGTCCAAGCAGTTTGAATTTGCTCGTTGACAACGTTCTCTCTCCTACAAAAATTTGTCTTCCCACTGTCAACACCACACCAACACTGCTGCAAAATTCATTTACCTGCCCTGGCGCTTCAACCTGCAGCCTTTCTTCACTGTACCAAGGCACAAATGTAGAGCAGCTCTACACTTCACGCAGTGATGTTGCCTGGAACCATCGGCAGTTTTGGAGCAAGCAGCATTACGCGTTCTTCCAGTGCACACCCACTGCAAGCAGTTTCCTTCTGTTCAAAATGTCTTCTGGAAATTTGTCTATGGCTACCCAAGGCCTGAAAATGGTCATCTGGAATTTGGGTTGTGACTTTTGGGGCTCTTGGTATTGCTTCATTATTCACTTTTATTTTCGTGGTCCACTTGCCCCTATCCACCACCTCGTCCGTAAATGCAGACTATAACGTCTACAGGGTGAAGGCCTGGGAAGGGAATTATGTCTCTTTAGTCTAGAAAAAAAATGGCTGAGGGGGGATCTTATCAGTGCTTATAAATACTTAAAGGATGGGTGTCAGGAGGATGGGGCCAGGCTCTTTTCAGTGGTGTCCAGTGACAGGACAAGAGGGAATGGGCACAAACTTGAGTACAGGAAGTTCCACCTAAACATGAGGAGGAACTTCTTTCCCTTGAGGGTGGCAGAGCCCTGGCACAAGCTGCCCAGGGAGGTGGTGGAGTCTCCGTCTCTGGAGACATTCAAAACCCGCCTGGACGCGTTCCTGCGCCCCCTGCTCTAAGGTGGCCCTGCTCTGGCAGGGGGTTGGACTAGATGATCTCCAGAGGGCCCTTCCAACCCTGTGATTCTGTGATTCTACGAAGACTATCTTTACGCCTTGTGTTGGTACACCACCATTCATCAGGCGCTTTTTAGACTTAAAAGTTAATGCTATTAACTGCAGCGTTTCTTAGAAACAGTCCCACTCTGTGAAGCCAAAGACATGAGACCAAAAAGAAAAAACACCGATATAAATGAAATCGATCAAGTCTTTGCAAAGCACTTGAGACTGACTCATTTCTTATCCAAATAGAAATGCATCTGTCTTCAAAAGAAGCAGCAAAACCACTATACAAAACACTATGAATCAAACTTGGTCCATTTAGGAGTAATACATGCATTCAATTAAGTTTTCTGCTTCATGTTCTCCCTACTCCTTGCTCTCCTTGTATCGCCTGTAGACCTAACGCTTCGCGGTAAGTATTGGCAAAGCAAAACCAATCTGACAACAGTTTATTTTCAAAAACAAATCTCTAAGAAAATGACTGACTCTCTAAATTTTCCCTAACACTTTATATTACCTTTGTTTACAGATTTCTAGAATGGAATTGTATTCCTTTTACACCATCACATTTCTACGTATTTCCAAAAACACATTCTTCACTTGTTATTTTAAGTATATTACACATCTATATTTCTATCCGTCTTTTTTTACAGACCTGGGATTTAAATCCAAGCTTTGGCAGGTAGCTCAGCCCTGTTGCTTAGCAGCAGCTGAGACACATGTAAATGCAATAATGGAAATTCTCGCGGTTACAAAAGTAGAAAGCTCTTGCCTGCTAAAAGCGGATGTTTATAAATCGGCTGGAAGCAGAGTAAGTGGCAATATTAGATTAGAAAATTTCTTTCCAAACAAAATACAGCCTTGAATACAAAGCCAACCAGCCTGACACAACCTAAATAATAGAGACTGAGGTTAAGATGCAGGAGTCAATATTTAATTATATTGTTTTTATGTATTGATCACTCTAGTATTTTAACCATCATATGATTACCAGTATAACAGACCACACTCCATTTCATTTAATGGGTGAAACGATGGATTCATGAGAGTCAACTGCAAAACTTTTGCTGTCTGTAGAACTGGGATTTCATATTTCCTCCATTTTTTTTCATTAAACTTATTTTCAAAAGCACTGATCCAAGTGTCCAGATCAGATGATAAAATTAATCTTAACCCTTACTTCTGTGCTGAACTCAACGGCGGGGATGAGGGTGAGGCAACGATCTAGTGGACAACGTCCTGGATTTTAACTCCAAGCTCTGAGTACTATCCCCAAAGGTGCTGATAATCTCCTGAAAATTAACTTAAATCCATTTCCACCTCTAACCTAGACTGACTCTTGCAGTCTGTAAAGGAGTTCTTTTGATACCCAGATCTTGTTTGGGACTCCTTCGACCTAGATATAATTTAAAACACCATATTTTAGTCTACAGTGCCACATTCCCTGAGCTGTAACTCCATTTCTTGTTTATACATTAAAGATTTACACATTGCATGAGGATTTTTTCCCACTGAACTTGGTTCAGCAGAAAGGAAGAAATAACGGATTATCCTATTCTGAACATTTGACAGAAGGTTTTATTTATTCCAACTTCACATCTTTTATTTGTGTTTTTTTCTCCCTTCTAAATATGATGGTTTGTCAGCTTGTGTCACTCATTCTCTATTCATTTCCCTCAGCTGTATCTCTGGTTCCCATGAGAACACTTCAATTTTGTTGCAAGGCCCAGAAATATGATAATCAACAAATATTTCTAGGTCAAATCCATTGTCACAGTGTCAGCGTGTTCATGAGAAATACTGATGCAATTAAACACTGATTTGCCACTCCAACTACCAGCAAGACAGATAAAAAATACAGTTTAGTTTATATAGATCTTTTTAAATTGTCCCCCTTTAATACTCTTGTGAAAGATAATCAGTTATACTAAAGAACCGAAGCAGCAAAAACGCATAATACTTTTATGGTGTTTTGCATTTTACTGCTGTACAAACATTAACTAATTAAGCCTACAATACCCAAGTGAGGAATGGAAGGAAGCATTATTGCGGTTATATATTATAATTATACCGTCTCATTTAGAATTTCCTGGTTTGTGACTTTTAAAGTAATTATTATAATTATTATAAAACTAATAAAAAGTCAGAAACTTTTTTTTTTTTTTTTGAGTATGAATGTGCTCTAAACTAAGCAAAGAAGGAGTTTACAAATGCCTCAAAGCACACATTCTTTGTGTATCTCAGCTTCTAGTTTCCCTTTCTCCATCTGAGGCCACAGAAGCTGATCTTGCTCCCACCAAAGGGGAAGAAAATCCTGCCAATGACCACAGTGTTCCCTTGATTTTAGCAATAATTAAGAAAAAAGTGTGTGGAGTGAGTTTATCTTTGTTATTTTTACTATTTGATAAGAAACTACTATCAGATCTTGACATAAAACCTTCTTATATGATCCAAACCACATTATTAAGTCTCTAAGATATCTTGCAATTAGGAATAATTTTGAATTTATTATGTAAAATTGTTTTTCTATCAATACCTCTCACCAGTGTCTGGATTCTTCTTCCCAGTTTTAGCCACCTAACAGTCCATTGGCAACCTTTAGATACAGGTAGGTAAGTTCCTTCAGAGAATGGTTTCTGGTATCTCTCTCATACATCTATCCTGTAATGGGATGATTTGCCCATTGGAGATGCCTTTGCCCTCCGACGGTAAGATACTCTCATACGTTTCTCCTGTAACACTGGAATTTTCAAAGTCTATGGGGACAAAATCCATTTTAGTAACTATACAAACATGTCATAAAGCATTTGATATTGCAATTGGCTCCATCATAACAGTCAGTCGCTGCAAATTCTTAGGAGTTAACTACAGCTGGATCAGTGTTTGGGAGAAGCTTCCTTATAAGGCTGTAATCAACTGAATGGTAATTTGGAAAAGGTTCTTATGAACTTCTCTCAGCCAGAAGCAAAGCAGCTTGGATAATTTCTTTCTTCTTTTTCTTCTTTTTAAATTATGTAGTATAGACTCAAGAGTACTTATGTGCGTACAGTGGATCCAGCAGAAGAGAAGAAAGAGAAGTAGTCTAATGAACTGAAAATACACACAACATTGTTTTGTTGGCAGCTGATGGAAAAAAGAAACACAGAAGTAAAAATATCTGATACTATCAAGCAGGTCAGGCCAAGTTTAATAGAAGATTAATAGGAAGATTAATATTCCTAACTTACAATCCAGAAACGAACCAGAGCACTACTTAGGCTTCTAGGTTGCCACCTACTACCTGCATATATCAACCACAGATGGACATGGCTCTGTTCATCTGCCTATTAGAAAAGGCAGTCACCATCAAATGCCATCAGCAGTGGTTTTCCATAATACAACTCCTTTTCTGCAGCAAGTTGCCAACACAGTCCTTGTGCTAGTTGTAGATAGTATTTTGACTGTACTTGCCTCGTGAAACTAGCACGACCATCTGGCTAAACAGATGTGGTAATCTGATTTGTTTGGCCAACGAACTGAAAAAACCCACAATGGCTTGAATGGGAGTTCCCAGGAGTGCCCTGGCCAGCCTCGCCTCTTGTGCTCTTCCACATACTGTATTTGTCATTTCAGGATGAGCTTGGCAACGGATTATTCACTTATGGAAGCTACCAAGAGAGAAGGAATTTCCATACAAAAGACAGAAAGAGGTGAACATATTCTCATCACAAAAAATTAGTTTCAAGGCCATCTGTTATTCTTTGCAGAGTATATCTTACATTATAAAACAAGAAATTGGTAAAATGCAAGCCAAATCTTGGTTCCACAGAAGGTGTCAAATCTTCCATGGATTTGAAGAGGACCACTGGCTGTTCAATCTGTTCATTTATAACCTAATTTAAAGACTGCAGTACAGTTCTTCTCAGACCCATGTATTTTATTACAGGTGAATAACCTTAAATATGGAATGGACTGACTAGATAATGTCCCCCTGCCAACATTCTCTTCATCATCCGTCTTAATGTTTAAAACCCTTAGGTTTATAAAAATACATGTAATTTTATATCTTCCAAGGTCTAACACAAGTTTATGTTTATCCAGCCTCAATTTCTTTACTTTTTAATTTCCTTTCATTTCTCAAACCTGTACTGTTTGACACCACTGCTACTCATATAACTGGCTGCCAAAATAAATTTAAAAATAAAAAAAATGACAGAGAAAAAAACCCCCAAGCCTCTGACATTGTAAATTAGAAAAGTATATGTTCAAAGGTTAAACGGAAGGCATTTAAAAAATCTTTCCGAAGACATATCATTTTAGTTCAAGTAAAAGATTCTGGATAGTTCCATTTCTTAAAGTGCTGCTCAGCTCCACTAACAATTAATAGCAAACACTCAGCTACGCCCACTCCTTTTGCTTTGCCATGTAGAATCTTGCTGGAGCTTACAGACTCATATTTTAGAAGAGTTTTCAGCTAAGAGTCCTCCTTTGCATAAAGGATTGAGTTGGCTTTCTGATGCTGGACTGCCCTTTTCTCAAGGTAAAGAGAGGAACAAATTAAAATAAAATGATCAAGCCCACACCATCGGCTGAATGAGCACAACCAACAGCAAGCTTCTCCTTATGCTGAAGTCACAGCATCCCTTGCCCAGCAAGGCAGAGTTGTAGAAATTTAAAAGCTGGAGAAGGACAAAGACACACATATCACATCAGGCTTCACTGTTCATCTAGCCAGTGCCCTAGGAAAGATGGAGGGGAGCTAGCTGAGAAGCAAAGCTAAGTGAAGCACATTATGGTTAAGAAAAGGACAGGCATGTAGCTTAAGAGTCTGCACGCCTTACAGTCAGGATTGTGCAGAACCTTAGAGATGCCAAGGCTGCATCTTCTGGCCCACTCCAGGAAGAAGGAGAGCACTTTGCTCCTTGGGGGAGAGAAATTTTGCTTTCTTCTTATATTGCATTTTGTGAATTTACCCAGTGACAGCAAGAATTGAGGTCCTAATACAATAAATGAGCTTTTACAATTCAAAAAGTGCGGTTTTAGTCCACCATGGCTTATACTAAAGAACTATTCTAACTTTGGTCAAACTCTTACCCTCCTCCATAATGCTTCCACTTCACTATACATGTGACTTGTGCGCTGTTACAGCTCTCTTTTGTCATACAGTAAAAATATCTACACAGCAACTACGGATTGCTTTTCTCGTAAAGAGGGTTTTTTTCCCCCTTGTTGTTCTTTTGGCTCCAAGACATGCATTCTTGTCTGCACAGTAACACGACTTCAGCTGTCCCTTGACCCAGCTATGACAACAACATGCTGGCAGTAAAACCTGGGAGAGACTTCTTCAAGCCGCGAGCTACGTGAACTCACTCACACCACACATATACAAGACTTCCATGGAATTTTTATACCATTCCAGGCTTTTACTCTACATAAAAGGGAAGGAGAAATGGTAAAAAGTGCTCTTGCCCACTGATGTCAGCCCAACTGTGTCCAGTTCTGGAGCCCCGACTACAAGAAGGATATGGATGTGCTGGAACGTGTCCAGAGAAGGGCCATGAGGATGATCCGAGGGCTGGAGCCCCTCTCCTATGAAGACAGACTGAGAGAGTTGGGGTTGTTCAGTCTAGAGAAAAGAAGGCTCTGAGGAGATCTTATTGTGGCCTACCAGTATCTGAAGGGGGCCTACGGGAAAGCTGGTGAGGAACTTTTTAGTATGGTGGGTAATGGTAGGACTCAGGGGAATGGATTAAAACTAGAGATGGGTCGATTCAGAATGGACTTTAGGAAGAAGTTCTTCACCATGAGGGTGGTGAGGCACTGGAACAGGTTGCCCAGAGAGGTGGTGGAAGCCCCATCCCTGGAAGTGTTCAAGGCCAGGCTGGATGGGGCTTTGAGCAGCCTGGTCTAGTGGGAGGTGTCCCTGCCCATGGCAGGGGGGTGGAAATAGATGATCTTCAAGGTCCCTTCCAACCCTGACAATTCTATGATTCGATGTACTTTGTAGTGACAAGGGCCATCCCACAGAAATCGGGGCTCCTCTTAGGACTACGTACTTGCTTTCATAGCATTGTATGTAGAATAATATTTCTATGAATCTGGAAATTTAAATATAGCCCAACGTATTCTGGCAATATGTAAAATGGCTGTGCACGAGCCCAGAATAGACGAGAGCAAAGAAAATGATTGAGATGAACAATCACACGGAAATAAAGAAGAGTGGGTACATGTATAGAAAATGGAAACAAAAAACTGAAAACCGCCCGAAGGCAAATACTATTGCCGATAATGCAGGGATAATGTTTTCATAGGGATTAACTGTTCTGGAGCACTTTCCCCATGTGTAAAGCACAACATACTTTTTATTCAGATAGGTTGATCTGGCAGCCTCTTTACTGCTCACAAAAAACTATTTATTGTGCCTGTGCAGGAAAAAATTCCACCCTTGGATAGCCAGAATGCAGTTCTTTTATCTCACGCTGACAATCGCCCACTGGATAGAGCTCAAGAGCTAATTTCCCACTGATAGTCCACTTCTATAGGATGCCTATTAGAAGTTTGTGTGCCAAATTAATAATTTTCAAAAGTCTTTAATGAATTTGGCTACACGTTAATGTAATTTTTATACTGAATGTGTTAAACTCTGCCTTTGGAAACAAATTTGATTTCTTTGGCAAAATACCATTCTTACAGAGAGGTAACAAAGAGGTACATCACTTTAAAAGAAACTGCTGAATATAAAGGCAACTTCAAATTTCCACCATTTCCCTTTTATTAGCATTAGTTTTTAACTCGGCTTTATTGCCCTGGACCTGCTGGTCATGTTCTATATGAGCAAGGTAATTTTCAGAGTGTGGAAAAAGGGTTTCCTTACATGTTGTTTTACAGCATGTGCTCTCTTTCATGATGTTTCACGTTTCAAAAATACCCCAGGGTACTAGATACAGGAAACAGAAACTGTCCTTATTCTTCCTACTCTTGGCCATACATTAAAATAACCCCAGAATTTATGTCTCTCTGAAAAGAACATCAGGCCCATTAAACACCATTTTCCTGCTATACAGAAAAACTCCAGGGGAAGAGAATCTTAAAAATAAATGAGCGGATAGACTAATACACCGTAGGGGCTAATTTGTGGCACGCAGTTTGCAATTCTAACACAAGGCCACTAATTTGTTGGGCTTCCCTTGTCATATACCGTATTTAACTGTAGCAGGAACTAATTGATAGATAAATAATTGCTTCGTCAAGCCAAGATTAATATAGCACCCTTACAATTAAATATGACTATTACCATCATAAACTCCTATTTTCAAAATCCCATTTCATACACCAGCATTTCCTCCAGCTCAAAAAAAAAGAAAAAAAATATATTAGGTAAGCTTTAAAGAGCTGTTCTAGACTTTAACTACAGTCTTCTAGATTTGAACCACACACTTTTTAAGAACCACCATATACTGTCCATCAGAAAATTTACCTTTCTCAGGCCAAGTGCTATCTGAAGTACTATTTTTCTTTAAAAAAAAAGAAAAAATACTACAAAAACAACAATAAAAAACCAACACATCAGAACTACAAATTTCATCTATGGATATTATACTTAAAACATCAAATATTGGGAACTGTGACTTCCCAAATAAGTATTAAGGCATTTCTTGTTCTGCACAAATGAGCAACAGAAGAGATAAGAAGAAAATTCCATGTGCAGTACCATTACTGTGAAGCTGATGCTCAGCTGTACCTTTCTGTGGCTTAAGAGATGCATGAAATGGTATGGCTGTACTCCTCCAAGAAAACTTTGGGGTTTGGTCACCACTAAGCAACTGGGAACCCAGTGGATTACCACCTAAGTGACTTGTCCTAATCAAGAAACCAGCAGAAGTTTAATGCGTGTCTATGGTGTTTGTACCAAGTTTACCAACCCACGTGTAATGTAAGACTCAATGTGCTGAAGGAAGATGCTTTATGCTGAAATGGAGAAGTCGGCCCCTGAGGAAAGGAGATGTGGTTTACTCCCAAATGAAGTGTTAATGGAGTACAGGGGATGGCACCCAACCTGCCAAAGTGACACCAACATCTGTGAGAGGGAAAGTGGGAAGCAGTGATTTAGTGGGAGGAACAACTACCNCATCCAAAGAGCATCACCTTCCAGCCACCCGTGTTTAGCAGCTGGATGAAAAGTAGTTGGCTGCAGTTTATTCTGTTGAAAACAGATCTGTGCCAGGAGGCAGGACGTCTCCTGCAGTCATCCGCAGGCTTTACCTGTGGTGTCCCGTGAGGCTTTCACAGCACAACTTCTTGTTTTAATTGGTCCATTCTTAGACAATTCCTCATTTCAGTTACACGGTTTAATTGCATAATTATCTGCACTGACACGTATTATAAAATTAGGCACTGTAATTGCTACGTTAATAAACACCAACACAATTAAAAGTGTTTCCATTACCAAAAAGGTATTTAGAAGAGGCACACAGATCTAGTCGACATGGACTAGTGGTACTGCAAGAAGCCATGGTAGCTGGAGCCTGCGAATAACAGCAGATTCAAGGACTGCTCCTTTGAATCAGTCCCTGTGCATTTGGCACTAGCACTAGGGAGAGGAATCACATAGCCAAAACTCCTGTATCTTGGAATAGGGCTTTAACCATCTCCCAACCTGATTAGTTTCACAGGGAGGAGCAAATTAGGGAACCTTTCAAAGAAAGCTGTGAAGAGCCATGAGTATGCATACGGCTGGGTAACTTCCTAGCAAGGGACAACGGGAATTCTAGGGTGTATCCTTCCATATGAAAGGAGACACAGACGTCTAGAAATAGCTTTGTCATTGAATACACTTCTATTGAAAGCTGCTGACAAGGTCCATATAAAATCTTATTTCAATTAATGACCTAAGAATTTTTAATTTATTTTCTTTATTTTTATTTAATGGATTTGTTAACAAGGAAATAACCGCCAATTGTCTTTGATACTCACTTTGAGGTGAACTGTAGTGCTGATTTACACTTCTGCTTATACTGCTGTTTCTCTGGACAACAGGGAGAGTTTAATAAAAGCTGCGTATTCAGTTCTGGGCTATCCATCCAACCAGACAGCAAACTTCACAACTTCTCATACAGGTGGATTTCACACCAGCCTCTTCTGAGGACGTTTCAGGTGCATTTCAGCAAAAAGGCAAAATATCCTTCAGTCTGAATTTCCTTATGTTTTTCTCATTTTGTTTTGTTTGTGATTGAATATAAAACTAAGATATCTAGATAATTTTCATGCGGTAAGTCATTTCAATTCAGCAATCAATAGGTTTGTCGGTGCAAATAGCCTATTCCTATGAGCCTTAATTAAACATGAAAAGATGGAAATTTACTCTCATTGAAGAAAAATAAAGTTGATATCCCAAGGTACTGGAAACGTTCAGACTGTGATTGTAGAAGCCTGACTGGAATCTCAACTAATGCCTACGTGATAATAAAAACTGCATTTGATTTGGTAACTGAATGAGCTCCCAAATGTCTCTCCATACCACAGAAACCTGTAAAAAACACCTGATGTTTCATTACTTGCATAGCAGTAGCTACCCACAGCAGCATGCACTGCCGCGGTAATAGTGATTTGCCACCTCAAAGTACCATTAGGAGATGGAGCAGGATGAGATCAAATGCATGGCTGCGAGTGCCACGGTCCAGACTACTTGGGCCCCTTTAATTTTTGAAGTATTCATACCCAGCTACAGTGACTCACAACTGTCCACCTGGGAAGCTCTGCAAGTATGTATCACTGAGGTAATTTAATTTTTTGAAGGACTGATGAGCCCCCAGGGAGAAGAGGGGGAGGTGAAGCTGAGGCACGGAGTCAGAGACTTCACATCAGGGCGAAGAGACTAAGTTCAGAGCACCAAGTTCTCGTTTATACCTTATGAAACAAGGACGCTGTTTTCAGCCCCAGGCCCTGTGCACAAGTGAGATGTTAGAAGCAGACTTTGATTCTAGAGGAAAATACTTCTATGTTTTAAAACAAACTACTTTACATCATATTATTTATTCCAGTGCTGAAATTAAGAGCCTGTTTCAAAGGCTCCTTCAGGAATCCTGCAATACCAAACAACTTTTTTTTTTAAAAAAAATATATTTTAAACAAACAGAAATGTTTATAGTTCAAGAAATTCAACAAGCTAAGTTCCTGAAAGACCTTAGTTCACTTTCTCTCAAGTAACAAAGCCACATGCTTACTAGTCTTCAGAAATAGTTTTTAGGATGATTCAGTTATCCATATCAAAGTTACTGAAGACCTAAAATCCAGATTTCCACAAAGACATGTTCACAGTTTAACTGTAGAGTGCAGATCCCGGTGTAGATCTAGAGTAGCTATTTGATTAAAGTCTGGCCAGAAGTGACATGTGCACGTACGAACCCAGCAAGTCAGAAAAACCTCATCCCATGCCATTCTGCAGGGCAAAAAAATCTCACTCCAAAGAAATAAAATAAGGGCCATTTATATTTTGACACGTGAAATAATTTCAGCCCTGACCTTGCCGAAGACATCAAGCAAGTGGTTTAACCTTTTCGTATCTCACCTATCCATACATAATATAGAGACTTTATATGCTCCATTCATAGTTATTTCATTTAGATTCTAAGAGAAGGAAGTATCTCTGAAAAAAGTACAATCAGTATCACCCCTCCCTCTCTCCACTGCACACCCTCAAGGGTTTTCACTGCTTTTGTGAAGACCCTGTCTTGTGATAAGAAGGGAAGCACTGAGGTGGTGGGAAGGGAACTAGGAGATCCTAAGTCCCAAACACTTACTTGACTTTTGCAACAGGTTGGGTAAAGCCTGTGAACCACTCATCAGTCTTGATGACTGCTCTGAGGACTACTCAAGAATGGAAAAATAAGTACGTTTATGACAAAGAGTAGACCTGAACACCAGAACAGGTATGGGAGGTGGCTCTGGCAATTTTTTTGCTGTTTTTTTTTCTTTGACGTTTTTGACACTTTGTGTTAACAATGGCTCTCTCCACTCAAGCTGCACCATTCCTTCTGTATTACAGCTACCTGAAAGGAGGGTGTAGAGAGATGGGGGCTGACCTCTTCTCCCTGGGAACAAGGGATAGGACAAGAGGAAACGGGTTCAAGTTATGTCAGGGCAGGTTTCGATTGGATATCAGGAAACATTTTTACACTGAAAGGGTTATTAAACATTGGAAGAGGCTGCCCAGGGAGGTGGTGGATTCCCCATCCCTGGAGGGGTTTAAGAAAAGGGGAGATGAGGGGCTTAGGGACATGGTTTAGAAGTGTTTTTTGTCAGGATAGATTGATGGTTGGACCTGATGATCTTAAAGGTCCCTTCCAACCTCATCGATTCTATGATTCTATACACTTCAGGGAAATCATAACAGTATTAATGAATTCAGTGTTTTGCTACAGAAATAATTACAGTATCCCAAGTCCATCCTTTTGATTTCTCTGAGGAATCCAACACAGAGCAAAGGTGAGCTGTAAAGAAACAAGGTCTCTTATAAAAAACGTATGGCAGTTTTTGGAACTGGTGAACTTCCTTCAAAATAAAAGATGAAGTAAAAGTAATTTGCATGTTATTGTTGGAAAATTTACCCAGCCTGGATTCTTTTACTGAGCTATGTTGGAAATGAGGGCATGCATGCACATGGTGAGATTTTTACGCATTCCAGGCTGGATCGTCTTGCCCTGGCCGGATGTACTCTCATCAGTGCTTTGGACTTTGGAGTTTAGAGTACCTCCAGGAACCACATATAACCACAGAATTACAGAACTATTCAATACTTAGTAATAATCAGAGGTTTTGACTAAACCTTCACATCTCCACAAATCTGCTGACTCTGTAAGCCCTGGAGATGCCTTTGGACTGCTTTATGGATTCATGTGACCATCATTGCTGCCTCTCATGGAGAGGGTCTCAGTGTACATTACTGAATAGTTCAGGCATCAGGAAGATTCATCCCACAAGCCTGGACCCTCCAGAAGCTGCCATTTGGAGCAATTGAGATTTAGCTATTTAGATTTCATCTCTTAGAATTGTCTGACTTCCTCATTTTCTAGATTTAGAGTCTCCAGAGATTGTCTGGAGGATATGGGCCATTATGTGCTCTGCAACAGAAGCAAAGAAAAATATATTTTAGCCTTTAAAATTAGCTGCCATCCATAATGCTGCAAAAGGAAAAGGACTTCTTCTTTGCCTCTGAAGCGGTTTTTCTACTAACTTCAGAACTCTTTCCTCTCACCACTCATCCCTACAGACTTAGTTTTTAAATAACTGCTGCCTTTAAATGACAGCAAGCAATGTGTATGTTCTTTACACGTGATGAAAGGAGCTCTCTGGACTCTAGACAGAGTTTGTAGGACTGGATATTAATGGAGCTTGCACCAAACTTCACAGGACTTGAGTCTCATAATGATAAACAATTTCAAGAGAAGTCCTAAGCGCTTAAATAAGGATCAGGAATGAAAACTCACATCAGCTTCAGTGAGATTAGGATTACAATCTAAACTGACTCCATTCTGCGTTGTTTAAGGCTCTTAGTATGTAGTGCTGTGATTTACGGCCGTATTTTCAGGACAGTTCACTGCCCAGTGTGCTGGTCCTCTTGTGAAAATTGCTGGTTTCATTTTACTTTGCAGCTTAAATGAGAATCCATGTTTATGTACTGTATCTTATTTTTCAATATGGTTGCTGAACTTTAAAGCTCCAATTTTAAAAGATGTTCTATAAAATATGAAGTCTAGCCATTATTTTTCCTTGGATCAGCGCACAGACAGCAATGCAGCAGAAGGGCTGTTACCAGTGTTCTCCCCCAAATCATTCAAAGTCAGCTTCAAAGTTAACACTGCCTTTGGGGCTTGTTTCATTTTGGTTTTATATGTAAGAAGCATTCTGGCCCTTTGTTTTATAATTCATGCAGCACAATCTCAGCTTCTGTTTGAAACATATAATAAGCCTCTTATGTGGTTTTCTAGTAGACCTGCGTTTTGGCACAGCACCTGCCTATTCATGTTTATAAGGAGAAGGAGGAGGAGGAATAATGGCAAAAGCAGTTTTGCATGGAAAACATCCAGGCAACAAGATCATGCTTTTTTTTTTTTTTTTTTAACCAAGTTCTGTATGAAAAGCAATTGCGATCTCTTTTGTTTTTAAAGTTATCAGAACTCAATTTTAATACATCTTTGGAGCAGTAAACATATACTTCATCATGAAAAGCACTCCCCTGTGATAATGCTGGACCGCAACCACATTTGCTTTTCAGCATCCTGCCTTTTGGATTCTGCTATATTAACTTTCCTTTCACAGGAACTTTCACTGCACTTCTAGTGAAAGGTTTCTTAGTCCTTAGAAGCATTTGTTTGTAATGATTTTACTGTAATTGTCTCAAATGTGCAGATTTCTTAAGTGCTTAATAATCTTTACCTCCAGTTTGTTCTACACGCCCCCCCCCCACCTTCCAGTGCAAAACTTCCATGGATGCCAGTCATGTTACTGTTATTTCTTTCTAGCCTCTATTTCTCTATCTATATATGTGCTGCTTCTTACAGAGCCACCTTGTAACGTCCCTGGATCAGAGCTATTTGTTGCTTTACTTCCTTGCACCCAATTCTATTTCTAATTGTTCGTAACGTAACAATAATTGTTTTATTATTCCACATCAGTTTTAAAAATCCAGTAGCACAGCAGTACTATTAAACTGTTTAAGGGTTATTTAGAGTCATGTTTATAAATAAATACATATCGTGTTTTCTGTGTTGCAGTCAGTTTTAGGTGGTGCATCCAACAAACATACTCTCATATTGTCCAGGAAGACCGCTAGTGTTACCAAAGGCAGGCCTGTGCTTTGTTTCTAAAATAATTATTTCTTACTGACTTTCTTACTGTGTGAGNTGTCAAATGAAGTAATATCTCCTCTCTAAACTACTTTTGGTTTCGAGGGCTTTTATTTCAGGTAACACTAGAACCCCAGATGAGATCTTCTGGAAGGAGCAACAGCATGGGCTAAAATCACTGTATGAGTAGAAACATCAGTATTTCTGATAAGCTGCCTGATTTCAAAACATGCTGTTGTTGTTTAGCTATAAAGGATTGGTACAATACACCTAAATATATTAATTATATTAGGTACCATAAACCTGGCATAACGTAACTAAAAAGTACTCCTACTATCGCTAGAACTTAAGTGGCCAAACCACTCGTAAAACCAGCACAGCTCTTCCAGTTAAAAGAGATGGTGCCAGGAAAAACAGTTTCTGCCAGTGCAACTGCCTCTATGGTAGGGGTATCTGTAAACACAGCTGTGCTGCTCTGGAATCCCACTTCTTCACAGCCACTGAAAGCCTGAAAAGCAGCTCTAACCTAATATTTTGAGGAGCCCTGTGCCAACTTTAGAAAGATGCTAGTCTGTCTTGAAAATCTGGAGAGAGAAAAAGAGGCTGCAAATATACCCACTTAAATTTCAATAGATTTTTGAGATTCTTTTGTTCTACACATATTAATCAGAAAACAGTTCCCTTCAAGGCAGGAAATGTGAGATGGAAGCCCAAAATATGACAAACCATTTAATTGTAATTAATCAAATTGTATGACCTTTTTTTTATTTAAACGTTATCTACAAAACCCCAAAACATAGCTAAATAATAGATGTGTGGTAAATTATCAAAACAGATTACTTTATTTAATGCTAGTATTATATTACGATCACTCCCAACCTTACCCGTCCAGTTAAAGGACCATTGGTGCCTGTTTCTGTTATTAATCCAGAGGATATGCTTCTCATGTTCAGTGACCCAGTTCCAAGAAGTATCACAATATAGAAGCCTATTTTCCACTTAATAAACATGCATAATTCCTGTGAACATCAGCACTGATTATGCACACTTACACACTCCAGGGCATAATCATCCAAACCCAGTGAATTCAAAAGATCTGAAGGAAAATGTATTTGGCCCTCTAGACTGCGAGAAACCCTACAGAATGATAGGAACAGTCCAGAATGTTTTATTGGTATTTTTTTTTTTAATGACACTTTTGCATATTAATTCCTCCAGCTCTCTGCCCACAATGCTAATGATGTTTTACATAAGATAAAAGAATTGGGGATCTTCTAGGATAGAAAAAAGGAAAATGAAGAAAGCAAGCAAGGATTAAGCTTAATAGTTAGGATATTCACTTTGAAGATGGAAACTGCAGGTTCCAGATTGTCCGATGCTACTTAACGCCATTTCCTGCAGCAAAGGAGGTTAATTGGGATATTGCCAGCAGCCCAGAAGGGCCTGTCTCATCACAGGTAAAGCAATGCGAGGGCGAGCAGTGCAGATTCAAACTCTTTACAGGGACATGATAATTGATTCAGAGTTTCCAACAGCTTGATGAGTACTGAAACTACTGTGGTAAAGATAAGGCATTCACATTATCTCTGTTACTTAAGAGAGAAAAAAAAAGGACTTCAGTCACTTGATTTTGCTTTGACTTCTAATGTCCCAGATAGTTCTCTGCAGGAGAGGTTTGAAAGATGCCGCTCCCATAGGAAAACAGATGCATTACCCTGGAGAAACGTAAAATTTAATACAAATTCCTGTCTTGAGCATTACCTTGTGGGTTTGCATTGGCACATTTGTTTAGAATCACAAGCTGGCATGATTTTCAGCTTTCTCAGAATGGTATCCACAAACTTCTCCCCCTCCCAAGCTCTGCACAGACTGTGGGGGCAGCTAACTTGGTGTTTCAGCATTTAGGTCTCTTTGTGGCTCTGGGCTTACAGTATATAAACAATTTTCCAATAAACTGTTTAAAAAACTGCTGAAGTATTCACCGTATTCAGTAACATGGAGGGAAACATGAGACGTAATAGCTTGCCACAGATTCTGGATCCCAAAAAAGAATCTACCCATCCGAAACTGTACCACTGTTTTTTACTGAATCTGTTAGATTGCAGACAATGCTAAATATGCAACATTATAAAGTATATTTCTGCCTATTAGCTGGTTATTTAAAAGAGGTGTTCTTAACTAAATATTTTTATAGACACTTCCACTAAAAGTGCTGCAAATAATTTTTCTGTAGAGTCCATTTGTATAACTGCTGTTTATTTTAAGCACTGCTTGATTTGTATTCATAATGGAAACTTCAATAGCAAAGGCTTCCAAGCCAAGCTAGAGTAATTCCCCCTTTGGTCAATACAGTCTTCAGCTACGTCAGTAAACAGCACAGTACAATTGATGCAAATACGTAAAGTGGAAGAGTCAATGTTGAGGACCTGACATCTACATCACACAGGTTCTGGATGGTTTACTTCAGACCAACTCTACTCTATTAGCAGGCGCTGGATACAGTAATACATTAGGTGTGATCCCAGGACACATCTTCCAGTTACATTTCATCAAAAAAAATATGCAGTTTCTGTGCCCCAAGGTTCTGCACCCCACTTTGTAATTGCGATGGAAAAGGAGTAAGTGGAGATAATGTGGAAATTCACCACAAAACAATGCTCCTGATACAGGCTCACATGTTTTTGATCTTTAAGCTACGGATATTTTCTATTGTGTGTGAGTAAAAGAAAAGAGCTTTCTTTGCATCTTAGTCTGATGACCAACACCCTTTCAGCAACCCACATGAAAGTGCACCACATAACTCTCATGAACAAAGAAACGGCGTCATCTTAAGAAAATGTAAATACAAACTGAAGATGTGTCTTGTATTTTGTTTCCAAATATATTTATTGTTGGAAATCTTCAATAAAATCCAGTTCAGGCCAAAAGACAAAATGTCATACCTCTCAACTATAAGTTCATGCAGAGGAATTATTAATCAGTAAACGCTTCATACATTTTCACCCTGAATATGCATGAAAAGAGCTGAAATGCTGTTAGTGTAATCACAATGATTTGAGTCTCCTGCTGGTGGCTTCTCCTGGAAAGATCAAATTTCGCATCTGGGGTTTTGTCTGCAGCCAGCAGCCAGGGCAGGCAGAACGTCCTACATAGGAAAAGTCGCCACCACTGACAGCACTCAGACCATTAGCTCCTCGGAGAGCCCAGGGCCATTATTTTACAAGCATTTCTGTGACAGAAGGAGAAGCAAAGCTCTGTATTTACTACAGCTAATCATATTTCTCCTCTGCAAAATTAGTATTTCGCCCTGTATATAGACATTATATATAGAATGACAATAAACTGGACTAAATATATGACAGTACCATTACAGAGCAGATCTCAAAACCTGTAACTACCAAAGCAAGGGAGACAATCTTATTTGATGTGCATATCTAAAAATATACGAGGCCATAAAACTAAAAGCCAGATACTGCAGCTTTGTAAGACTGCAGAGCTGTCTCCAAATTTCAAGAGCAAAATACTGCTATGCTCTTCACGTTATTTTTTGCACTACCGTTTTTGTAAACATGATGCTGAATTTGCTCTCTGATACTTCTTCATGAGCAAAGTATCCTGTGAAATATGTGTGAACACTTCAAACACCCCTTTGAAGGGGGGAAGTCTTAGCAGCTTCGAGCTATTTTCAGAAGGTATCTTCTCATTAAAAAAAAATAAAATAATCCCTTTGTTGCAATTTGACAAAAAGAAAATAATGATTTCTAAAGAGTTAAACACTTGATGTACTTCATTTGGAACCCGTACTTTGTAAAAACCATTTACTTTCCTCAGAAACATGTAAGACAAATTCTGAGATGTCTGGCCTTGGTAGATGTGCACCGAGTACTGTTTAAAATGGAAGCTATGAATTATCAGTCAGTAACAAGCAAAATACCTGAGGCAGTAAAAATTCTTTCATTTGAAAATAACAGTTAGTACAAAGTCAGTCGTTTCTTAAAAAAAGAATTGTGAGACAACATCTTGAGCCATAAATATTAAAACATGAAGAGAGCAGCTTATTTATGTAAGCTGGAGTTAGCACTTTTTGTTAGACCATCCATTAGAAGGAAAAAAGGGCTAGGTAATGATTTGCAGAGTGATCTGGTTCAAGGCTGAAGAAATGTGGGAAAGGACTGTGGCGTGCATTTAAGGGAAAAGACAGATAGTCCCACTTGTCTGCAGAAATTGTCAGTGCTCAGTATTAACTACTTACATTTGAAAGGCTTTTTTATTTTTATTCAGCCTCACATTGTATGAACCATTCTGATCCTACTGTTCATCATCGCCACCCAATATTTTTCCTAATTAAAATTACTTTGAAGTCGATGACCTTTAATTCGATTCAGAATTAAAATATAATTATCTTTATAACATGAATACACTTCTTAAGCTGCCCCCACAGTCTTCTTGTTACAGAATAAATACATAATAAATGTAAGGAAAAGACTACATTGAACTTGATAAAATAATGAAAAATAAGAAGAAAATACACCGAGAAGCCTGGTTTTCCTTTCCTATATATATAATGAGGGCAAAGAGACAGTAGGGAAAAAAATAAAGACAATACTTTGAATTTAAAGAAAGAAATCCTTTTTGCACAGTGCATAATTTATCTGCAGGACATGCTGCCACACAACTTCACCACTTTTGCTGAAACCAAAAGGAGGATGGTCTTTTATATGAGAAGGTCCAGCAAACATGGAGTTTACATTCCAGTGGTATCCCACAGGTGCAGCGCCGTTTATTGAACAGGACCACAAACCACTCTTTGAAGGTGAAAGAGACCCATAAATTCCACTGTGCAGAAAATATATTTATTGTGGGTAAATCACAGCTTTTTTTCTAAACTTGTGGTTCCGGTCACTGTAGCTATACAAACTGCTGGTGTGACGAGGGCAGCACTTCCCATTTGAAGACTTTCCCATTGAAGACTCCTCGTCTTCACCACTACTTCTCCTAGCAAAGGTATTCCGGAGTCTAAATGACTGGCAGCTCTTGACCATACGTTTGCTTTACATTACTTTGCAACCTTTTCTACAATCAAATAATAAGAACTTAAAAAATAACTTACTTTTACGTAGAGCTGCTGAAACTCCTCAAGGTTCAGTCTACCACTTGGACAGTCCTTTAGAAATCCTTTGTACCACTGTTTTAGCTCGTGTTCATTGAACTCCGTGCTCTTCACCAGATCCTCCATCACCTCAGGGGCCAGCTTGCTATTCTGTTTCCCCATTCTGCCTTAAGAAGAAATAAATTAATACAATTAGCCAAGTTGCTGTGAAGATTTTAAACTGGAATTGGTGACAAAGCTTGAACGCCTCACTTGTTTCATACTCAGTGCTGCTTTTAGTCAAATGCAACTTCACGGATTCACTAGTGAACAGGAACCTAACCTATGCTTGAATATTAGAGGCTGAAAATGGTGAAAAAGACAACATTCTTTCATTTGGGAGTCTTAAGGCCTGGAGACAGACTGGTAATTTCCCTTCAGATTATGTCATTTCTAGCTTTTATTTACATTTAAACTGAAAAAG
Source organism: Rhinoptilus africanus (assembly GCA_013400135.1). Taxonomy (NCBI): domain Eukaryota; kingdom Metazoa; phylum Chordata; class Aves; order Charadriiformes; family Glareolidae; genus Rhinoptilus; species Rhinoptilus africanus. The sequence continues at coordinate 243,001 of VXBO01005287.1, forward strand.
ATGACTTCACTTTTTCTTTGAATTTAACAAAAAATTTTCACAGGTTCAGGGATCTCCACAAAATTCCTCTTTGTCTTGAAAATCTCTTTTGATACAACACCCCCATTAGCAGGTACTCCTCACAGGTACAAGACAGTGTGGACAGACAGGCTTGTAACACACAACACTGTATGTTCCAGTGGGAGGAAGCAATGCAAAAGTCCACAGACTTGGTCTCAAAAAATGATGAAACCACACTGGAAAAATAAATGTAATTCTTAAATATATGCATATATGCACATATGTATACATTTAAGTATATCTATATGTATATATTTACAGCATAATTGATGCACAATAGATGGTTTCTATTTCATCACTGTTAACTCTGGAGATAGCCACTACACGACACTTATACATATTAAAAATAAAACATACAGAAATGCAAAATACACGTATGCGTATAGATAAATACAGTCACTTCAGTACTACTCATGTTGGCCCTTTGAGATATTTCCAGGTCCACTGTTTGACCAAAGATGTCCTTTTCAAAGAACTTTTGATAAATCCTTTTCTTTAACTTTTTCCAATTTTACTACATTTTGTTACATGATAGGAGATGTCTTTCAGGTTTTTTTTTAATCAGCTGACAGACAGTACTTAACTTGTTCTGTACAGAACTGCAATGCGATGCATAATTTCTTTGCTGAGCCTAGCTTAGCATTTCCATTTATATCTCCCAGGATAGCATCTGTCTCTAATGACAGCACCATACTAAATGCATTGATTTCTAGTCGCTATCACCACCCATTCCTGATATTAATCTATTGCTTTTGGCATCTTCCCTTGCTTCTAAGGGGAAGTTTCTTTTTTCTCAGAAGGACATACTTTGCTGTTCCAACAAATCAATATATTTATATAACTTCCTTTATGGGAACCTTCCTTGAGCAGGCGCAAAGTTAACCATTCCTCCTGGTCTGTGTTGGCACACACATCCCACAGTGCCATACCACCAGCGGCACCAGGTCTCTTCCTGAAACGCCTCATGGCCCCTCTCCCCTTTGGCCATGGTCCTCCCCGGTCTGTCCTCACCCCTTCTCACAGCCCCAGCCCACCAGGACAACCAGGGCTGGCAGCATATCCCTTTGCCAAGACAGCACACAACTTGGCCACACAAACATCCCTGATACAGAGAATGAAGGTGTCTTTCATCAAAGCATTCAGCTGGTACAAGGTTAGGAAATTTGGTCATTGGAAAGTACAAAATGCCACAACCCATCGGGCTACAAACTCCAGCCAGAAATGTATGAAAATCTTTGTGACCCAGCTGATAGACAAATGTAACTAGAGGTGGAAGTGGGTCACCATTTCTTGGGGGGCTTCCAGCAAGCAGATCCTCCTTGCCCAGGCTCTGCACACCCTTCCTCTACCAACCCTGCGAGATGCCGCAGTGCCTTCTTGCTCGAGGCCCTGCATCTTCTCTGAACTACAAGAACACGCTGCAAGGACTCACACAGCTTTTAATTAAAGGCAGCACACTGCTTGCTCTAAACTTACTTTGAAGCTTTGCCAGGCTCCCATCCACACGTTTTGGTAAACTTAGCACAGATATGGGAGAGTTCAACCTTTCAGTTAATTGCCACAGGCCTAATTGTACATGCAGATGTCCAGAAATAGGCTGTTTTGACCAAATGACGGGTTTTCAATTTATAGTATTTAGATCAATTGCCCCAGCCTTATCTTTGAAGTCCCCATCTTCTCACGTATGACATTGACCTAATTTGGCATAATCTGAATTTAAATCCCACAGAGACTAAAGTATACTAATACAGTTATTTCTCTAGCTCCAACTGAGATGGCTTTTAAGTGAAACAACAGACCGATTTATTTGTTTTAATCTTTAAGGGGCCTGTTTATTTCCCCTTTTTTCTTTTTTTGCCTTTAAACTCTGTTACCCTTTGCAGTCATAAGGTACTTTGCTTAGGACCCAGAGGACCCTTAAAGATTCTCAGCAATTATACTAACTACCTTAGGTAGATTCATAAGGCATCTTTTGGCTCCCTTAATTTAGCCAAGTGTGCTTTTACTTGCATCTTTTCACCTCGATTCTCATCCCCATTAACATTTAAATGAACAACACTTGCACGTGAAAAAAAGCATCTCCAATGGGCAAAAACTGTGTTGTTTTGACTGACAAATTTTCTGCAATAGCAACTTTTCTGTATTTATCATGTTAGCTTTACAGCCCTTGGACTTGGCACTATGCAGAGGTGGAAGCAGACAGAACTGCGAATCTCAGCACTATCACCCAAATTTAGCTGTTATTTAATTTCAGTCCTGTGGATGTAAAACAGGTATGTAAGAATACACGAATAAGGAGCTGGACAAACACATCCACACATAACATTTTCTCTCATCAGATCTGCGTACCTCTGCGATACAGGTCCCTGGTTTTGGTCAGGTGCTTGTTCTGCCATAGGCCATCCAGTAAGTCCCAAACACCTTCCAGCCACCCCTGATGTACCTCACCATGTAATATCCTCTAGTAAATGAAAACCACAGCTGGCACCTTGATAAACACTTTCAGAACCTGTTTTTTCCACAGAACCAAACAAGTATTTGAGGAAGGTATAATTTGAGACTGCTGGGTTCTGTACCCTTATTTGCTGCTCCAACACAGTACAGTACCTAATCTGCGGGGCTCTGTTTGAGACGAGGGATTGAACAACCTGACCAAGCTGGTCACAATGCCTTCCTGTAATTAGAGGCACTTAATCTCTCTTCCCATTTTAAAGCTTTTTTCTTATGGAATTGAATTAAAATCTGCAAGAAAGCTCGAGAGCCTCATATAATTATCAAATATAAACTCACACTTCTGGCTCTGGGAGATACAGCTTATTTGAGAATAAAAACTCAAATACATAGATTATCTAGTTAATCATATTCTGACATTTTCTAGAGTTTCATTGAATCTCTTATTATTATTGAAAAAGTACAATCACCCATTAGCAATGAGTATGCCACTGCCAACACATTTAATTTTCTAAAATGAAAACTATTTTTAATTAACTTACAATCATGGTTTCCCAAACATGTTTTTTTCCTTGTGAAATCTATGAATATGCATTAGGAAAAGACAGGAGAGAACAGCTGCACAATCACTAAGTTTTCAGAAGGAGGAAAGGTCACTCTGCAAGCATTTCTTTGTTTAGTAAATTTTATTCTTTTAAACTATAAATTTGCTTCCAACTTCCATGCTTCCAGCCATGCAATGTGACAATCCAAGCACTGCTGTTCATCTTCTGTTGCATTTTCTGATTGGCAAAAATCATGAAAGGGAAAAACAACAAAACCAACAAATGCAAAAGCAACATGCTTCGATTTCAAAACATCGTGGGGGAGAGATTCACAATAAACACGCAACCAGGTACGTGGGTGGCACTTAGCATCAGTAAAGGTGTCAGGGCTGTTCCCAATGAGATTGCTCCAGCAGGAGAATGCTTATTAATATTAGCAAGGGCAACATAATCCAGATTACAGATCAAGAAAAACACTAAAACTCTTCTGTTGTGCCACAAGTAGCAACAGCAATGAAGGCTGAGTTTAAAAAAAGCTGAAATGCTGCAAAGAGGCCATCAGCTACCCAGAAACAAGCTTTTCAGAAATGCTCAGTATAGTAGTACTTCAGTACTTCATTAAGTAACACCTTAATTGCTGCTTTTACAGGTCCATAAGAGGGTGGGATTTAAAAGATGGAATGTTATTAAACAACCGATCCCCAACCTGAAGCAGCGCGGGCTGTGCAGGATGTATGAGGATGTATTTGCCTGCTCTTTGCCCCGCTGGCCCTCAGGAGGTCCACGCCAGCCAGCCCAGGAAGCACGAAAGGGCTGCAGCAGGAGCTGGAAGTTACTCTAAAATGACTCAGCAGCACGGCTTAGCAAACTGATTTTATGTTTGATTTACTGGGTGCTTTGGAGGTAATGGGCATTAAGTCACACGCAGAAAGAGGAAGACAGTTCCTCCAGTTTTAAGACCATAGCAGATTTTAAAACAGTTTTTCCCTTTTTATATCTTTTTTTCGATACCTTGTGTAATGCTAACGTGTCCCACAAGTGCTTGTGCTGTTTCAAAAGCTCTCTGCTCTCCACACCACCATCATCAAACCTCCTGGCCAATGGCAAGGTTTTTTCCCTGGAATATTTTACAGCAATTCCTGCACAGGTTTATCAGGTCTACCCCTCCCACTTGGCTTGCCAGTACTGAACTGCCAGTGGGAGCACAGTTTTACAAACCAAAATTCTATTAAAGACCTAAGAAGAAGGGGAAAAAAAAAGTTCAATAGCAATATACGCCTTACGGAAGCTTGTTTGCTCTTTAACGATTTCAAAACACCCCAAAACTGTTGCTAACGCAGCTCCATTCCCACCTGCTTCCTCTTCCCTCTCCTCTCAGTTCCCCTTTGGCCTCCACGGCAAGTGTTCAGTGTTCAAAGGGACCAAATATAACTCTGGCTGTTCCTAAGTAACTGAGTGCTGCTGAAGATCTCATATTTGTGCTGAAAAAGGACCCAAATTCCTTTGAGAAGACAGCACCAACAACGTCCAACCATGTCCCTAAAAACCCAGTTCTGCGTCATTTTGCGTGCTTTCCTTAATCCCAGTTACATAAAACCATTTTCTTTTTGAGTTGTGTTAGGAAAATGTTGCCAGAAGGTTGAGGGAGGTGATCCTTCTGCTCTGCTCAACACTAGTGAGAAAAACCAGGAGTGCTGGGTCCAGTGCTGGGCTCCCTGTACCAGACAGACACGGATTTACTGGAGTGAGTCCAGCAAAGGGCCACGCAGGTGATGAAGGACTGGAAATACATATACCATACGAGGAAAGGCTGAGAGAGCTGGGGCTGTACAGCCTAGAGAAGAGAAGGCTCAGGAGGTCTTATCAATGTGTGTCTAAATACCCAACGGTGGGAACAAAGGCGGCAGAGCCAGCCTCCTCTCAGGGGTGCCCGGAGAGACAAGAGGCAATGGGCACAAACTGAAATTCAGGAGATTCTGTCTAAATGTAAGAAAATGGGTTTTTATTGTGCAGGTGATCAAACACTGGAAGAGGTTACCCAGAACAGCTGTGGAGTCTCCATCCTTGAAGATACTCAAAACCCAACTGGACACAGCTCTAAGCATACACACACCTCTATCTGACCCTGCTTGAGCAGGGGGCTGGACTAGTGCATCTCCAGAGGCCCCCTCCAACCTCAGTGAGCCTGTAATTCTGTGAAACAGTTAGTGGGAAATGGGGCAGTCATACCGTCTACCTTTTGGTATCCACAGCAGCTGCCTAGTTTCACTAAATTCCCTCCATGGGTAGCTGAGAGAAAAAGGGCTCATCCAAAGGAACATTTGGAGATGATGTGCTGGTGACTGCAGTCACCTCCCTCTCCTCACCGACTCCAGGAGTGCAGGGACATTTCCCTTACATCCCTGGGCACAGGCACCTAACTGAACAGGGCTACCCCAACTTATTTCAGTATATTTTGGTTACTTTGATACCTGCCCATGTTCATGCTCTTGTTTTCCCAGTAATCCTGCCTGAGCTGAAGGGGTGAGTCAACCAACATCTCTGCAGCCTCATGAGGTCTGTGCATTAAATGAGTTCCCTTGTACGATGCGTGTTTTTCTTGCTCTTCCCTGGCTCTGGGAAACAGAAATGAGTCGTGTGGACTATGCCAGAAGCAAATGACAACACTCACTTTGCCAGCTCAGCTGTGCTGGCAGGCACTCATTAGGTTGGAAGGAAAGCTGTGCTTCATTCCCACCCCTCTGCCCACTCCCAGCCCACAAGCTCCCACAGGAACGTGCTGACTCCTGGGGACTGCATGTGAAATCCAGGCATTGAGCAGGCAAGTGTGGTGGGTGTCTTTGCAATCTTTGACACAATACAAATCTATAAACGGTACATTAAACACTGTATAGACTCCAGCATACATACATATATAGGGGTAACAAAACCCCAAACAATTAAATGCCGGGGAAAGCAGAGAACTATGTGTATAATCTACAATAACAGAATAATTTTCATATTATTTTTGAGCAGGCTGTTTATCAAATTTCCAGCTGTGTGCTGATAACTGTAACTCCTGACAGCTCCCAGAATTGTTCCTTTCTCCTCAGGCTACTTCTGACACTGCCTTTGCTCTGCTAATGGAGGATAAATGGAAGCAGGCTATCAAGACGCATAGATGTTTCATTCCTTGAAATACACTTATTGTTTCACAGAAGAAGAAATCCAGAGCTGTAGCCTGTCTTTCACACACAAAAAACCCAACGATCTCATACCTAAAGTTCAATGGGAGTAAGCACCCACGGAACAATACATGTGGAAAAACCCATGAATTTTCACATCCAAAGGCTACAACTAAAGTGGCCTTATGCAGTGCTTTAATGGCAGATGACACCAAGCCTAGTGGTACAGCTGACATGCTGGAGGGAAGGGATGCCATCCAGAGGGACCTTGGCAGGCTGGCAAAGTGGACACAAGCAAACCTCATGAAGTTCAACAAGGCCAAGTGCAGAGTCCTGCAGCTCGGTCAGGGCAATCCCCAGTATCAATATGGACTGGGGGATGAATGGATTAAGAGCAACTCTGTGGAGAAGGACCAGGGGATACTAAGGTCATGGACCTGTTGAGTGGGTCCAGAGGAAGGACACAAAAATGATCAGAAGGGTGGAACACCTCTCCTGTGAAGAAAGGCTGAGAGAGCTGGGGTTGTTCAGCCTGGAGAAGAGAAGGCTCTCTCCATCCTTTCAATATATCAAGGGGGCTTATAAGAAAGACAGAGAGAGACTTTTTACCAAGGCCTATAGTGATAGTACAAGGGGTAACAGTTTTAAATTTAGGGAGGATAGAGTTAGATTGGATATAAAGAAGAATTATTTTTTTTTTATTTTTTTTTTTTATGATGAGGGTGGTGAGGCACTGGAACAGGTTGCCCAGAGAAGTTGTGGATGCCCCATCCCTGGAAGTGTTCAAGGCCAGGCTGGATGGGGCTTTGAGCAGCCTGGTCTAGTGGGAGGTGTCCCTGCCCAGGGCAAGGGGTTGGAACTAGATGATCTTTAAGGTCCCTTCTAACGTAAACTATTCTATGACTGTATGATTCCAAGTATATGTAGAGTGAATAGACTTTCATCATACGGGCCCATCAGTGACCTAAGAACAGGTTGTTCTACTCAGAACCAAAACTCATCCTGAACTACCACCTTTCTGCTTCACAAAACACATACAGCTTTATTCTGAGATTTTAACCAAACTTACGCTTCCCATCCCAAAATGAAGTCCATCAGTAAAAAACAAGAAGCTTTTGTGTGTTTGTATAATGCCATACTGAAGTTAGAAGCAGTCATAATTTACTGCTGATAACATAAACCTCAAACTAAGGGTGATACAACCAGGCTACATTCTGATTTATATAGCACTACAGCAAAAACTGGAATAAATCCAGCGATTTCAGATTACTTTACTGGCTTTACCAAAGATCAGATTCAGGCCTGCAATCTTTCTGTGTAAAAGAAATGAGAAAAAATAGAGAGTAATGACATTAAGGAATGAAATTATCCAACTGAATTGAATAATAAATGGAGAGAAGAGGTTTAAGCAAAAGAAGAGAGATATATTTTAAAATTTCATTTGAAATGAGATGGATATTCAATTAGATTCAAGCAATAAAAAAAACATTTGAAAGGGTAAAAGCTGTGCAGGAGGATGCTCTAACACAACGACTGGTATGTAGGGCTTTTTTTCTCTGGGTGAATTTATTTCATTAAAAGTGTGGATTTGTTTTCTGTTGAGTCTGGAATAAAAGAAAAAAAGGAGTTCTCTACATTTTCAACATGAAAATCAAGGGCAATACCAGACTCACCAGTAGCTCCACTGCTGATGCACCCCTGCGGGTGCCCGATGGTGAAGCTTGTGTATAAACCAACCTTCAGACACGCGGTCTGAAGTACATCGCAGGGTCTTATTTCTGCCCCCTCTTCTCATTTGGATTGAGACACTGCTTACAGCATGCCACAGCTGGCTTTCCTCCTTTGCAGGAGGAGACAGGAGGAGGTACGTAGCAGAAAGCAGACTTGCCTAGGTTGTTCAACAAGACACAAGTGCTCAGAAGAGCTTCCAGGCTCTACCACTTAGCTTTGGACTTGGAGAAATGGGGACAAAGTCCCTCTTTCGCTTGCTTTTTCTCTCAGACTCTTTTTAGACCGCAAGGAGGACAGTCTCCATATTACTACAGAAAGCTTATGCTCCGGACGATCAGTGATCCGTAAAAAATTTTTACACCCTCCTTAACTCTGTCTTTTGGCTTTGTTGCATGCTGTAACTCAAACTTGTTTGGGGTTTGGTTTATTTTTTCACATCCACTTCTCCAACATGTCGTCAGACTTTGGTGACTTTTATGTTCTAGAGAATTAGTGATTAATTTCTGAAGAGAACACTGTGCTTGTTAATCCTGAGTGTCAGACAAACGGGTAAGTACATCTGTTGCCATTAGCCCAGCTTCTATCAGCTACGGTGATCAGCAAGTAACAAGGAGGTCTGAGTTGAGGAAGAAGCCTCATTTTTCAGCAGTGAAATAAGTATTTTTTTCACTGATCTATTCTCTTCAATTTTTTCCTCATAAATAATAATCTCAAAATGCATGCAGAACATTTACTGTACTTTTTTGTAGTAATTCATATGCTGAATACCATTCCAACCCCTTGAGTGATGGTTAGTAAGATTATCCAGAGTGCTCCAACATTAGACCTTTGATTGCTGTGACAAGTTTGTTATATGCCTTTTACCAAATATAATAGTTTTCGAGTGCTTTCTCTGAGGTTTTATTCTAGAATATGGTTTCCAATAGACATTCCCTCTTGAGATGCCCTGATATGTAAACAGAGAAATCCATAACCCTCTGGATATCACTAGTACCGAGTGGCCACTGGAACAAGTTTTCTGTCAGCGCTGATGATCACCTTCCAAGCTTTGCATTTCAGAAGAGTGGCTTATACAATTTTTAGGTATTTCAGAGATCTATCCACTATTCAGTATCTCACCTCTTCTGGGATAGTTGCTGCAAACTTTTTGGGGAAGAAGATTGCCTGAACATTATAGTTTCCCTAAGCAGGTTCCAGTCTTCTTCTGCAGTCGTGGTACAATATTTATACAGACTACCATCCACCAAGTTTTGTTATGCCAAACTAGATCAACATTCCCTCTGCCTAAGACTCAGAATTTTTGCCAATTTGTAGAGACTTGTGTTAATTTCTTTGACAGAAACACTATTGATGGGTCATGCTTGGGGATAAGGGTTTTTAGACTTTAGCCATTGCCTTGACCACATTTACATATATGTACCAATTTTTTTTCTTAGTTTTTGTTTGGTTTTAAATAAATTTATTTATTGTGTCGTAACTGCCTTGAAACAAGTAATACATACTTTCTCTCCCCTTGCATTACAGCAGGTCTTCTTATTTGCAATCAGTTTGCTTTACTGTTAGTTTGAAATGTCACTCTACTCTTACGTTTGACATGTGCAAAGCCAAATTCTCTAAGCCGGTACGCTCACCGTGAAGTACTTCTACTGCTCACCTTCCAGCCTCATTCTAATTTGGGTTTGAAACCATCACACGCCTTTTTCAGACCGCGTCTCTGACTCATAAGTCATTGGACTCTACTTAATGATACAAGCTTCAGTCTTCATTTATATCTATATTCCTCATCACAGCCCTTAAACAATACTGCCCTACTTTTCTGCAAAGGCGGATTAATCGCATTGAACGCTAGCTGTTTAGAAAGTCAGTTGTCTTTGATCCCTCTGCAGTCAATGGAGATGGCCAGAAATTTCAGAGTGATTCACCCCATGCCGAGAGAGATGTCTGAAAGGCAGGATGAATATATGCATGCTTATTTTAAGACAGGATGAATCACCTTCTACAAGTGTCTCTGCTGATTGTAGAGGCAGCCTTGTAAACCTGCTTAGATATGAAACTGGATTTTTAAATACTTAAACATGAAGCAAGAAAAATCCTACCTTGCTTATCGACAGTGGGTAACCTAGAATCAAAATGCCATTCCCGATCTCACTAGGAAGCACATACATCGCTGAGGCTGATTGTTATGCCTAAGTATCACAACCCGTATTCAGGTGTGATTAATGCCATTACAAGTACAAAACACATACAGGCAGTCTTCCTTGAACTTCTATTTACTTCCATCAAAGCCGTGGAAAAATGAACTCTTTTCCACTCTTCTCCAGCCTGCCCCCCCCAAACGAAAATAGTTTTAAGTAGCTGAACTGTAGAGATTAGGCTGCTCCATGCTTCAGCATGCCCTTGTCTTTCCCTGCTTTTTCCTTTAGTACAGTTCTTAGCCAAGTAAAGTCTTGGCCTCAAAGAGTATGAAGAACATTTATTATTTTTAAATACAGTAATATTTATAAGAATTTTCACTCTGATCATTGAAATGCTATACTAAAGTTTGGTCTTCTCCAACTCATTTCTAATACCCAGCTCTTTCTTGATCCACCATGGCCTCCTCAGCAGCCGTGTCCAGCAGTGCAAGATCCTGTCTCTGAGCTCTGGATTCACAGGGAGAAGCGAGTACGGTGAGCGCTGTACAGCCCTCCTCCAGTCTCTGCTAGGATTAACGGCAGCAAGATCAGTGCCCAGATTGTTTCCTCTCCGCTCCCAACTCAAAAAGCAGCAATAGGGTCTCTTTTTCGTGTTGCTCGTGCTCCTGTGATGACAGCTATGACTGACAAAGAATGCAGTGAAACTCTAAGTAGGGAAATCAGCATATGGTCTATAGTGGTGTGATAACTGAAATAAATACAAACTAATACATAAATCTTTTGCTTCTATTCAATTTCTACATGACAAAGGAACACTTAAGACTCTGGAGTTAGCTTGCTTTTGCACACACACATCTACGACAGCCGTGAATGAGCTGATTTCAACTGATGATTTTGACCTATGTGCTAAACAACTGCATTACTAAAAACCACATGACTATCTTACGACACATATTAACAGAAGTGGTTAGCAGGAAAGCAGATTACAGCTGTTTATTTTACTAAAAACCTTTCAAAGTCAAAACAAAGTGTTTACATCATTGTGGCTAGTGATCCATTGGTGCAATGCTCGCCCCAAATTCATTATAAACCAATCGTCAGAGCTATCCCTTGTGACTGCTTCGGATAGAGCATGATTAAATGCAGAGGAAATACATTACTGAGAAGATGAATCATAATTCTGCAGAATGAAATCAATGGCTTTACACTTTTGAGTTGGACATTGAGGGGCGGTCAGAAATGTTACTCATACAAACAAATGAGCAAATGAATCATGTAAACAGCCTGAGAAGAAAAAAAATACTTAAAACTTGACCGGCAGTAACACTGACTATCAAAGAAACACAGAAGAAAACCTGGAAATGTTTTCTCAAGGCAGAACTTTCAAATAAAAATTCCTTCATCGCACTACTATGAAATGCAAAGTTTTTCCATCACTTTTGTTTTTTATGGTTTAGAATAAATGTAATGATTTTACTTAGAGTGGCTCGATGACTTAAAACATTTTAGTTCCTTCAGTCTAGTTCTAAGCAGAGAGGCTGGTGACCGCGCCACAGCAACCAGAGGATGAGACACCTTAGCAAGGATCTGTCAGTATGACTTAAGCCACTTAGGTCAACTCAGCTGACTAGCCACAGGCTGTCCCAGCTGGTCCCTGCGTTAGTATCTGCCAGCTCCACGTGGATGTCTCAGACACCTTAGGGCCTTTCAGACGGTGCGAGACACCTCTGCTTAATCAGCTGAATCAGTTGAATGAAATCGTGCCCACCTAATTTAGACAGCTAACTTGAACCTAACAAACCAGGTAAGTGCCAAAGTGCCCTGTTTTGTCAGCAGAGAAAAGCCATCACAGAGAAACCCTGCCCACCTAATTCATCAAGCTTCTATCTGTTGGCTCTCCCTCCGGAGTCCATTAAAAATGCCTGCCTTCCCTTACTCCCCACTTACGCTAGGAGGACGGCTTTGTTAAGCCACATAAGGGTTAGGTGGGAAATAAGGTGGGAAATAGGTTTCTGACCTAGCTTAACATGCTCATGGCGTGTTAACCAACAAGCTGCCAGCCTTCCCCTCCATTCATGCAACCAGCAACCAGGAAGGAGTCAGCAGGGCCAAAAGGAGAGCTGCTAAGCTCACCTGTGGTTTGCGCCTGTCCATATACTCCATCCCCTTGGTTATTTTATAGAATAATGCACTGGAGGTCCAAATCCTAGTTGATCTCCAAGTCCTTTTTTGGCCTTGACTAGTATCCTTGATAGACACTGGAGCAAAAAAGGTCAAGACTGGGAAAGCGTGAAACTAAACTGGTCCCATCAAGGATGAAATTCAAAGTATTCATTGTGCTTCCTCCTTTAGGAGTTTCACTTTCCAGAGCTGCCAATCAAGTTCTGTCAAGAAGCACACATTAATTAAAAATGTAAAAGTGGCTTTAATGCAGATTGAGAACACGAATTCTTCAGTACAGAGTATCTCCCTTACACGGGCAAACCCAACATCAAAAAGCAATAATGCACATAATCATTAACTAGTATTTTCTCATTAATTAGCACATGCCAGTAACACTGCTATTTGAAATCAGATTGACAGATTATATAGACGAGTCTCACTTTTTTCCTAGAAAGATGTAAGTATTTTTACAGATGACAGAGCTCCTAGCAAGGTTATATACCGAGGGGAAAGAAAGAACGCACTCTGACATTAATATTGATAGAAACTGCAAAATGAGCAAAAAGGAGAAAGCACAAGGAAATCTGACTGTCTCCGAGGAGACTCTGTGTCCCCAGTACAGGAACCTCATTATTATTTCATGATCTTAATGGCAAGCCTCTAAGCCTTGTCTATGTCCTTCATAACAAAAAAATTAATTACAAACACAAAACAGAAAATCTAGGATATGCACTAATTGAAAGCTGTTAGCTATTTCTTCTAGTTTTGACTTAATTTACACAGTACAACAGTTCTGAAAGACAGCAAGGTAAACCATTTAACTCTTCATAAGTCCCAAATATGAATCACAGCATATGGTCTTTCTCTTAAAAGGTAAGCCAGAGGGAGGCAGGGAGCCTCTCATGCTAAAGGACTGCACAATTTTATCATTTCATACATTAAAAATAATTGGAATGATTTCTTCCAACTGTTTTTCAATGACAGCTCTACTGGAATAAATTTTTATAACAACTGGTTATTGTGGCTGTGCTAATGAAACTGATATACTTGCTCAGCTGAATCCATATGTGTGCACACAGGCGCTTTTTTGGTGAAATAATAAAAGAGAGACAAAAAAATAAGAGAGAGACAGAGTCTCAATTTCAGTAGCATTTACCAGGGCCAAGAATAATAAAATATATACTGAGGAAAGAGGAGGAAACAGAGGAGACTAGAAAACGCACCACACATTTCTAGTACCGCACCACCCACGAGAACTTCAGTGCCTCAACCTGCAAAGGACAACACACAAGGTACGGTCTATTGGTTGATTTTGTGGGGTTTGGGGTTTTTTTTTACTTTAAAGAGATGCTTGACTTTCAGATTACTTTCTGAAATGCTGTTTTTCTAGGAGTTGGCGATGACAGAAAAAGGTGAGCAAAAAAAAAAAAAAAAGACAGCAACATTTTTGCTTTGGACATCACTGCATGTAGAATTCCTTCAGCAAAGCACATGGGAAGCTGTTGCAAAGGAACAGCTCTGGGGTAGGCTGTAGCAATACTTACACAAAACAGAAAAAAGCAGATAAAAATATGAAAGCTATATAAACATTTAAATCATCATGATTATGAAATTCCCCAAAAATACTGTCTGAATTCCTTGAGTTTATCATCCACCAGGATAAAGCAACGGATAGAGGTTGCTAAGCACAGACAAGCTGACTCAGAAATCTTTTCAAAGGTCTCAAAATTGCAAATCTAAAATATCAGCCTGCAGTTCCATTAAATTGTCTAGGAAAATAAAATTCTGTTATGATTCACTGCCCACCTCTGGTAGATAAGGACCCCTGGGAAAACTACGTTAGAAAACCTAGCAATAAAAAGACACTGTAGGCAATGAATCCTGGAAATCATGACATATAACCCTAATTCTCTAAGGGCAGGATGTTTTTTCCTAACTTAGGGCTTGTCTGTCGCTGATGGTCCATGGGAATAGTTGAGGCCCTTGGAACTGGACTGCAAAGGTGCTGGACTGAAAAGGAAAAGTAACCATAAAAAGACAGTTCCATTTTAAAGCAGAGTTGCACTTGCTGAGACACCCTTGAGGGTCTTGCCGGAGCCGATCAGGGAGTATCTCTCCAAGCCGAGGAGGAATTGTTGGAAGTAAGAGGCAAGGAGGAACAGCCTGGACAGCATTCACACGGCTGTGCCTTTCACAGCAACTGCTGCTCCCAGGTGACAGGAGGCAGCAGTGGGTGAAATATTTTTATTCCCAACCATGATACTAAGCAGCTGCAACTGCATTGACAGCTACCCTGGACTATTGAAGTCTATAGAATCTGGAAAGTTAGAAAACCAAACACTGTCTTCCTTGGCACTACCTCATGATTACTTCACTCAGTGCCAGAGAATGTGGAGATGAAAAGCTTTATGATAAAAAATGGTTGTTGTTCTCTCTAATGATTCCAGAGGCTGAGAGTGACTTTGAGGATGATATAATCTCTTCCCTATTTCTTGTACTTCTGCAATAAGGTATACAAATTGCTGCTAAGAAAAACAAAAATATGTTGGATCACAGGTAGAAAAATATCCTTTCTTAATAGTGAATGCCATCTTCACTATTTAATTGCGCCCACAGCTTTTTTATCTGCAGAAATGCCCCACAGCTGTATATGAACAGAACATCTATAGTGGAACTGAAATCACCTGGCTGTAATGCTCTCTAATTTTGCTCTCTACAGTGAGACCGTCATTTCGGCCAACAGAGACACAGTCATCTCCAGATAGGGATTCAGCAAGTTGATCTAAGACATTTCTTCTTGGATGAGATGAGTCATACTTCGGAGGTGCTGCTCTCTCTCCACTGAATCTCCAGACTATCATGTCTAATAATCACTGATTAAATTAGCTCTCCTGAATTTGTCTGATCCCTTTTTGACCACATTTGTATCCTGGTCTCCACAGCATCCTGTGGTAATCAGTTTCATAATTTAATTAAACGTTATACAGTAATTCCATTGGTGACCCTATTTCTTGTACTGTGAGAAACAATGACTTTTATTCACCTGCTCCTCATCACTCATGAAACAGCTAGACTCTGCCTAGCCATCGCTCCATGTTCCCAACCAACTTTACTCCCTTTCTCTAGAATTCTTTACGGTTTTACTAACTCTTTATCGTACAAGTGCCTATAATTACAGGTAGGATGCTCCACATGCTTATATAGCAGAATATTTTTCTACTTCTGTCCTAGTATTTCCTAGCCACCTTAACTGCTATTTTTCATGAAGTGGTAATTTCAGAGATCTGTCCTCAGTAATGTCCGGTTCCTCTCCTGATTCCTACTAGTTAATCTATAATCATGAATATATTTTGTCCCACAGAAATTACCTTCCTCTTATTGCCAAGAAATTCACCTGCCGTTTTATCTTCCTGATATTCAGTATTACACAACCATGCTGCAGCACTTTATAGTCAGATTTACATCTGACTCTTCTGGGTAATCTCAAATCATATGCAAACTTTCTCACTTCACTAGTTAGCTCCCTTAGTCATTTATGAATACATTTCATTTTTTTCCCCACTCTCCATAAATTGTAAAAATGTGTGATAACTGGTTTTATGCCTACTATCTCTCACGTATTATATGTATATAAGTACTGCAAATTACTTTGAAAATTCAAAACTAGATAGAAGATGTCTTAAACACATTGCTATCATTAAAGGCTAAAAAATCTTTCACAGATTCACGTATTTTAACAACCTGGGAAGAAATGCTGTGATCCTTTAGGGTGGAAATAGTAGAATTTCGCACACAAATTCCTGGCTCATCTCTGATGTTTGTCATTAAACAAGAGTAGAATTTTTAGACAGGCATCTGGTCTTGATTTAAAGCTTTAAACCAACAGGTAATATACCAGGTCTATAGCTGGATCAGGCCCTGCTTATGCTAAATACTGCACCGGTAGAGCTGTTAACTCTTGTCTGGTGTGACAATGCTGGGGAGAAGTTAAAGGAAATGAAGGATACGGTTTAGGAATAAGGTAAACAGTGGAATAAAATAAAATAATAACAAAAAATCCCCAAATCTTCAAAACCCAGCAGCAAGAAATACAGTAATCATAAAAGCTATTGTGGCAGTCACCAGGAGCTTGGAACAGCTAGTAAATCAAATCAGAGGACGCAATATAAAAACTGCTAGCTGCCAGAAGGCAAAAATTGTTTGAGCTGGTTACAGTTGTAGCTTTTTTTTTTTTTTTTTACTTTCTTCTCACCCCCACCCCCACCCCCCCAATTACTGCAAAAAGACTCAGTATAAAGAGAACCTGTTACACAATCCCCTCTGGAACGAAACAAGACTCCAAATGATGGACTTTTGGTAGCGATATTTTTCAATCTCCAAGAAAAAAGGGAATACAGAACAAATGATATTCAGGAAATCAGCCTGCTTTTTCATGGTGGAAAAAATCTCTTCATCTTTCCTGACCAGAACAGCCTCATTACTAAGGCCAAGAAAAAGGGGAGGGGAGTGAGCATATGTCAAGGAAAAGATTCAGGGAAAAGGATCAAAAATCTATTTTCTCACTTACAAAAAATGTGTATTATATTCTGTGGGAAAATGTGTGTATCTTGGAAGGGAAAACTGTAGGCTTCAAGGCAAGTGGTATAAGGAGCCAGATTTACGAAGACATGTAAGCACTGCTGTGTGTCCGGACCACTTGCTAATGTAGATGCTGTTATCTAATTGCCTGGGTTCATTTCTATTCAAGTAAGTCAAGGTGATGTTCAGTATAAATGTATCAACCGTCTCTCCGGCAGCTTGAGTGCTCTTAAGAAATCTCAACAAATACCTAAATAGCTATGCAAATCTCATCTGAAGTGCTTAGTCGCTGCATTCCCTGCTCAAAATGCAACTTAAACTCTGTCACCTCTACTTTCTAAGAATATGACACCAGCATACAAAGCAGGCCAGGCACTGAACTTTGTAATGCCAGCCGGTGTGTTCATGCCTTGTTTTACGCGGTACCACTTCCTAGCATTTTGAAGGTCCCAATTTCTCACACACTGCCACTGTGAAACATGCAGGTTGGCATTTGATTCTTCATAAAAATAGACAGGCACATGAATAATCATATGTCATAGTAACGTTAGTCCTGGGGAGCTGTGGGTGCCACGCTGTGTGCACACTTTAACAGAGTGGGGTAAGGGACGTGCCTGAAGAGCATAGTGAAATTATGGGCTATAATGTTGCTGCGAAACACCAACACGTATATAGATGTACACATGCAATAAATATAGGCTAAGCTGGTTTTATTATGCAGACGTGCTTAGCGTTAAGAGTGCCTACACAGTATTACCATGGCTCTGCTGTCAGACAGACAGTTAGGTAACAGTAAATTGATTGTGAATCTCAGCCCCAAGTTGTCCCTCTTCTTCTTCCTTGCCCAGTCTTTTCCCTGCACCTTTGGCTTACACTCCCTCCCTGGCACTGCGCTTGCCAAGCCGGTCCCAATAAATCTCTACCAGCTCATCCTGACTTTTTCTCCCAGTTTCCTTCCCTCCCTCCTTCCTACCTGGCTCTTACTCCCTACACAGTGCCAATTCTCATCGCCCCTGTTGTTTTATCTGCACTTTTTCTTTTCCTTTTTTGGCTTTTCATCAGCAAAAGCAGGGAGAGTGGCGATGTTCATAACATGCAAGGTGTATGCATAAGGAAAAAAAAAAAAGAGGTAAACTTGCCTAAGCTGCAGAGAAATTAATCTGGGCAAAATCTTATTGACAGTTAAACAATGTTGGCATCTTCAGGCACAAAGATAACACAGCCACTCCCAAGGAGCGGAGACGGATGGATGCCCAGGCTGCCAGCATGGCTGTCAGCATCTCGCAGAGGGGCAGCCGCTGAACGGGAGGGACCAGGGGCAGGGTGCAGCACGTTCAAATGATGCTGCACACCATACCACATCTGAGAGCATTTCACATTAAAAAAACAGGTTGTAAAGCTAAATGAATTCGATTGGAACTTCCTGTGTTCCAGCTTGTGCTCATTACCCCTCATCCTGTTACTGGGAACCTCCATCCTCCTTAAACCCACCCTTTAGATACTTGTAAACATTAATAAGGTCTCCCCTCAGTCTTCTCTTCTCCAGGCTAAAGAGTCCCAGCTCTCTCAGCCTTTCCTCATAAGGGAGATGCTCCAATCCCTCAGGCATCTTTGTTGCCCTACGCTGGACTCTCTCCAGTAGTTCCCTGTCTCTCTTGAACTGGGGAGCCCAGAACTGGACACAGTATTCCAGTTGTGGCCTCACCAGTGCAGAGTAGAGGGGGAGAATGACCTCCCTTGACCTGCTGGCCACACTCTTCCCTATGCAGCCCAGAATTCCGTTGGCCTTCTTGGCAACAAGGGCACATTGCTGGCTCATGGATAATTTACTGTCTACCAGGACCCCCAGATCCTTTTCTTCAGAACTGCTTTCCAGCAGGTCCACCCCTAACCTATGTNATATGACATCCAGAATGAGTTGCTCCATTACCTTCCCACAGACGGAGGTGAGACTAACCACTCTGTAGTTCCCCGGGTCCTCCTTCTTGCCCTTTTTGAAGACTGGAGTATTACTGGCTTTCCTCCAGTCCTCAGGCACCTCTCCTGTTCTCCATGACCTTTCAAAGATGATGGAGAGTGGCCAAGCAATAACATCTGCCAGCTCTCTCAGTACACATGGATGCAACTTGTCAGGGCCTATGGACTTATGAATGTCCAGTTTGGCCAAGTGGTCTCTAACCTGATCTTCCTCTACCGGGGAAAACTCTTCCTCTCTCCAGACCTTCCCCCTTGCCTCCAGGGTACGGGATTCATGAGGCACAGCTTTGGCAGTGAAGACTGAAGCAAAGAAGGCATTCAGTAGCTCTGCCTTCTCTGTGTCTTCCACCACTAAGGCACCCATCTCATTCGTTAGTCGGCCTATATTGTCCCTAGTCTTCCTTTTTCTATTCATATACTGAAAGAACCTCTTCTTGTTATCTTTAGCCGTGGTGGCTGAGTTCTGCTTGAGCTTTGGCCCTTCTAATTTTTGCCCTGCACAGCTTCACTACATCTTGGTATTTTTCGTAAGTAGCCAACTCTCTTTTCCAAAGATCATAAACTTTCCTTTTTTCCCTGAGGTCCAGCCAAAGCTCTCTATTTAGTCAGGCTGGTCTACTTCTCATCTGCTCGTTTTTTGGGACTTGGGGATGACCTTCTCCTGTGCTTTTAAGAGCTCCTCCTTGAAGTAAGACCAGCCTTCGGGGGCACCTTTGCCCTTCAGGACTGACCCTCAAGGGACACTCTCAACCATGCTTCTAAGCAGGCCAAAGTTTGCCCTACAGAAATCTAAGGTGGCAGTTCTGCTGGATTATGCACCTCATAATTACGTTATGTAAAGCTTAAACAACCCAAGGCATCCATCCAAGGAACACAGTGATTAACAGGCGTGAGGTGCAGGTGAAGGGGAGGAAGGCAAGACTGACACAAATGTCTCTCTCACATGCGGGCAAACGTGCAGGGTGTGTATGAGTATGTATATGTGTACTCCTCCAACTTCCCAAAATCACTGCCGCCTAGTCGGTGGAGAAGACGCTGAGGGAGAGGAGCTGTCAGTGGGCAGGAAGAGCAGCAGAACCAGCTACGTTCATTAGCAGTAACGGCAACACAGCACAATGTTTTCAGATCCTAAAGGGTGAATCTAATCACCTAAAAAGGGAGATAGGAGGAAGAAGCGTGGGAGGAGTTGATATCCCTAAGGGAAAAGATTAATTTTGATATCGTCAAGTAGAAAAAGGTAATTCAAACTACCAGTGAGAGAGGTTGTTACTTTTATTTTCTACATGATATTCTATATCCCTTCTTCTCTCCTCAGCCCTAACAAAGCAGTCTTGAATGAACCTATTTGTGTGTCACTTGTAGCAGACATCACTGTCCACCCTTATTATCCCCTAGGTTTCTAGGTGGGGGCTTGAACTGGGTTTGTTTGGTTGGTTGGTTTTCCCAGAACAAATGCAGAAATGAACAGGACTCTTGCTGCTGCCAGTTTGCCCCTGATAAAAGCATAAAATGGAAATGGAAAAGGCACTGAGGTCAGAGGTATCACCTGCATTTGTACCTTCTCTTCTAAAATCCAGCTATACTTCTCACAAAAACTTTTCAGAATGTGTAGGAAAAACCTTTTTTAAGGTTAAGAGCAGCAATCATTTTTTTCCTCTGTTCAGCTTGCCATATAGATCTGTTGCCAAAAAAAAAAAAAA
>VXBO01005287.1:263511-281536 GCA_013400135.1 Rhinoptilus africanus
CCTGTTACAAAAAAAAAAAAAAAAAAGGAAAAAAATCTTAAATCTGACAGGCAAGGGAAAGCCCTGAGGAGCTGCAATCACCCAAACAACCAAACAATTATTGGCTTGCAGTTTCCATCAAATTAGTGTCTGCTACCAAATAAAGCCACTCAACAGTCTGACCATTCTTCGCTGACATCATACTTCCACCCTACGCCAGTACTGGTGCTCCAAACTTTTCTGGAAACATTATTTTTCCCTAACTTGAAAGGAGCTAGGCTGATTTATGACTCCAAGAATCCGGCCAGAATCCAGAAGGACATCAAACTGCCAGCCTGTAACTTAATCTGTTTTCTCAAGAAACTGAATGAAAATGTTTTTTTTATTATTATTATTAATGATGACAGCAAATAACAAAAATCAGTCACAATTTTTAAAACTTTCATATGACCAGGGACAATAGAAAACTGAGCAACTGTACTATTAATGCCAAACTATTTGAAATGATTGCGATGAAAACCAAGAGAAGACTCTTTTTCTCTAACACAGCATCCACAAATCATGCAAAGAATTATAGCAGGGAAGTGTTATATAGTCAGTAGCAGGGAACTTGATTAATCCAGGTTGTTTCTACCTGGGTGGTAGCCATTAGAAGTTGGATATCTAATCTAAACTAGTCATCGAGACTCCAGTGCTCAACGGAGAGAAACAGGCACCCAATTCACCAAGAGGCAATTCATCCCATGCTAAAAGTATATATACAAGATAAGTGGGATTAATTGCTTTCTGGAGATGCCTACTCTTGCTTGACTAATGAGAACGTTTACACAATTAGTTTAAACTAAACATTTAACTTCTAGACAGCTAGAATAGCATGAGAAAAAACATTCCACCCCTTGAGCTCAGGCTGAGCTGACTCCCAGCTCAAGGACAACTCTAGAGACTACAGCCAAACTGACTTCAGTCCTCCTCATCCAAACCGGGGTCAGGTTCCACCTGGCTGGTGAAGTCCAGTGAGCAGGCAGTGGATTTTGTCTGAACTTGTGGGACAAAATACCACCTCGATGTTACAGCAGCCCCGGCACACACTCTTCCCAAGAAATTGTCTTCTGCCAATACAGCTAGTGACCAACCTGTTTCAAACAGCTCTTTTGTTTGGGCCCAGGTTTACTAACAAAAATGCTTTATGTTCTCCGATTTCTCTGGCCCTTGTACGGCCATTGTAATATTTACATTCAGTTAATCCGCTTTTCCTTGGATGAAAAACGGGGACGATGTTAACTTAATTATTTTTAAAGGTATTTTTAAGAGTTTTGACGTGTTGGTACCATTGACTTGCTGACGCTTCCATGGGGAACGGCTTAGCACCAGTAACCAGTAACTAGCTCCAGTCCTTGCTAATTCATACATAGGAAAGAATACAAGCATTTCTACAGTATTATATTTCTGTAATTCTATAAACTCATTTTGTATGGATTTATCAGTAAAAGGTAACTTCAGAAAACAGCATCTATCTGGTGTTACATAAAGAATTAGTTGTAGCATCCCTACTCCATCTACAATGCTTGATTTCAAGCACCCAGAGATAGGTAGATATCTTGTAAGTCCTGCTTCTCCAAACAGCACAGGTCATTTTGACATTTTAAGAGGACTAAGTGACTAGGCATCTAAGCACAGTGTAAATTAATTAAATGGGCTGAAGCAAATCCAGTTACACCCATGGGTCCCACTTCAGACATCGGATAACTCTCTTTACTTCCAGGTTTCATGAGATGTTTCTCTAGATTCTCGCTTTTCTTAAAGAATTATCCTCTGAATATAGAAATGACATGCAACAGTCATCAACTGCAGCCTTAGTTAAGCTTCTCTGGTTTGCTTTCACCCATGACATACACTCACTTTGTCCTTGCTTTTGCTCTCCAAAGCAGTTTATAAAACTTGAAAAAAGGACTGCTTTGTATCATATGGAAAATAACTGTGCTGTAAGGAACAATACCAAGGCTGAAAAGCCTAAAATTAGCCCTGCGAGCTTTGCTTTCGTTGGCAGTGATGTGTGCACATTCATATTGTCCCAATCCTACATTCTACCTCTTCTATTCTTGCGAAACACACTACCTTCTGAAAAACACTGAAGTTTAAAATTAGCAAAGCTCTCTGATTCAAGGGTAAACTGACCTTGATGATCGGTTATTTTGATCACATTCACCTTTAACAGTGAATTACAAGATCAGCTTATTTTCAAAAGCAGTAGCAAAGAAAAAGCATTTGTAGAACAAAAAAACTGAACATCTCTGAAATGGTGCCTGGAATAATCCTGTAATTTCCAGGTTCATTTTTTTTCTCCCCTCCTAAGAAAACTCAATCTAACAGCTGTATTTTTCTATCCTGTCAGCAAGCTAGGGAGGAGATATGCACTACATAAAGTGGCTGGTGCTGGGCAACATGGGACTAACAAGGATAATTTAGTCGTAACAGGTTAACATCTATGATATACTCGTTCTCTTCTCAGCTACATCCATTCAGTTCCTACTGTAGTCAACAGGGGGAATAAATACAAGCAAAACGCATCCAAAAGGTCAAACTTCATGGTTTTTCAAATGAAGAAAGCCACAGAAAGGGTAAAGTGAAACGAATGCTAGCTACTGCCTTAAAGATAATGCAAGCTGTTGCTAGCCTAGTGTTTATTTTGAGTGTCTCCTCGTGGAATTTCAGTATAAAATATGAGATTGGCAGTCAGCCTGAAGGGTGTAGAGTCAGAGCAGTCCAATTTCAACAGACTATCAAGATGAACTGTTGGGAGTTATTTTACAGGTTTATGGCTATAGCTCACTCTGAAGTGCAGTGTTACTAATATTTGTAGAACACTATGATATAAATAGCAAAACTACATCCACCACCTAGATACCTGCAGTATGTTCTGACAGAGCACTTTTTAGATAACTACATACCATTAAATGTGCCACAACGGCTGTACCCAAGTTCAAATACTAGATACCGATATAAGTAAGGCAACAGTTATCTACCCATCAAAAAATGTTGATGTGGATCTCTAACGTAGCACTAGCGCTAACAGCCTCAGGAACAGGATCAGGGGTTGATTTTCCGTCAGAAAACAGAATTTAATTCTAGTACTGTTACAGCAAACAAGGAGCCAAACAGTTTCTTGGAGTCAGGACCAAGGGAAGTCTAGACAAAGCTGGTCCTGAACTGTTTCCCACTGGAACATCTGTGGCCATAAAAAGTAATGTTTTCAAAGTACGACAAAGAGCAGCCGGAGAACACTATTTATTTCATCACAATCATTTTGTCAGTATTTCCTAACGTTTCTTACACCCTGGAAACTGCGTAGGCTGTCCTTCAAGCTTCACTTACCCAAGCAGCAAGCTCCACGGGTCACACCGTGGCACTTCAGACACTTGGAAAAAGAATTGAGGCTGGTTTCGTCACTGAGACAAAAGGGAGATATTAACCACCAACTGTGTCATTAGAGGGCTGTCACAGCACGGAAACTCTGAGAAAGGTAAACACACCTTTTTCAGGCCCAGGAAACTTTGTCCTGGTTCCAACCTCAAGATGAGGTAATTTCTTCCTGGGACAGCCCTTCTTTTATGCCTGAGTAAGCCAGGTAATTACCTCCTGCATTTTGTTGGTAGGAACATGATGTGCAGTAAGTCCATTTATGGAGCTGTGGTTTCAGTCTCAGGCTTAGCTTTCTATTCTTCCATACAGAGAGTTGCTTTTATTGCCTTGATAACTGCCATCTTTCAAGTTTTCTGTAATTCTTCCAAACTCTTCCGATGATTCAATCACTATGGACATGCCAATACTTGCGTATTAGTTCAGCCTAAAATTGGCAGTGGATATGAACTACAAAAGGTATTCCTGAGAAATTCAAGGTAATAACACTCTCATCCCTTTCTTATTCTTCAGAAAAGAATCTTATTAACATAGCTATGTTTCCAGAGAATAACAATTTTTTAGACTAAGAGTATCTACACACAGAACTATTCTGGAATAGCTTTTCCCAAAGAATATCAGGAACAGGAGAGGTCCTCTTCGCTATTCACTTCGCTACTTAAACGTGATCTCTCATTTTACACGGAAGGTATAAGATCCTTGGGCCTAGATACTTACAGAAAGACATTTTGTATTATTTATTACTGATTATAATGGATAATCAATAGTAGAACTGATTCTACTACTGGATTTTATTGGAAGTACACTGGACATAAAAATAAACAAAATTGTTAAAGATTCTGCAGTGAGCTGTACAATCCTTTAAAAAAGATTTAAATTAAATTAAAATTAAACTAAATCTATTTTAAAAGATTCCCCACAGATCCAGAGATCCCCACACAAGCTATACACACACTAGTGCTGAATCCTTCATAAACTTTATGTACTCCATACTGTACCGTATAGAGATTCTGCGCAGAGCTTTGCAAATGTCTTTATGAATAGTGTAGAGAAAAGTAAGTCGTGCTCTTCTGGTGCCAGTTGACAGCAGAGGTAAAGGCACGACATCCTGAGTCCGCGTGTGAAATAGCTGAGTAAGAAACTTTTCCTCAAAGCTTCACACAGACCTTGGGGAAAAGTGAGGTTAAACTGATATGGGATGTTTATTTCTTAGGAAAAACAGGTTATCGTTCATGGTGTCTTCAGGTCTTTATTCACTCGGCATGCCTTTGTGGTAGATGGCAGCTGTCATTAGAGCGGTGGGTGCCGAGGCGAGTTGTGCACCGGAGGGCCAGGGTGCCCCAGCTCCCAGGCATGTCCCCGGCACGGCTCTCCCCAGCCCATCCAAGGCAGAGATGGTGCCAGCAGGCTGCACCCACACCAGGTGCAGAAGCAGGACCCCAGCAGCATCCTCTGCACTTTACTCCACACCATACACTCCCCAGCCAAGGATGTACTCATTTCACTCCAAAGCAGTCTAGACATGACCTAATATATATAGAACGCAGATGCACAGGAGATTATTACCTGACACAAACCCAGAAGAAACCATCTGATAAGAGAAAAAAATTTAGACAGCTTGAGTAAGCTTCATGCTAGTACATATATTCCTAACCCAATCTCCTTTTTGAAAGGTTTGCCTGCTGCTTCCCACCAGCTGGATGCTGCCTTTCCGCTACTTGAGGCTTGCTTTTATTTTGGCTGAGTGTAAGGAAGATTGAGAGAAATGCTTGCAGGAATGGCAGAGTGAAGGGAGCTGCCTTGCCTACCGATGGATGCCTGCTGCCCACAAGAGAGGCAGGATGAGCACTGTTTGCTTGCTGGGAACAAGCAAAACTGCAGTGACACATTACGGCATGTGCTGTCAAAGCGCCTCGGGCACAAAAATAAGCGAAGTATCAAGTGACTGAGCCCCTTCAGCTAGTCATGGGATGTAGTGCTATTCCAGCCAAAGGAAAGTCCCGCTACAGCTAAACCAAACCTTTAAATTTTTCATTTAGAGTGACAAAAAGTCCCATTGAACGGTCTGAAGCTACAGGAACAGAATAAAACTGGCAAGCTGTGTTGCCGAAAAACAGCCAGACTGTGGAGTTCTACTTTCTGAATACGCACCTAAGCTGAAAAGTTTGCTGTACGAGCTCCAGAGTCTTGCTATGAGGAAAAAAAATTGTACAACCAACTCCTACATACGGCAGATTTTAATCTTTTGTCTTCCATAACGCGAACTTGGCTGACAGCACTTATTAGCAACTTAATGGAGCCTGATGGAGCTGAATTGGCTTATATCCCGTATGATTGGTGCTCAAATGACTCCGCTTTTAAATATTTTGCCATAATAATAAATGGGAAATAATGATCACCCACAGTTGGCCAAAGAAATAGAGATTTTTCAAAGGAAAAACAGGGAACACACAACTTCTGGACAATTCCACATAAAATACGTACCTTTTCTTCTGCCCAAGTACTTTTAAAAAAACTATTTTTACCAGGTGTCAGACTTGACAGTGCCACTCCTGTTCATCTCTGAAACAAGCAAGAACAGACAATAGCTACTTCTGACAAATCTCAGGAACAACCCATAGCTTAGCAGAATGTAACTGGTTATACCCGTTTACTGCACTGTACTAGTAAATCTTCACGTTCCAATTTATTCACAATCAAAATGATTTCTAAGTAATGCTTCACATGTTCAAAGGGAAAAGCCACAAAGCCTGTTCAAAATGGAATTCCGCTATAAATTATAGGAGAGCTCTACCATTTTATAGTCTGCCATAAAGCACACAACTAAGAAGAGGTCAGCTGCTGGCTTCTTTCTAAAGGATAACTCCAAATCCAAATGAGAAATTGATCTAGGACTTTATTTTTTCATGGCACATTGACAACCATGTGTGCATGAGCAATTCTGTATGTGTAGTGGAGTGCTGACACCTATATTTTATTATGCATAAACCTAAGAAGAAAAAATATGTCAAGGACTAGGGCTAAACTGCTAACTAAAACTGATGCAATATAGTGATGTAATTATTCCAATGTAATTAAAACTCAGAGATAAGGGAGACGTGCATCTCCTCACTATCTACTTAAAGAACTGATCCATGCTCTGCAGCCTACTTCCTCATCAGCCCTACTCCAATTGGATCTTCACTTTCACACCACCACCCGATTGAGATCTCAGAGCAAAAGCATAGGAACCTGGGAAGATGTAAAGACCTGCTTATTTACACTTCATAAATATTCCAAAACGAGACTGGTGGTGCCCTAACCATTTAAATTTAAGGGATACAATAATTATTACTTCTGATTCTTGAATACTTTTCTTTCATTTTTAGTTCATCAACTACACACAAACATTTGTTTCTGTAAGAATTTATAAGGACAGTCAGTATTTCTAAACTGCACTGTTTAGCTCCATAGCAAGTACCTGAGAGAGCCAAGAGGAAAGACAAACCTCAGGAAGAGGTGACGGGCAGGCAGTGGTAACAACTCTGCATTGGTCCCATTACTCCATGGGAAGATGATTACATAGTGATTTTAATCTGACATAATCCAGTTCTGCTGCCAAAAAAGATTATACCTCCAAAGAAAACCTCTCTCATATTTGGAAACAACTCCTTGCCTAATGGCCTGTGTATACTCCAGGATTTGTATGGCCACATGCAAGGCAGAATAAGAAAAAACTGGCCATGGCACTTTATCCAGAAGAGAAAAAAAACAAAAGGTCACGTGGGTGAGTTAAACCACAAAGGAATAGTTTGTAACAGGGAACGGAAGCAACAGGGAAAGCTTCCCTTCCCAGCAGATGCATGTGAGTCAGTGGCCATATCGAGCCAGCTGGGAAAGGTTGGGTTGGGCTGGATGGAGAGCTCAGCCCAAGCTGGTGCCACTATTCATCCTCCCACTGCCAGTGAAGTAGAACGCGGGGTAATGAGACGCCGTGTTTCACCCAGGACAGGCCCATGTCACAGCTAAAGTCCAAGGGAACACTGCTTTAACCCAAATTTCTAGGTCTGCATCCTTTCCAAAAGCCAAACCTGGACACTCCAGCAGCAGCTCTTGTATTACCTGTCTCACTGCCAGATGCAGAAGACAATCATCAATATGGGAACGATATCTGAACTATATAGGCAACTCTTCTGAGGAAGAGATTGGCCTTTGATGTATGGGACTGAAACACTCGCAGCTTATCAGTGAAAAATTTACACAAATGACAAATGTTTTCCCACACTGATTTGTAACAACTAGAAATACTGTTTTTGAGATTTTGCCCAACCTCTTTCAAATTAGCGGTGTAAACTGAGCTCCTCCCATGAAAGGAACTTCACTATGGCACTCTGATCGAGCAAATAGGTGAAACATGGCCCACAATTCCCGATGAGAACCAGGGTGTTGGACTCCGTCCTCTGCTTTGCCGTCAATTTTCTAAAAGCTTTTGGACAAGTCAGGTTTCTGCCTCCTGCTTCATCATGTAATACAACGTGAATGAAATCATGTCAAATTCTATAAATTTGCCAATACTGTAGGTGTCATATCCCGTTCAAAACTGACATCAGCGGTGAAAAACTACATGGCACATAAAAACAAATGCAAAGCAATGAGCAACTTGTCATTTAAATACTTCAAAATCAGGGCCCCAAACTAACAGCTTCCTACTGCAGAAAAGCAGGATTTTTAAAAGCAGCAGTTCAGTCATAAGATCAATGAATCATATGATGAGAGAACATATAAAGTCTTATGCAAATGCTTCACATTTTATTTTTCAATCCTTCTCCCCACTTAGTTTCATGTCCCAAACGCCTCTAGTCAAGTAAATTCCCCTGCACCCACACAGAACTCGCTGCCAGAGGGAGCCTGCACTGGAGGTGTTTGGTCATTTTTAGGAGTTATTTGTATGGGACGTTAAAATCACCTCAGTTCCTCTTCTTCCTCCCCAAAAGCTACATCTATGGCCCATCTCACACATACATACGAAAGTTATCCCGGCTCAGCTAGCTAGCTACTGGCACCTCAGGAACACTTCCTCTGAGCACCTCATTCAGCAACTGCTTTTGCCTTAGCACAGTTCTCATACAGCCTGCCTACTGTTACACAGGAAGCAGTTCAGAGAACAGTGACAAATATCAGCTGGATCTATTACTAAATCCAGTTTTTCCTAGCAACTCAATTTCTCCCAGAAAACTTTTCTCACAACACCTATGAACCATGAAGAATGGTGAAACTCTTCCATTTCTTCTCCATTTTCCCCTTTTGGGAGAAGTTCTCCACTCCTCAGTCTTTCTTAGATGCTGACACCTTTACCTTCTGCTGTCTTCAAACGATATCCTATTCCTTTCCCTCACTTCCCCCTTCCTTTTTGATTTGTATAAAATGTCTTCTCCCCAGCACTGAAATCCTCGCAGATCTGACCCTGGCTACATCTCTGACACGATTCATGATCACACCTTCTCCTTTCCCCGGAGTCTCGTCTCCTTTAGGCTACGAGCTCGCTGAACACTTACACCTACATTTCCAGCCAACTCTGCATGTTCAAACCAACAGATTTTCCCATGTATTTAAATGTAAACACCCACAGAAGCGTTTTGGTGCTTCAGGATGTACTTTACACTATTCAAATACATTCCTGGATCCAATTTTTCCACTGGGGATCTGACCGCTCAGCTCACAGAAGGAGTCCTTATATTTGCATGGCATTGGACTTTGGTCCAGCTACTTCAGGGTGAGATTGATTTAGAAAAGAAATTTCCAGTTAGCACACACCTCTATGAGAATTTTTAATAATGAAGCACCATCAAGTCATCCTTCCATTTGCTCCTAAATATTTCCAAAATGTTTGTGCTTGTCAACAGCCCTGCTAATGCCACTGCCTGTTGGTGGCATATATTTCCTTTCACTGTACAACCATGTCTCTGTCACTCTCTGTCACTTTCACTATTTTTTGAATTTTTGCACCATGGCCAATTACCATAGCACGGATGACATGCAGTGACTTTGACAATATAACTTGTATGAATTTAATCCATTTTTTTTTTGGTTTGTTCTCCAAGATTTGACATTTACAGATGACTACCCCATTACTCAAGTGTCTAAAGCAACACCACTAACTTCGATCATTCAGAACAAACTAAAACTTGCTGATTTCTGCAGACTTCTACACAGTATTTTCAATCGAAAACAAAAGTACAAGCCTGAAATGGCTACCAGCTGCTGTGCAGGTCTTCTATTCGGAGTGACAAAACGTAGAGGGAATATGTTAGTTGTCTTGCACAGCTTCAGATGTTGAAGCCCTTCTGAGCATATCAATACTTACACCAGCAAACGGTTGGGTTTACTGGGCAACAATGACAATCACAATCTCCAGAAATCTATTACATATTATCCCAGAACAACTTTGACCATTTGATGAACTATTTCTTTTATCTGGACATGAAGTGACATTGATATATTGTGCTTGGTCATCACTAATACACTCCTGTTGGCAACAGGCAGATGCATACACCTGAAACGAGTCACATATTGCACACCTCGCAATTTATATGGAAGAAAGTGGAATTCCCAAAATATTTTTCTGTCTCCTCAGCTGACTATGGAATATAAGACACCCACTAAAACTCAAGCCATAGATGCACACAGATATTTTTCACAAATTTGGGTCAAATGAAGCTGCAGGATATATTTTTTATTTATTAAAACAACAGCAATACAAAGCAATGATAGGACTGTCTGATCCTGAAATATTAATTACTTTATTATGTTATATTTGCCATGGATTTCTCACACAACAATTCAGAACCTTGTTAACCTGTTTCTCATTCATTTATAATTGCATATGATGAAATAAAGCCTACATTCCATGAAAAATATTTGGAGGAGGTACTAAAGCAATGTATCTCATGAGTAATAGCAATTAACTTGCAAACAGTTCTCTAGCTCACTCTTGACTAAAGAAAACAAACTGCTTTGTGACTGAAGAACTCGAGATTTTGCTAAGCTAATTAATAACACAGATGTTATGTCATTACGTGATATGTACATACTATAGGAGGACCATTGATAGCAGTATGTAGAAATAAAAAAGCAGAATGTTATGCTAAATTATTGTAACATTTTCAGCCTCCTACATCTTCCTATGTCAACATTACACCACCTAGAAAAAAATAGATTAAAAGAAATACACAGGCTCCAATCCTACTGCACAGATTTACAAGAAGCTACATACTGGGTTTTGCACTAAGATATGGGGAGCGAGGGCACTGAAGAGTGAGATTCAATGGACAAAGCGGACAGAACACAGCTCTATTCAACACGTGTTCACATTGCACTGTGACTTCCTACAGACTACTCCTTGAAAATATCCACCTAGAGATACCTGGATCCAAACCCAGCTGTTTAGGTGTTCTAGGCTGCATCTACGTGGCAGCACCCGCAGCTGGAGCACAGCATGTGCCTGGGCCAGTTTCAGACCGTCTGGGTTTGCCACTGTGAGCAGCCCCGCCAGGGCAAGGCAGAACGTGGTGCGGGCTATGTAACCCGCCCAAGGGCAGGGTGAAGACCTGAGCACATAAGCCATGCTAAGCACTCTACTGCTGCGTCTGGCTTGCTGCGGGTACATCACATACCTGGTTTAGAGCGAGTTTGAGTATGTCAGCATACTTCATTCACAACCGAGTGACGGCAGAATAAATGCATCCTAATTAGCTTTGCAGGAGATGGACTCAGTTGCTGCTTTCAGCCGTGGATTGCTTCAAAGTCACTGCATAAAATCCCTGAACACGCACCTTATTTTTCTGCACAGGTTGTATTTACTACATCTCCTACGTGTTGTTAAAATTTTAATAACAATATTTACCTTTATAGCACTGTAAATATACATACAGCTGCACTTTCGAGAACATATACAAAGGGCAGATCCTTGTTTTATAAAGCCCACAGTTTAAAAAACAAACAGAAATCCACAGTTAAAATGCAAGACGAAGAAAGCATCCACCATGGTGAAACATGCACAGCCAGGTGCTGTTAAGGAGAGGGAGACTCTTAGGCAACAGGAGCCTGTTGGAGCAGAATCAAAGAGAGGAAGCAGAGCCAGAGAAGGAGGAAAAAAGGGATCAGTAAAAGCTGAAGGATGAGATAAGACGCAAGGCAGGGTTAGTACCTGCTGACACTTCAGGATTACATTCTCCCATAACAGAGTGGGAAGCTCAGATGAACAATGTTCACTTCTTAAACCACGTAGAAACTAATATTACTTATTGATCTGTGTTTCAGTCACACCTCTTTGCAGCAGGCACTTGAGAAAAATACAAAGAATCATAACCCCTTCCAATCCTCCTATTTCCCCAGACAAGAATTAAAATAAATTCAAAATAAACATTGAACATAACAGCTAAGCACTCGCCCAATGTGTTCCACAGCAAGAGACAGCACTTGTAAACAAATTTTTTAATGAAGAACAGTAAAGGCTACTTTGCGATCTACTTACCATACCTGAAGAGGAGAGTGGAGCCTTAGTAGCTACTTCTCCTAAACACTCTGGCATTTCAGTAACACGCTTGTATAATCAGAAATGCATTGACAGAAGGAGGCAGGCATGTTTTATGTATTTATATGGGAAAAACAGTTTGTGATTCTTTGACTCTAAGAATGCATAATATAAAATTTTAACAAGGTAAACCATCTAACTTTCTGATTTCAAGCCCAAAAGCATGCTCATCTTCTAAATTTTCTACTTCAGCATGAATGCCAAGGACCAGATTCCAAGCCCACTGGAGCACATAGCAGAGCATCCTTTGACCTTACAATGTAGTTGATGTGATCAGATCCGAGAGTACTAACGTATCCAAGTCAGATGCAAAAAAAACCCACATGAAAAATACAAGTCAGACTTAGAGGGCATCTGAAGATACAGTCCTTTTGTGTAAATCAGTCTAGTTGCAAAAATCATCAGTATTATCCACTGTTTTACGTATCAAACTAAAATTCCTTCTCATGCTTTCAAACTGAAAGCCTGTTATGCAATTCACAACAGGTATTTCAGGACTGTTCCTGAAGGTCGGTACTCCTTTGTATCATTTGAAAAAAAGCATACATGTAAAATGAAAAATGACTGGTTTTAAAAAGTACCGTATATATTCTGTTGTAATGAAAGCACATTGACTATAGCGGTATCAGCTGGATATCAGCAATACTTTCAGAGATAAATTTTTGCAGTATTACATAAGCTGATTTTATTTTCAGTGCTAAGGCCTTGTTCTTTTTTACTAACTTCTCAAAATCACATTTTTTTCCTATGTATATCGACTTCTATTAAAAAAATGCATTTTAATTCAAACTACTAACTAATATCCCAAATTTCATTCTCTAAGAGTCTTGTTACTTTGCGTTTCTAAATATAGCAGATAAAAGTACGCAGAAATATGCCGTATTCTAAGAGCTTTTATTTTCCAGATGTTCTAATTTTAGGGGACTCCATTCTGAATAAGGTTTAATTAAATACACCAATATTCTCCACAAAAATGATAATACTTAGCTCTCCTCACTGCCTTTTAATTCCATCTTATAGAGAATAATTTAATATCTATTTTTGAGTAAAAACTTTTTTACTAACTGTATCACTAATCTTTTATAAAAAAAAAATAAAAGATCTCCTGTAACATACTGCCTTTGTGAAATACTAAAACCAAGCCATAGATACTTTACATACACCTGACTCAACAGCTGTCATATTTAAGATTAATATTCAACTACTTCAGGGATCAGTTGGCTCAAGGACTGGTAATGAAGTCCAGAACCAAGACGCGAGGTGTATGTTTTAACGCTAAGGATGATTGAGTATTAGAAAAATTTAGGAAGAACTGAGATAAATTTTCCATTATCTGTGGTCTTCAAATCAAGACTTATTTTTTTCCAAAAAAAATATGTACTCGGTTCGTAAACAGGAGACTAGATAGAGGTATCGCTGAATCAAATGTTATGGATTCTGCTACACACTTGGCTAAAATTCTCATTATTATCCCTTGCAGAGTTAAACATTTGTGAATCTAAAAGCTTTCACCTGTAGAACACAACTTCCTATTTAGCTACAAGTTAAAACTAATTAAAGTAATTTTCATCAAAAGGCTTAGAGCCTTTCATTTATTAGCCTAAAAGCTCTGTAAATTGTCATCACAGCTTTTCTTCCTGACTATACATTTTGACTCGCACACTAACAGTATGTTCTTCATCAAAATTTGACCAACCAAGGTAATCTCATTGATTGTTATTATTATACTGGCTGCTTCAACCCATGAGGAGTTAAACAAAATTCCAGTATTTTCTTATGCCTAACTAAAAACCTCAGTAGGACAAAATAAAACTCACAAGTTAATATGCCACTTATAAATCTTACCATCATGGATCTCAGTTTTCACATCTTTTCACCAATGAACTTTGAGAAGGTCTAAGTTAATGAACAAGAAATAGGTAAAATGCTTCTTTCTGGTATTTAGTAAACTATAGAGTGGAGCTGCATAAAAACAATAATGCTTTTCTGAAATCATTAGTTCTTTAAAAATAAATCAGCTTTAAGTCAAAAGTGATTAAAGGTAGTTTTACTCAAAAAATTTACTATCTCATATATATTAGTGTAAAAGCTATAAAAATCACCACTACACCTTGGTTTTTCCCTGGACATCAATTTAGATTCTTGTCATGCTGACTGTGTAGATATTCTTCCTCAAATGGCTTTGAGATGAAAAATGAAAGTGAATTTAAAATTCTTTATCTTCCTAGTAGGAAATTATTTTATTAAAACTATCTTCAAAGAGCCACTTGATTACTTCAAATTATCGCTTCTCATGACTTCAAAAATCTTAAGTTGTTGACAAACTCAAGAATGTATCAAACTCTTGCTCTTTCAAAACAGTGCAACTGGGGAAGCTACAATATGTTCTGTTAAATCCGCAGTCTGGAATTGAAAGTGTGACTTAATGGGGTTTGTTCCAAGCAGAAAAATCTTCAGTAACATTTGTAATACTTCTTCCTTTGTCCTTGATATCAGTTTCAGAATACATCATGTTTAGCTCAACAAAAGATGCATTTGTCATCTCACCCCCAGTGAACACTCTTCATTTCAATTAACTGTGGTTTTACAAGTTATTTTACAAAACATATTCTGTTCCTTACCCTCCTCAGGGGAATAATAACAAAGAAAAACAGCCTGATATTTTCATAAATACATCAGAGAAATTGAGTATCAAGTGATTTCTATCTTTTCCTTCTCCTCCAACAGCCTCCTTGAAACTACTTACTTTTTACAACTTTCAGCTCTGAGACCATCTCTAATAATCTGCCTTAATTTCCTACATGTGTATTATTGTTCTTCGGGTAATATTCGTATCTAAATGTGGAAAAGCTCCTGAAAGCAGAGACTCTGTGGATAATGTCCACATAAAGTTTAAAACACAAAGTGAAAAAATGCATATATATTCTTAGCAACTTAAATCACAACTTAAAAAACAATATGGATTTGAAGCGCTACCTGGAGATTTTGTATTCCACAAACAAGTATCCTCTTTATCATCTGTTTCATTGTCTTTGAAAACGATTATTGCCATTACTCTCAGAGCAACAGTATAAAATTCAAAAGTTAAGAGTCTCTCTTTCTATGAATAACGACAAGAGTTGGAGCTGAGGTAAGAAAGCGCCTCCCAGTGATGGGAGCCCATCTGGATCCTCACATCCTACATATGCTCACAGCCTTCCCTACTTGTGCTGTATTCCTGTATCAGGCAACTCTTTCAGCGATGCCACGCACAGAAGCCATGCAGTCAGTCATGCTCTTTCCCGGGGATTAAGGGAAATGAACAGTGAAGAAGATCATTGGTAATGAGAAAAGCGATCCAAAGATGCAATTAAGGCACACAAAGATCAGAGACGAAACAAAATTACACTCCAAAGGAAGAAAGAAAACAGCAATGGATGCATAGGACAGCAAAAGGTATGCAAATGCAGGTAACATGGACCCACAAGAAAACAGGGAGAGATGAAACAGTCTAGGTTCATTACAGAGAATTCGAAGTCAAAATTAGGCATGAGGAATAACGCAGGAAGACCACAGGGTCGCTCTTCTCTATTGGTCTAAGACAAAATTAAAGGAAAGCGCAGAACCTACTGGCAATCAAAAACACTCTGAAACAAGCTTCTTTTTAGACCACTCTAATGACAGAGGGTATTTAGCCAAATCCACACTAGTAAAACAATATGCATTAAAAACAAATAGAAGACTAGTGCTGAAAATGCTTGACATCAGAGACATGGAGCACAGTTTCTCATGGTAAGTGTTATGTGTTTCACTTCTAAGTACTATAAAAACAAATTTTCCTATCATATTTTGAATTCACTAACTTTAATTTCAATCAGTTTACACTGCTGTTTAATTAACAATTAGAAGGATTATCTGCCCAAGTGACATAAACTTCTGGAAATCCACAGGAATCTGCAAAAATTTACAGAACTGAATAAGTAAAGTATGAGCGTGAGGTACAGATATGATATAAAAAGCACAAGAACTCACAGTGCAGCCAGACATAAAATTAAAATTCCAAAACTGAAAAACAGAACCAGAACGACAGCTTGAAAAGCAAACAATTTTGGAAGCTTTTGCAACAAAATTCATCATATTCACGTGTTTGTGAAAAGAAATATATATTCTTACATTTAGATCTTGCCCATTACCTATATTGTGAGTACGGACAGCAAGAAAAGTCAAGAGGGCTTTACCATCCCAACGCGCTCAAAAGAGAAGAGCAGGATCTGCGGAGTGCGGTACTGCATCCTGTTCCCCATTCCCTGGAGAGGGATGGGGCTGGAAGGCATGCTGGGATCCCCAGCGCGCCACCAGAGGTGCTGCAATCAGCAGGATCTCACACCCCGGGACATGTGCAGCGCCTTTTCCAAACAGCACCAAAGCCGGCTTCACTGCATTGCTTCCATCCTACAGGGACAGCCTGATTTCAGCAAGCTGGACTGGGAGCCTTCTGCTCTGCTCTGCCTTGTCCATCCCATCGCATCCCAGTCAGACTTTGCCTGACCATTCTGGACAGAGCATATTTTTTCTTCTGGCTGGTACCGTAGTGTGGCATCAGCCATGACTCTTCCGTACATTACACCAGGGGAGTGCACACAGGGAGCTGTAGAAGGGGACTGAGAGCAGCGGGGACATCTCTGGCATTTGCTCTGCGGTGGTGACATTATGTAAAGCTGTGACAGTTTGAAGCAGACACCGCTCGACAACACGGCTGATGTGCTGTCAATAGCTAGATGTTCCAGAACACGAGGCACATCATAAAAATCAGTGGAAAATTAGCAGTGTAATTCTATATACGGGTATGCATGTGTATGGGGCAGGAAGATACAGCAACCTAGAGAACTGATTAAATATTGCAGTTTTATGTCAGGAAAGTTTGTGGCTAAATTCCTTTTGAGCCCAAGAGGGTAAGGATGCAGCCCTTAATTAAAAGGCAGGAATAACACACAGTGAAGATTAAGAACATGTTTCTTTATTTTTCCTTGACAGCAGCATTAGTCCAGGCTATTTTATGCTTTGTTTGAATGGAGAAGCAAAATGTAATTAAAGTTTTAATTAAAATTGAGCAGAGTCCACAAATCTGAAATGGATAGTCCTGTTCTAACACTGTACTGGAAGACCTTTCATGTAAATTGATGTTCTTAAATGAACTGCGTTCTTTAGAAATAAACAAAACAAACAACAAAGGCATTCTGTCAAGTAAAAAGGTAGTAGTGAAAATTAATGAGTCTGGAAATGTGTCACAGAAACAAACTACTAGTAGGCATGTATTTTGAAAGGGCCCGTGAATGTGTATTTTACGAAGACTGAGCTGCTTCACATACTTATTCTTTTCTGAAGGTGAGGATTCTGTCCTTTACCATATTCCGGTTAGGAAATACGTGCATCTTCTTCATAAAGAGGTGGTGGTACCTCTGAGAGATGAACTTTCTAATATACGAAGGAAGAGAACGTCTATTCACAGAAACACTCACTACAAGATATTACTAAAAATATTTTGCTAGGAGAATTGTTGGGAGAAGTACCTGCATCTCTTAAACACATCTGTTACATTAACATCTGTACAAGAACATGAAATTTATCCGTACATTTGGCTTTTTGCTAATTGGTCGAGGCTCTGGCGTGCAAGAAATCACATCTCAATTTTAATTACCCCGTTACCCGCACGGTTTCTTTGTCAGCCGAAAAGCCTGGCGGTGCAGGGAACCGCCGCCCCCCTCCCCCGGGCTTGCAGCGCTCTTTCCGGGCGATGCCGGTTTTGGGAGCGCGGTCCCCCCCGCCCCGGCCAAAGGCGGGTGCGGGGGCTCCGGCTGCCCCGAGGGCTCCGCAGGACCGGGCTCGGGCTCCCCCTCCTCGCCCTGGGAAGGCGGAGAGCCCCGTCCCGCCTCCGAAAAGCCCCTGAACGGGCTCCTCAGGGGCGGGGAGGGGGAGGGTGTCTGCAGTTGTGTAAGATCAAGCTCCCCCCCTTTCCATTGCCACCCCAATCACCGATCGTTTCTCCTCACGTCGGGGGCCGCAGAAGCCAAGCCAAGG
>VXBO01005287.1:283574-294699 GCA_013400135.1 Rhinoptilus africanus
GCTGGAAAGCTGCCCGGCAGAAAGGGACCTGGGGGTGTTGGTGGGCAGCCGGCTGGATATGAGCCAGCAGTGTGCCCAGGTGGCAAGAAGGCCAACAGCATCATGGCTTGTATCGGAACCAGCGTGGCCAGCAGGACTAGGGATGTGATCGTCCCCCTGCACTCAGCACTGGTGAAGCCCCACCTCAAGTACTGTGTCCAGTTTTGGGCCCCTCACCACAAAAAAGACACTGAGGTGCTGGAGCGTGTCCAAAGAAGGACAACAAAGCTGGTGAGGGGTTTGGAGCTCAAGTGTTATGAGGAGCGGCTGAGGGAGCTGGGGGTGTTCAGCCTGGAGAAAAGGAGGCTGAGGGGAGACCTTATCTCTCTCTACAGCTGCCTGAAAGGAGGGTGTAGAGAGGTGGGGGTCAGTCTCTTTCCCCAAGTAACAAGTGATAGGACAAGAGGAAATGGCCTCAAGTTGTGCCGGGGGAGATTTAGACTGGATATTATGAAAAATTTCTTCAGAGACAGCGTTATCAAGCATTGGAAGAGGCTGCCCAGGGAAGTGGTTTGATCACCATCCCTGGAGTTATTTAAAAGAGGTGTAGACGTCATGCTGAGGGACATGGTTTAGTGGTGGATTTGGCAGCATTAAGTTAACAGTTGGACTCGATGATCTTGAAGGTCCCTTTCCTGCCTAGATGATTCTGTGATTGAGGTGGCGGCTTTTTTATCAATGGTGCAGGCTGCTCTTGGGTGGGTGGCACTTGTGTCCCATGCATGGAGCCGCCTATAGCCATCGTGCATATATGGAGCCATCGTCTTGCATTGCAAGCCATGCTTTCATTGGCAGTTCTTTTCCACAAGCACCTTACAATAGCGTGGAAGTTAATGTTAGATAGTTTAACTTGCATAATGTTGTTCAGTCCTTTGATGTAAAATCCAACTGATCTTGCCCTTCAATGTAAAATCCAGTTGATGGTGCCCTTCTTTTTCTGTTGTAACCGTCTTTGTAATAGAATCATAGAATAGTTTGGATTCAAAGGGACCTTTACAGGTTGTCTAGTCCAATCCCTCTGCAATGAGCAGGGGCATCTTCAAGTAGATCAGATTGCTGAGAGCCCCATCCAACCTGACCTTAAATGTTTCCAGGGATGATAGAATCATAGAGTGATTCGGATTAGAATCTAGTTCCAGGCCCTCTGCCATGGGCAGGGACATCTCCCACTAGACCAGGCTGCTCAAAGCCCCATCCAGCCTGGCCTTGAACCCTTCCAGGGATGGGGCATCCACAACCTCACTGGGCAGCCTGTTCCAGTGCCTCACCACCCTCACAGTGAAGAATTTCTTCCTGATATCTAATCTAAATCTCCCCTCTTTCAGTTTAAAACTGTTGCCCCTCCTCCTGTCACTCCACTCCCTGATAAAGAGTCCCTCCCTGTGTCTCCTGTAGGGCTTGTTTGGGTACTGGAAGGCTGCTATAAGGTCTCCCCAGAGCCTTCTCTTCTCCAGGCTGAACAACCCCAACTCTCTCAACCTGTCCTAGTAGTAGAGGAGTTCCATCCCTCTCATCATCTTCGTCGCCCTCCTCTGGACGCACTCCAACAGGTCTGTGTCTTTCCTTTGCTGAGGGCTCCAGGGCTGGATGCAGGACTCGAGGTGGGTCTCACCAAAGCAGAGCAGAGGGGCTATAGTAGTTGCTCTTCTGGTAGGAGTAAAGATCAGGGCTCTTTCACTAGACATTGCACAGCATGTAACTAATTGGTAGGCCCCTTCTCAGCAAAGGCATACATAAATGTTTACTTTCATGCATGGCAAGTTCTGTTGCTGACTGTTTACAATACATAAATTAAGAATATTTAGCACGTCCTAAGCGTAACACTAGAGAAAGCAGATGGATACAGCAAGGAGGTGAAAGGAGGGCAAAATAATGACATATATAAAAAAGAGTATCTAAGTCAAGCCATGCCCATCTTTATCTTACTACTCGTTATTTCAGAAAAAAATGAACATAAAGATTGGCTAATATATGATAGATGGTAATAGTTTTTAGTTTATTGTTGAAACGTCCAAAAAATTCACTTGTGACTCAAATGATGCACGAGGTATTGTACAAATGCACATGAAGATACAGTATTTTCACTGTTAATATAGACAACTGAATTTATTAGGTACCTGTGTGATAAGGAAAAATCACTAATTTTACACCAGGTTTACTTTTTTTGCTGTAAGACAGTAATTTTATGGGTTTATGTGTTTTTGAAATTTCCCAGAGCATTCCTTTTCTTCAGATCATATTTTGGGTTTCTATATGTGCAAAAATGGAGCCTGAAAATGCTAAAAATTTAGGTTGATTCAAGCATTAGCATAAACAAAAAAGCAAGGAGGTGATTCACTTCACGGAGTATCTCTGAAAATCCTGTTTTATTTGTTATGATTAATTTACATTATTTCCTGTCATCTTCATATTTTGCTACCTCATTGCTTGCTCGGCCTGCCAGATCATTAATAATCATCTTTAGCATATGATGAAAGTTAGAGTGCTGTGGCATCTGCTTGGTAAGCTTTAACCACATTGTTCCCTCATACTCTCTGTCTCTTGTTCAGTTCTTTATAAGTTTCTCTTGTGCCATCACAGCGCAACATTAATTCTGTGTGACCTATTTCGGTTGTGTCCATATTGCCGTTACTGCATGACTTCATCTCATCTTGGTAACTCTTCGAGTGGCAGCAGCGTAGCTGTGGGAGCGCAGGGCTCCGTGTTGGCTTTCAGGCCAGGTATTTACTTGGTGTCTTAGTTGGGTTTTGCTGCTGTTTCATTTTTTTCATAGCTACCCAGGTAACAGTATCTCAGTCGTGTGGTTGAAAGCTCATATAGGGTTGTCCACTGGGTGGCTGGCACTTAGAGAATCATAGAATGACAGATGACCAAGGGACTGGAGCATCTCTCTTATGAGGAAAGGCTGAGAGACCCGGGTTTGTTTAGCCTGGAGAAGAGAAGACTGAGAGGGGATCTTATTGACGCTTATCAAAATCTAAAGGGCGGGTGTCAAGAGGATGGGGCCAGACTCTTCTCAGTGGTGCCCAGTGACATGACAAGGGGCAACGGACACAAGCTGGAACACAGGAACACAAGAAATTCCATCTCACTGTGAGAAAAAACAAACTTACCTTGAGGGTTCCAGAGCACTGGAACAGAGATGTTATGGAGTTTCCTTCTCTGGAGACAATCAAAACCCGCGTGGACTCGTTCCTGTCCAGCCTGCTCTAGGCGAACCTGCTTTAGCTGGGGGGTTGGACTAGATGATATCCGAAGGTGCCTTCCAACCCAAACCATGCTGTGATTCTGTAAGTAGAACTTTTCATTTGTGATAATTTTTTTTCACTGATTTCAGTGGCAGAATTCCCGTCTACTATCAGAAAGTGTAGATTGAGCAGAAGGTGCTATGTGGTGTGTTTTCGTATATGACTTTCCTGGACTACGTTTAGATAATTCTGTATAAAATCGGGTTACTTAGACAGTGTTTTCAAATGCATTTGAAACATGATGCTAATTCAAAAAAAGAAGCGCTCTGAGGTATTATTATAGAATACTTTGGCTTATTTTTTCATTGTACTACATCACTGTAACAACGCAATAAAAAATCCCATTTGAAAAGTAAAGATATATATAAAACCTCCCTGTTTGTAGTATTACTGCTTAGTCCAAAGTGCCCCTGAAGAGCTTCACTTTGCCTTAAATCAATGATTTAATAAATGTTGCCTATTAAACCATGCACAGGGTTATCGTTAAGAAGGTAATAATGACGTTATCAGCAGTAGTGCTGTTATGGCCTGGCTTACACTGTGCTGTCCTGCACATGAAGCCTTTTGTAATCTGGGTGTAAAACTTTACCAGTTCAGACCGCTGGCGTTTTCAGCCACTTAACATTCATTTTTAATCTATGGAAATGATACGACTGTATTTGAGACTGTGGAGAATTAGAGGCACTGCACTTGTTTATCATATAAATAAATGTAGGATTTTTCATTTTCTTGCTATTCAGTTCTTTGGATTTTGGAAATGAAACTAATTGTTGACATTTAGCAGCTTTAAATAGTTTTTGAACCTAAAGAACAGAGTGTTCATAATGGAAGTACAGCAATTTAAACAGTCACAATCTGACCAAAAGGTTTCTATTTGTTGGGTTGGTTTTTTTTTTATTTTAGCATCACAATGAACAGCGTAAATTAAGAACTCTTAGCATACGAATGAATAGCACAAAAGTGTAGGTAGGTGCTCCTTTTACAGTCTGCCATGGCTTACAGGGGTCTCCTTTAGGCTTTGAATCCTAAACGTTCTCCTTATGCCTTTGAAAGAAGGCAAGTGATGCCCTAAGCCTCTGATCTTGTCCAGGGAGACAGATAAGCATCTCCAGAGAGAAATTCAAAATCTCATGAAAGCAAAGATCTTCCTCTCCTTTTTTCTATCCCTTCTTTGCTCCAGAGTAGAGAATTCAGTATTAAAAGACACAGTAGTCTCTGAGAGGAGCCACTATCTCAGCAGGTGGCTTACTAGTAATGAGATTTTTCATTTTTTGTTGGTTTTTTTTTTTTAGCATGACCTCCTGTTTTGCAGACACCAATTTAATTGCAGAATAACTTTTCAGGGATTGCGTTTTCCCCTCTTGCTTTTATACTTGCTAAGAATACGAACGTATTTGCGTATCTATTTTTTGAGAATCAACATCCGAATAAACATCACGAGAAAGAATTGGAGGCAATATCTACATCTATAGCTGCATACTCCGTGATCTGCCAGGCCCGTTGAAGGAGGTATTTCCTTCCTCCCTCCTGTGCTCCCTTTCGTGCAGTTTCTGCGCGCTGAAATACACTTGTCTGTTACGTGGGAAGTGAGAGCAGCAATGCGGCTGCAAGGATTGGCAGGAGGGAGCTGCTCCAAGGCTTCCTGATTAAATGAGGCTGCTGCAACGCGCTGCAGTTGGGAAAGGGTGAGATTCTTGATGCTCAATGGCAAACAATGTGACGGCAAAGCGTGACCAAGATTATCGGTTTCAAAATGACTGTAGATCATCTTGCTTCTTTAATGTGCTGTGTATAATTATATGAAAATTACATTTTTATGTGTATGTGTTATCTTTCGCATTCATCTCATTCATTTTTAAATAATGACCCTAAGAATACAGATAAAACAAAATGAACCTTAAGTTTTTCTTCTTTGTGGAATGTAATGATTTTATGTATACAGATCACTTCTGTATGTGTCAAACCAAATCATTTATAATTCAGTCTTTTTATTAATGAGATTGTCTTCAGTTTCTCAGGCTCATGGATGAAATGTAAGGAAAATACCATTTATGTAACATCATCTCTGATGTTGTATAATGGAGTCACAGCTGGGGAGTACATGCAGTGCCTGACTTTAGATACCTACATTTGACAGCTAAATTACTTGCCCCTTTCCTTGCATTGCCTCTGGTGTCAGTGAAAATATAAAGAAGCCCTGACGGGGTGATTCAGACTGGGAACCTGCCTACCAGGAGTCAAGCAAAAATAGATTTCAGTTTAGGCACCTAAACGAAGTGTCTGAAGCTAAATGGCAGGAGCCCGGGTTTTACCCCAGTAGGCTGTTTCCCACAGAAGCTGTTCCAGTTGTTCTTCTTAAGTGAGGCATTTGCTCAAGTGGAAAGAAAAGGTTGACATTCTGGACCTGAGAAATATAAGCTTCAAGTAAATAATGTTTGTTTGGAAGGATAGGAATGACAAAACTTAGAAGCATTTCATTTTCTACGAATGTCCTCCTAAACATAGCATCATGCTTTCTTCTGCCATTTAGCTCAAGGCAGAGCTCTTTACA
Organism: Rhinoptilus africanus; assembly: GCA_013400135.1. Taxonomy (NCBI): domain Eukaryota; kingdom Metazoa; phylum Chordata; class Aves; order Charadriiformes; family Glareolidae; genus Rhinoptilus; species Rhinoptilus africanus. The sequence goes on from VXBO01005287.1 coordinate 289,413, forward strand.
TATACAAAATAATTCCTGTGAAGTCAAAATGGTCATGTAGTCTTGAAATGTTCCAAGAGGGCTTTGTTTGCTTATTTGAGCCACAAGTGATTGTCCTTAGCTAAAGTATTACATGGTGACATGTGAAAAATTGGAGTGCAGCTGTGGCAATAATAGGAAATAATAAAGGAAATTAAAACAAGTAATAAAGGGAAAGGGCGCACATTTCAAATAGGTCAGCAGATTTATTCATAATGAAATGCTTAGTTTTACCAACACCCACCAACACAAGATGCCACCTAACCTTTCTTTGGATACCAGGTTATCTTGCGCAGTTTGCTTGCATTGTTTGTCGTAATTTTTTGTTATTAATGTTTGTCATACAATTATGTGTGATTAATAATACACTACTATGCTGTGATACCAAAGTACTACTAAAATATGGTGGGAAGAGCAGATGGAGAATAAAGGTTGCAGCAGGACTGCTGACTTGCTCATGGACAAAACGTGCTCTCATCTCGGTGGACGTTTGGGTGGTTACCTTTTTATAACTGAACTGCACTGTGAGACACGATGACTTCTCATAACAGTCTTTGTTTCAGAAGTACTACTTTTTAATATAATTTGGTTTGAGAAAACAGCAGTGAATCAGCACTCTTGGTCCATAATCGCAAAACCAGGATGTGCTGCTGTGAGTGGAGATACATCTCAGAAAGTAGGCTACTGGACTACTGAAATAAGTTCCAAACCAACAGACAGAGGTACTCATCAGCGAACAGAGATGTTAAACAGAACACTGAAGAATTATTTCATCATTTCATTTGTGATGAAATCCTTCCACCCATAATGCTAGGCCATCTTTTTCTGTATCTATTAACCCCAAAAATAGGTGCCAGTCCTCTACGCACGCCTCTCTAATTACCAACATCTCTGTCAAAATCATGCTGCTGCTTCTCTCCCCGAATACATGGCGCAGCACCTAGTCCAGTAGCCAGTATCAGAGATGTCAGTTTTAGTAAAGCTTATCAAAAGCAAAGCAGTTACACAACGTTTCTTTCCATGGGAACACCTCCCTTTCTGGTAGTTTCAGGGTTGGGAACACGCAGAGCTGGAGTTTACATTTGCATCAGGGCATTGATGAGCCTCTTGGTCATGAATCAGTCGTTATTAAGTAATTTGTGTCTGTGCTTTCTGTAACTTCTTGTTGCAAGGAGTTCCACAGTTAGCTGTGCTTCAGATATTTGAAAAAACATTCACCCATAGCATTAATACAGAGCCTCACTATGTTTTGCTTTTGGTGGTGAAAAATCTATCACCACGCTAAAAGCAAAAGCAACCTGTGCAATATCAGCATATAGATTTGAAGTAACTTTAAAAAAAAACGTTAAAAATATTTCTAAAAATACGTCATATAAGAATATTTCATACCTTTGCTGTGACGACAGGCTGAGAGAGTTGGAGTTCTGCAGCCTGGAGAACAGAAGGCTCTGGGGAGACCTTATAGCCCCTTCCAGTACCTGAAGGGGGCCTACAGGAGAGATGTGGAGAGACTATCAGGGAGTGTTATGATAAGACATGGATAATGGCCTCAAACTGAAAGAGCGTAGATTTAGATTGGATATGAAGAAGAAATTCTTTCCTGTGAGGGTGGTGAGGCACTGGAACAGGTTGCCCAGGGAGGCTGTGGCTGCCCCATCCCTGGAGGTGTTCAAGGCCAGGCTGGATGGGGCTTGGAGCAGCCTGGTCTAGCGGGAGGTGTCCTTGCCTATGGCAGGGGGTTGGATCTAGGTGATATTTAAGGTCCCTTCAAACCCGAACCATTCTGTGATTTTAAAATCAGAAATTATTAATACTGAGATAACTGTACTGATTCTCATTCTTCTTTATGTGATAAAAATTAAAAAGAAAACAAAGAAAACAAGAAACCACTTCTTAAGCTTGTAACCAAATATTCTGTAGCATATCCCGTCACCGTGTTTGTTTGCTGGAGAATTTAAGAGCCTTCCCCCAGCGTCAGACCGCAGGGAGCACCTGGGGTATGCACGTGCTGGTTACTGTATTTGAAGCAATAATAAATGTTTGCTATGCGCATAAAATCTTTTTTCATCTTTAGCACTGATTTTTCATTATTTTTAACGATTTGATGGTTTAATTCATGTTATGCAGTAGTGTAGACTGTACAATTCATCTTCCTTCAATTTCCAGATTCTTTACAGATCATGATTTTTGTACCTATAAATATTTTCTACATGACATCTAAATTACTGGTCAGCGTACTTCAAGTCATTCCCTGGTGCTGTTGTGTTCAATAATGAGGCCATCAGTGTTTGTAATTTGGGAGGTGAACCAAAAATCAGGGAGTAAGTTGAAATTAATTTAAAATCAACTCACTGCGAAAAAAAAAAAAAGATTGCCCCTGGCTCATTATCGTATGGCTGCTGCTAACTGGGTAGTGCATTGTAATGTAACACGGTACCACAGCATGAACAGCAAAGAAATGAAAGTAATATTGAGCTGGATGAGTTTTAATAAACCCAGAGACTTATACAGGCCTTAGTCTAGATGTTTTTTTAACTTACCATTATTTATAATATCTATTCATCAAATTTAACAAGGTCTAGGGAAATGCTGATATATTTTACTTCATGAAATGTTATTAGACCGAGCAGTCCTGAGTTTTTGAGCAGTAATTTGTCTCTCCGGATCAGAAGTGTTAGATGAGTAGCTAAAAAATGTCCCCATAATACGCCTGTCATCCATCGTCTTGGATAATGATTTTAAAAAGAATTTTATAAGGAAAATGGTTTGCTCTGAAGGCTATTCTAAGTCAAAAGAGATAATATCTTCCCAGTTAAAAATTTGTGACATAAGTAATTTTCAAATAACTAAACAAGAACTGAGTAGGTCTGTGAACTGTTTGTTTTACTGTACTTTGGAATCCGTTGGTAGACAAAGATTCCTCATAACCTGTACACATATAGCACCATAAAGTCATAGAATGGTTAGAGTTGGAAGGGACCTTAAATACCACCTAGTTCCACCCCCCTGCCCTGGACAGGGACACCTCCCACTAGACCAGGCTGCTCAAAGCCCCAGCCAGCCTGGTCTTGAACACTTCCAGGGATGGGGCATCCACAGCTTCTCTGGGCAACCTGTTCCAGCGCCTCACCATCCTCAGAGTAAAGAATTTCTTCCTGATATCTAACCTAAATCTCCCCTCTATCAGTTTAAAACCATTACCCCTCATGCTATTGCTATACTTCCTGATAAAGAGTCCCTCCCCATCTCTCCTGTAGCCCTCTTTAGGTACTGGAAGGGGCTATAAGGTCTCCCTGGAGCCTTCTCTTCTCCAGGCTGAACAGCCCCAGTTCTCTCCGCCTGTCCTCATAGGGGAGGTGCTCCATCCCTCGGATCATCTTTGCCTACTAGGATATGTGTGTGTATCTCTGGTGTAAGATAGACCCTTTCTTCACATTTCTTCAGTACCTTACCCATGAGCTTTCCAGAGGCTGATGAGAACAAACAGTTCCTGTGCTCTTAACAGAGCAGGGAGGCAGTTCCTCATTCCTTTTGTTCCAAAGAGCTGTCTGATAATAAATGCAGAGCGTGTTCTGCTCTCTCGTTCCTGAGTGGAGTGACTCTGTGGGCATGCACAATCGAGACACTGGAGAGGAAGCCCAGACAGCTCCGCCTAAATGTCTGTTGCCAGCATCAGTGTCAGTGAAGATGCCTGTGCTTTATAATGCTCTTTGAGACAGAGACACCTCATCCTGAATGAGCTTACTTAGGCTCCAGCAGTAGGGCAGTCATGCTAATGCGTCCCTGAGTCCAGATTTATTTACCTGCTGGGTCCAACTGCTTCCTATACACAGAATTGTTTAGAGCTCATGACATTGCACTCTGCAGTGCAGTTCATGACGCAATCTTTTGTCACATTTTTTTGTCTCCAGCCTTTTCTGAAGCAATTATTTTACAAACCCCTTCTCAAGTGATTAACATCTAATAGCAAATATGTGGGCTAAGATTCAGTCAACCGAATTTAGACATGGGAGTAGCCCTCTGCATTTGAGTTAGCCGCGCTGTGTTGCCAGTATAGTCAGTTGCATTTTTAATGGTTTATCTCTTCCCAAACATATACAATATTTGAGATTCGGTGTCAGTTCAGAAGTGCCTATTTTTTCCCCGCAGTCTATAAAGGGAAGCTTGAGTGGTTAGCTCAGAGGCAGATGTCCTAAATTAGGTTCCATGAAAAGCACCCTGTAGTTTTCAGACTGATAAGAAATATCGCTAATTGTAAAAATGGCAGTCCTGGTGCTCACATCTGTGGGATCTACACCACTGACCCAGTTGCTTCACTGTTGAATTTGCATTAATTTAGATTATATGTCCCCTTCTGCTGACATAATGCATTTTAGAAAACATAGGGAGCTCCAGTGCATGTGCCATCATTTCAGCCTAATAATCCGTTAATCAGTAGTCTGGTTTTAGTCTTATCTTTTAGATAAGTCCAGTAAGAAATGGTCAATTGTAGGTTTACCTCTTGGACTACACCATGTTGAGCTTTCAGCATTTTAGGTGAGGATAATTGTACCCAATTTAATCTTTATTATAAAGAAATTGCTGTTACTGCAAATCGTTTCACTCTGTAGCAGGGTGAGATACCACCACATAGCAACACGTATTTTCTGCCTTGGAGACTTAGATGAGTCTTCCTCTAGGTGAGAGTCTCCCACACTGGACATTTACATTTTAAATGGTAGGTGATAATTAGCCACACAGCAAAAGACCCCAGAGTTTAGACCTCGTTTAGAGCTCAATGATCCCTTTTAGGCACAATATCCTAAGGAAGTAGTGGTTTAGGTTTTAAAGTCATATTGTGTTCTAGATTCCTTGTCTTTGCAAAACAGCTAGTAATTAATGATCTTTCGCCCTGATGCCATTTCATACTAATGAAACAGCAATAAGTGTTTTGTCCTATTTAATTTAATTTTGAGCAATAGCTTAACTGAGATTCTGTTGTTTACCTTGAGAAATTTATCTTTTAGTCTGTCAGAGTTGTATAAATGTGGGTGAGTAAATATATATATACATAATTTGTGTGTGTGTGTGCAAATACACACACACGCAGTGTTAAATCTACATTATTTACTGCCCAATCTCCTGTGTTAAATGATTTATTATCTTCTTTACAAAATGTTGTTTATAAAATTTTTAGGCTCTTAATTACCTGCCTCTTAGTTGTTTTTTAGGAAGCTGAGTAGTTTGATTTTTTTTAGCCTTTCTACAGAAAGGTCCCTTTTGCCAATTT
>VXBO01005287.1:299870-411786 GCA_013400135.1 Rhinoptilus africanus
AGATTTGGACATAGTATGGATTATAGAAATACAATACCGGTAGTATTTTCCCAATAATTTCTTACTTTTTCTCATTTTTTTTTCACTGCTGGTGAGTGTTGAATTACTGGTTTTAGAGATTTTCTGCAGATTGGCCCATATCTTCATATCTTTCTTTTTTTTCTGAGTAGTAGTAGCTAGAAAATATATACTAAATGGACATGTATAGTTAGGGTTGTTTTTCTTCTACATATTAGTTCTCATTTATCAATAATTTATCTATAGTTTTATTATGCAGTCATTTAATATTGCAGGATGATTCTTGGCTTCTTCACAATCAGCTGTAACTTTGAATCCCTACAAAAACTGTGAAGTGTCTTACGTAGTTTTCCAGGTAATTTGTGAATATGTCAAACAGCACAGTTTCCAGCACAGGCTTTTCAGAAATAAAAAGAGAACAAATAAAGGCTTTGTCAAGCCCATCAGTTTGTTTTTGTGTGAAGTTTGATGGCCAAAGGTAGATACTAAATACACACAACTCAAAAGTGCACTTCAGTTTTTGATTTTCTGCTTCAAAGGCACTTTCATCTTGCACATTTGATTTTCATCTGTTCTTGCCAATGAAAAGGGCATTATAATCTGGATAATTTTAAGAAGCCGGATAGGAAGTGGCTGAACAAGACTTCAGAATTGCCCTGATAGAGCTAAAAAACTATTATTTTCCTGACTCTGATACATCCCCAAACCATCATGAAATGATACATCATGCACTTTGCCAAATACCTCTGTATGAAAGTTCAAGAACCAAAATCGGTAAACTGTGCTGCTTTTATTGCTATAAGACAGCAGAGCCCCTATTTTATTTGTCTTTTTGCTTATACAGGAACTGAGGTGCAATCAATATAGGGAAAACTGTCTTAGGAAACTTCTCGGTTGTCCCATGGGTATTTTGCACTTTGATTATATCCTTTGGCAGAAAGTTATGTGGGTGCTGCTCACACTTGGCTTTTGCACAGTGGACTTCCCAGCATGAACTGCATGTCCTGTGAGTTTCTGCAGGACGTGATGGCCTCTTAAATGGCTCCACTTGTCTGGGAAGCTGCCTGCGCAGCTAAGCCCTGCGACTTCTACAATATACTCAGTCAGTAATGGCAGAAGGGGTGCTGTGTTTGTTGTTAATCAGGCCTATTTCCAAGGACATAAAACCCTACTGATAAGCAGATGTGGCTCTCAAGCATAACTTCCTAGCTGTAAACAGAATTCAAGAGGAAAGCAGGAAGTGTAGATATTTTGTATCTTCATGATTTGTTTAAATAAGAAATCAACATTGAAGGTTGTTTATTTAAAAGTAATCTGTTATTCTTAACTAGCTTTTTATCAGAAATAGATACTTCTATAAGACTAAGAGGCTCACTATGCGTGTTACTCATGTATTACACATGGTTTAGTTAGTCTGTACATGATAAGTGTAGACTAAAAGAAGACAGCAACACTGCAAAAGGGAAGATGGACTGCTTAAAATTTAGTGCTATAACTAGCTTTTCATAGGAACCACCCAGAGGCACCAGGGAATCTCCAAACTTGGAGATATTCAGAGCTTGACTGGAAAAGCCCAGAGCTGCCTGATCAAGGACTGAAGTTAGATGCAACTTGAAAGTTGGCTCTGCTCTGAGCAGAGCGGTCCAGATGATCTCCAGAGATCCCTTCCAACCAAAATCCTTCTATGGCACTAGGAACAAGCCTGTGTGTTCTATGCAGTATCTTGAGCAAAAGTAAATCAGGCTTAGGGTTCATATGGCCTGAGTTAATTGCCCTGCTAGCATGAAAAGAAGAACACTGCATTCCAAGTGCGTTTGGATGTGTGTGACCTGAATTCAGCGCTGCAGACTTTCAACAAAGAGGTTTAGAGCTGTCTGGCAGGCAGAGCTATTTTCACTGTCCTTTATGAAGAAGATGGATAGTGGCAGATAAAATTGGATGAAGATCCTTTGTATCTCTGTGTTTAGTGCTCTGTATACAAAATACCTTTTTCTGCTGCTTCTGTTTTGAAATTCAGCAGCTCCCTTGGTATTTCGCCTGGAAAATGAGAACATCTTTTAGACTGTACAGGGAGTTAATATAGTAGAGAGTGATATAGTTCACAGCAATGGAGCAGTATGATCAGACAGTGTATCAGGTGGTAGGAAGAGAAAGTGTCCAAAATATCAAGTCCAATAAACAGCAGTTTTTATTCAAAGTGACAGCTGTCAAATGCGTAGGACAAATGAAGCAGTCAGGCAGTGACTTCACTGCAGCGGACAAAATAAAGGGGTCAGAGAGGGGTGTGATTCACCCTGCTGTTAAATAGTGCTGTCTTAGTTCTTAAACGCCTCTTAAGCATGTTCTTTTCATATCGCTCAAGATGTAAAATAGCTCCCTTTGAAGAGAAGAGTCTAAACTCAGGGGAAATCAGAGCACCAAACCATCTTCAAAGAATTCAGGCCATCCCGGTGGCAGCCAGGCAGCAGTGACAGACCAGTGTGGGGAGAAGATGGTCTGTGTGGGACATACTGCCTTCTCCAAAGGTTAAAGAGGGGCCACCTCCTGGTTACTCTGAGCTTTACCAGGACAAGAGGGAATGGGCACAAACTTGAGTATAGGAAGTTCCACCTAAACATGAGGAGGAACTTCTTTCCCTTGAGGGTGGCAGAGCCCTGGCACAGGCTGCCCAGGGAGATGGTGGAGTCTCCGTCTCTGGAGACATTCAAAACCCGCCTGGATGGGTTCCTGTGTAACCTGCTCTAAGGTGGCTCTGCTCTGGCAGGGGGTTGGACTAGATGATCTCCAGAGGTCCCTTCCAACCCTAGGATTCTGTGATTCTGCGATTCTGGGAGCTTTAGACACAATGTCTTCTGGATCTCTCCCTAGGAATCTTCACGCACTTGGTTTCCCTTGTTTTACAGAAGTATTTTTCTTTCAATTAAACTCTTTGTGAAGCTACAAGACTAAACAATTTGGCTTTGGAACAGCCTCCTTTTATGAGGGCTACTTTGTGTAGGCCATGAAAGAGTTGTCACCATTTGTAACAGAAGAAATAAAAGGGAAAATAAAGCATGGAGGACAAAAATGTGAGGAAATGTAAAAATAATAGTAGCTCAAGAAATGCTACTAAGTATTTAGTAAACATTTACTAAATAACCTTCCAGGGAGTTTGTGGTTTTCAGGACAGTTTTATTCCAGGTCCAGGTCTGAAGGACTAACATACCGCTGAATCGCGCTACGGCTGTTGGTTGCACGCATCTAGAAGCTGAGAGTAACACTGTGCACCTCCTGCGCGATGCTTTTCCTTTCTTACTGTGGGCACTTTGCTGAGAATATGGAATTAATACATGTAATGCATACACAGAGACATGAGCTTCCTTGGGAGTTAAAGTACAACGGGTAAAGTTGAAGTTCTGTCTCTATTACAACAAAGAGCATTAAACAAGCTTAACAGTATTAGTTATTGGGGACAATATGGATTACTCTGAAACAGAGAGAAGGACTGAAGTTTTTATTGAAGCTATTTCAGAATTACATCGATAGGTAGGAAGTATGTGAGTTAGGGATGCAGATAGAGCAGTTTGGTAGAAAGTATAGAAAGTTTGACAACCAACTTCTTTTTCTGAATACTTTTAATGATGAAGTGATTATGTGACGTGTAACGGTCAGACAAAAAAAAAAGGTAATTTGTAAAATACAGTTTTAAGAATGGTAATGACCAATATCCTGTTCATAAAGACAAGGATCAAAATGAACCTTTTCCTGCTAAAGCAGTGAATTCCCTTTGGAATCTTAATTACGACCTTTGATGAATCAGTGTTACAAGGTGAGGTACTTTCAGAGTGGAAATTTTTGGCATTACAGTTCCTGATTGACATGATGGATTACAACAGTCCTCCAGTCTTGAAATTTCACGTTCTAAAAAGGCCGTTTGCTTACAATGAATCGTAAGGACAAGGCTGCAATCATTCAGTGAGTGCAGCTGAATTGTGATAAAGGACTTGAGCCAAATTGTACTGTTTCACTTGACAAATCAAGATTGTCAAATTTTAGTGTCTTCCTGATCACATAGGGGAGCGTAATTATTTTTGGTGCTGTCTCAGTTGATATTTAACTTAATATCCTAATATTTATTCCTGACCTTTCTTTGTTAATATTTTGCAAAGTTTTTTTTTTCTTTTCTATTTTTCACCAAAACAAAAAAAAACCCCAACATAAACCCAAAAAAGAATGAGAGTTACAAAACCTTTTGTAAGAAGTTTAAATAAAAATTTGAAGTGAAGGTATATTTCTGAGATTTCACTGCTGCATCAGAACCCAAAACTTCTTTGCTGACTTCATCAAGAAATCTACAACCCACCTTGTCAACTTGCAAACACAGTATAATGATAGTTATATACCGGGTACATGTGATGGAGGTGTAAGCAATTGACAGAAAGTGAAAGCTTGAAATCATTGAAATTTCACAACAAAAAAATGTGGTGTTTACATCCCAGTAAAATATTGTTGAACCAAGTAGCGGGGAAAGCAATTATGTCCTTTTTCCACTCCATTAGTAGAAATATGCTATATTCAATTTGTAATATCAGTAAACAAGCAGTATGAATATATATTTTTTTTTCCAGGAGTTGCAAATTGAAAAGTGCAGAGCATGCAGGACATGCTTCAGTGGAAGTCTGTCAGCTTATGCTAGATATCTAAGTTATATATACCAGAAATTAAGCCATAGATGGAAAACAACTGGTTGGGGTTTAAAAAACAATCTCCATTGATAGCTGTGTAAATGCAAGAAAAAGCTTTTTTCTTTATTTTCCATGTAATTCTGATTGCTTTCACTGTTCAAAGAGATGAGTAGTTTTAAACTGACTCCTATTTACTTGCAGCCTCCTGTGCATACTAAGGGCTTCACACTGACAGGCAAGCGGGGGAATATTTTATTCAAAAGACGTTAGAAACGGTTGTGAACACTATAGCGTTTCCACTTCAGGAAAATACAATAATTTGTTTTCCAGGAATGCTTTCTAGGTGCTTTTCCAATGCAGAGGAGCAGCAAACATAAGCGCCGTGGTGAATTTCTCTTACATGCCTTAAAACCCCATTTCTAGTTTATACTATGACCTTCATTCCATGTGGTATTTTAAATATTTTAGAATGTGAATATAATCTAATTGATTACATCTAATTGATTACTATCTTGATTTCAGCCACACTGTTTGTTGCTTAAAACCAGACAGGAACCGTATCTTGTTAACTAAAGATTGATTCAATTAATATATTTCTTAAGCATTAGAAAGCAGTTATTAGTCAGATTTATTTACAAAAGCAGAAATATTGAAAAGGCATTTTAAGGCTCAGTTCTACATGATTTATGCATGTAACATTTACTACCCCGAACAATGGATCTGTTGGGCTTCAGTGGATTTGTTCACTGTAGTATGGATGATAAACCTTAAAAAAGTACATATTTGCAGCAACAGGCCCTAAGGATGTTTCTATTTTTATTGCCCATCCTTAGCGGTATTAAAGCAACACGCTGGTTTAGAAAATAACCTTTTGGGAATGAAATTTCAGTNGAGCAAAGCTGTATGAATGCTTGTTATTTTTGGAATAAAATCCTTGGCTGAATCAACGCTCGCTACTGTGAATAAAAAAGGGAGCAACGTCTGTTCTGCTGTGTCTTCGGGAGAGGAGGATCATGGAAAAGGGCCGTTTGCACATGGAGGATCTCATCCTTTTGGATTTAGGCAACTTGGAAGCATACGTCCAGCTTGTAGAAGTGACGGCTTGGCCCTGCTCGGCGACCCTCACTGCTCAGCCACCAGAGAAAGGATTTTCCAACCAAACTGTGGTTTCGACAGCACCCTGGCATCCACGCGCCTCAACCTGCAGCTTTTGGCACATGAATCCCGACTCGCCTTTCTCGCTGGTAGCCCGGGGGCGAGCAGAAGCCACGGGCCTCTTTCCTTTCGGGCGGAGGGACACGCCGCTCTTAGCGCGGCTTCACCCGTCACCAGGGCGGTGCTGCGCGCCCGGCGGAGGGATTTTTCCCGCCTGGGGCGGCTCTTCCCGCCTTGGGGCGCCCGGGGCGGCGGCGCCGGCGAGTGTCGGGGCCGGGGCGGTGTCGCTCCGTCGGGTCGCCGTCGGGGCCGTGCGACAGTTCTCCACGTTTCCAGTTGAAAGGGCCCCGTGTTCCGTGCTCAGGGGGCAGCCGTGGTGCCGGGCGGTAGGAGCCCTGGGAGCCCCTCGAAGGGGGCGGCGGAGGCGGGGCCGGCGAGTGGTCGGAGCTGGGAATCCCCTCGTCCCTGAGGGGAAGCACCTCAGGGAGGGCTCGGGGCTCTGAGGGAGGAGCAATCCCGCTGCAGGGAGGGGGGAAAAGCCGTCACTGGGGAAGACTTTAATAAAAACAAAACCCAAAAAGCTTACAAGAGGTTATACAAACCAGCTTCCCTCAGGGTAAAACCTGACTGTGGGAGGAGGGAAGAGGGTGGCTGTCTCCCAGAGAGGGAAAACACCTCAGGGACAGGAGAGAGGGGACCTGTCACCTCCGGCAAGGGGAGAGCCACCTCAGGGAGGGGAGAGCGCAGCTTCTCGCAGGGAGGTGAAGAAGCTTGAGGATTCATTCTCCCTCTGCTTTTCACAGGTATATCCCACAACTGCAGAAGTGTTCCTTGACAAAATGGATTTTCCTGTGCCATTAAAGAAGTAAACCTGTCAAATTAGGGATGCCACTTGATTCTTGAATCACGCAGTCCTGGTTAAAAAAATTAATTTTGTTGCTTATATACTTAGATGTGCTTATTTTGAACTCCTTCCTGTTGGCTCTCTGAGGTCAGCTCTGCACAGTGACTGGATTGTTCAGAGGTACTGGTGAACCAGTCAGTGACAGACACAATACATTCCCTCAATCGGTATATGACATTTCATTTTGCTCAGATTATGTTCCACACACTTGGTAGATCCCTTCTTAAAAGAAGCTGCTGATTGCATTTACCTCGAAGAGACATGCACTTGAACATCACGAGCACCAGTACATACAGCAGTCTAGCTTTGTGCCTGGGACACCACTGTTCCGTCTCTTTGTGCATGAGGATACAATCTTACACAGTGCTTTGTCATACCTGAGGACTTTTGATAAACCTGCCTCCAGTTCCACATTACAAATTATCACACGGTGAAGACAAAACTGGCGATTTCTTTAAGCTTTTAACAGTTTTAAAGAGTCTACATCCCAGATTCAGAATAGATCACAGTGGGCATTATTTTCTTGATATTTCTTCTCAGTATTCACTTTTGGCAAAAATACAGTGTGACAACTGCATGAAAAATGCAATTAATCTCTTTAACTTGTTGACACAGTGAAGTTATCATACATTTTAATTTTGCACACATCTGCAACTTTAGTAAATAATTCCTATCTTAAACTTCTAGATCGTGGTTTTAAATGTTGTTCAGTGATCCTGCCTTTATCTCAGGCTTGTGATTTATACAAAACAAATATCAATGTGGTAATGTGTACATGATAGCATTTTTCAATAGACAAAATACTGATTTTGTGTCCTGTACACTTTGTAAATCATTAAAAAATCATTTATGCCTAATACTTCAATATTTCTTTAACTTTCAGGACTATCTCAGCAAGTATAGACCTTGTTTTTGTGAGCATGGAAAGTCCACGTTCTGAAGGATTTTTATCTACATCGTCAGATGAAACTGAATGCTACCAGTATCCAAAGCGAATGAAAATAGAAAGTAATCAAAAAAGCACAGAGAAAGAGGATCAGCAGAAGCTAGAACAAAGCATACGCTGTGTGAACAGGTACCAGACATCACCACAGGAACCTCTATGTTTCCCAGAAGGACCAAACAGCTGGGCATTAGAAATGCAAAGTTGTGATACAGCAAGAAAAACCGGTGTGAGAGAGTTTTTCCGTTTTCAGACTTGTAGTGACAAAAAATTACCATGTAGAGCAGCAGAAAATAAACTGTCCAACAAAAAATGGCGTCCTGAAAACGAAGACGAAAATGCTACAGAAGATATTTCATTGGATGTACGTGGACAACCTCTTGAAAGAGAGTCACTCAGTGCGCAGAGTGCTGCTAACACACCTGAGAATCTACAGGCACTGAATACACCCCGAGCGCAGCGGAGCAACAACATAGAACAAAACAATAAAATCAATTGTGATAATGAGCTCAAACTAAATTCTTCAGGTACCTTCTTAAACAGAGGCTTGTTTCAGATGGAACTGTTAAGTCATAAGTCTGTCTCTGATAAAAAGTGGAAACAATACCAGCTTTTGCAAATTCCGTTTTTACGTGGTACTAGTTCTGTGTTTTCACATACAGAACATCAGAACAATAATTTGGTGAAAAAAGTATGTTCCACAGAAGATAAAGGTTATTCCAGTAGTGATAATGAAACTACTGCAGAAAGAGATAATAAAGAAAAAAACAATTCATCATATATAATTCCAACATTAAAACCTTTTAAAAGTGTACAACCACTGGAAATCCCTAGTTTTCAACTTCCTAGCATTTCAAATGAAATAAATAGGAAAATGCCGTCAAATAACTTGAAGGAGACAGATTGGAAGAATTTTGAAGGCAAACCGTCTTTGATGCAATCTAAACAGATATGTGGTGTGCAAAAAACGCCTGAGACAGGGAAACAAAACTTGCCGAATGATAAAAGCAGCGTAACAGCTTCAGCTGTTGGTTCTGAATTTAAAGAAAAGATTTGCCCATCAATTAGCAAACAAGAGCGCAGCGCTTTGGCAGAAGGAGGAAAAGTGTCTGTAACTTATTTCACTGACATTGAATGTAATCAAATATTTGCTGAAAATTATTTCAAAGGTAAAATGCCAGAGAATTCAGACGGTGATGATGACAAGAAGTCAAGGATTCACATTTACATTAGTGCTAAAAATGTTCAGAATGAGAAATATGTCAGCCGTAATGATCTTCTGAAGAGAATGGGGAGGAAGAGCAGTAATGAGAATGAGCCAGCTTTTCCCATACAGACAAGTTTTCCAGGAATAACTGAGGCATTAGAGAAAAATAAGGTAGTCGTATGCTGTGGTGTGCAGAATGCCAACAGCGATACTAGTTTATATGCAGCAGAACCAAAAGTATCTCCAAAAGCAATACTTGATTTCAAAAGGTATTTAACTGAAAACATTGTATTTGAAAGGAATTGGCCTCGCGTTATTGTGCAGAATTTTCCAGATAAGAAAGTGAATTGCAATATATTTATGGGAAAGAAAATGTTCAAATTAAAATTTTTGTTTCAAAAGATGTTGTTTGGAAGGGTCAGGACATGGACTCAGCCTTTATATAAAGGAATGCTCACATGTCGGGATGACGGTATTACACATGGGTTTTATTTTCACGAGACATTGAAGGAGCAGAGTGATGCTCAAGAGTTAGTAAAGAGCAATTTAAACAGGAGCCACAACAATAAAATACATGTTTGTTTGCTGACTATTATTTCAAAGCATCTGAAGGTGGAACCACTAAAGACAATTCTCACCTCCTTTTGTAGTAGCAGGAATACTTCATTGCCATCTGACGGAAAGTCTGCGCAAGTGGAGAATCATCCTTTATCTGGCAGAAAGAAAGTTCAGCTAAACTCTTGCCCAGGAAATACTTGGAGTCAAAACACAGAATTTCATAAAAAACTTGAAACATATGCAGGCTTTGTACATTCAAAATTTTTGGAAAGCATTGGTGTTGAGTTACATAGCGAATGCCAGAGAAGACATTTTTCTGGATCTTTAGGTGAAGAAGAGCCCACTTCCCTAAAAAAACGAGCCCTCTTTCATAAACAAAAAAGTAGGTTGTGTAAGGGAAGACGTGTCAGAAGGCACCACCACCTCGTGTCCAGAGGGAGTGAAGGGTTTAGCACCCATTCGAGGTCAGTCAGTCAGAAAAACGGTATGAAAAAGCAAATTTTAGTTGCTAAATGCCTAATCTTGCTGCAGGGCACTTTTGATTGTTCTTCACCAGAGAAGATGTATTGCTGCAATATCACAAAAATACAGCATCTGATAAGAGCAAATCTTAGATTTTGGAGTTACTTTCCTGCTCATTCACAGCTGAAATTTGTAAAGGTAAATAGTAAATGTACAAATCAGGAAATATCAGTAACTACAGTAAAGCTGGAGAGGAAGAAACCAAGTGAAATGTTTAATAGTTCTTTTCATGGAGAAAGATTTAAAGCTTTCCCTTTTGTTTTATGTGAAAATAAAACCCACGAAACAACTGGATGTGGAAATTGCATAAATTCTACAAATGAAGTCACAAATGAAGTCACATATACCATGAAAAAATATTTGGGTACTTCTAGTTGTATAGGTGCTGACAGAGAAGACTGTGTTAAGTCAAAAGAGTTGCAAATAAATTCTGATAATTTTCTTTATAAAAAATATGTCTCTATTTTTGACACATACGAAAAAATTCCCCTTACAACTGATTCTGAAGACTTCGACGAGATCCCAGTTGTAAACCAAGACAACGCTGTCAAAACCAAGTTGCCTGAAGAAAATGCAGTTGCTACTTCAAAAGAGGTTTGTAATTTGCCTGCTAAATCCAATGATGTCTTAATTCTACCTCACCAGTCCAAAACAACTGTGGAAAAATACTGTGAAAAAATAGATACGTATAGCCCACATTTAGGAAATGAAAATGAAAAACTGGAAGATGGAAATACTTGTTTAAATTTTGAAAATGTATTTTCCAGTTCCTCAAATGTTTATCCGTCTGTCACTGTGCCATTAGATGGCAGCTCTTTTGCCAATAGAGACAGAGCAGTGAGTGAGGATGGATGCTGCAGGAGTCCCTCGAGTGCCGACATACAAAAACAAAGTGAAAAAATCCCTGTCACCATACGATATCTGTCCGCAGGAAGCCCTGCCATGGCAGACACATACTGGCAATTACAGGCGAAAGAAACGGTGCAGGTTTCTTTCCCAGGGCACACAGAGACAAGTACAGCAGACAGTTTAGAGCCAGCAACTTTGCAACTACATCTTGAATATGTAAAAGAACGGGAAGAGAGAAGTGATGAAGAAATGCATGTAACTAATGAAAGTCAATGTGAGGCTGTAATGAATGACTTGATCATGTCATATTCAGAAGACAAATCTAAAACATTCATTGCTGCAGAAGAGAAATTAAAAATGCATTTATCCGTAATGAACAATGGAAGTCTTGAAGATGTAAAAGATACGTATTTACCTTTAGAAAATAGGATCACATATGAATTTGAACTGAAAAGAAAATTTGATTTAGTGCTAGAAGAGCTACATATGTTTCATGAAATTAGCAAGGGAAATGAAAACAATTTATCTAGTTTGGAAACAAACTCACGCAACAATTATTGTGAATTAAACAATTCTGAGAGGACAGATGAAAATGTGACAAGTGTTTCTCAAAAGAAAATATGTATTTCTTCCCCAATCTGTGTCACTAGAGAAGGGCAAAGCATAACTGACAGTAATGAGAGTTCATTAAATGAAAACATATCAAATGAAAATGAAGACCAAAAAGTATCTAAGGAACATTATATTTCAAGACTGTCAAGTGAAGAATTGCTGCCTTCACCTATTGCAGAAGGTAAGCACATGGAACTACTGCCTATTATGTTAATAAGCAAATTTAAATTTTAGGCAACATTTGATTGGCTTTAAAGGTGCGTTTCTCACCTCAAATAATTCCATAACAATAACTGAGTTTTCATTGAATTGTACAAGGTTTGTTGGACAGAAGGTACTTAACTTTTGGTAAGAGTAGAGTAGCAAAATGCAAAAACCGTATACTACTGCCGTTACCTGCACACTCTGTCATAGCAGCCGTAGCTCAGAATTCAGTCAGTCAGTGTCAGGCTTTGTCTTAAGACAAATTCATAGAATCCTAGGGTTGGAAGGGACCTTAGTAGATCATCTAGTCCAACCCCCCTGCCAGAGCAGGGCCACCTTAGAGCAGGTTACACAGGAACCCGTCCAGGCGGGTTTTGAATGTCTCCAGAGACGGAGACTCCACCACCTCCCTGGGCAGCTTGTTCCAGTGCTCTGCCACTCTCAAGGTAAAGAAGTTCCTCCTCATGTTTAGGTGGAACTTCCTATGCTCAAGTTTGTGCCCGTTACCCCTTGTCCTATCACTGGGCACCACTGAAAAGAGCCTGGCCCCATCCTCCTGACACCCACCCTTCAAGTATTTATAAGTGTTAATTAGGTCCCCCCTCAGACGCCTCTTTTCCAGGCTAAAGAGACCTAATTCCCTTAATCTATCTTCATAGGAGAGGTGCTCCAGTCCCTTAATCATCTTTGTATGATTCCATCACAGATTATTTCATTTGTCTTGGGTTTCATCATAATAAGCCCTAAAATCCCTAAAAGAAGACTCAGTAAGACGCACATTTACAGAGAGAAAAGGCTCAATTAGAACATGATACAATATTCACAAAGGAGACAACTGTTTCCTTACAACTGATGTGACAGAATCATAGACTAGTTTGGGTTGGAAGGGACCTTTAAAGGCCATCTAGTCCCACCCCCCTGCAATGAGCAGGGACATCTTCAACCAGATCAGGTTGTTCAGAGCCCCGTCCAACCTGACCTTGAATGTTTCCCGAGATGTGTTCTACTGACAACTTTTCTAGTGTCAGGAAAATCAACTTCATCTTTTCAAAATGCATTTTGCATAATATTCAGAAGGCCGCAGTAATGAGATGTCGAATAATCACAAAAACTTCTTTTGGAGTTAGGTGATGAGTGGCGACAGTCACCTGTTAAATCTCTCTGGTTTGTTTGAGACCTGTAATTGAGCACAGCAGCTGGTCGTGCAACATTGACATGGTTTTGCATCTGACATGGATATTAATATCTTCTATTTAAAGAACATTAGTTTGGGAAAACAGGCAGTTTAACACAAGTTTATGTAATAGATTAATAAAGATACATATGAGTACGTTCATGAGCGGTAGGGACTACTCACCATATGCGATTCTTGCGTATTCCTCTGAAGTATGTGCTGGTTACCTGGCCTCGGTAGTTAATTCTGGGCCATAGATCCCCAATGGGGGAAGGCAGTTTGCTGCACAGAGGATCTTACGCTCAGAAAGGGGCAGCAGGTTTCTAAACATACCCGGCATTTAATCTTTCTTATGGCATTGCTGTAAGGTCATTGCTTGCCTGTTTCGTTGCTTGTGCAGCATCCAGTTTTGAAGGACCTAACTTTTTCCATCCACCATAAAGGAAGCGTATGTACCTCACTTATGGTTCTGCTTCCAGGCCAGGCACTCACAAAATTTAGGCACTGCTAAAGGTATATTTATTTAAAGTTCAGATGCTGCCTTTTTTTAGTCTTCTTTTTTCTTGAAGAAACCGAATCCCCACTTCAAACAATATGTGGGGAAACTCCTTTGTAAGCCCTAACACTCCAACCCTGTTTGCTGCAGAATCAAGAGTTATTTAATGAGTAAGGGAAGGACACCAAGAAGAAAACCAGTTGAATGCTGTACCTTCTTTTACAAATAGCTCCTATGTGATAAATAAATTATCTGGTCACTTTTCAAACTGTGTGTTTATCAGATTTTGTCCCTGAAATTCAGTTTGCAGAAGTGATGAGTTCTCACAGCTGCAAATAAAGTCAAGAAGAGGTATGCTTAGGTTATATATGGTAAATTCTCTGATAAAAATGCTGCCATCTCAAATTTGGCATCTGAAATCAATTTCTCAGGGACTCAGCTTTAAATTTATGAAGTGAAGATTGCAAGGGTTTTGTGAAGGTAATTAGTGTTTGTGAAGCAATTAGAAAAGTGTCACAGAAATACCCTGGAGGGAATTCTGTTCAGTAGAGTTTTCACAGTATAAGGTGCTGCCAGTTACACCTGAATGCCTTGCCCCAGAGAATGAAAACCTAACAGATACTGGATAAATTGCTCACTAAGTGATCCTTTTTCCCGCCCAAGTCTGGAATAAGAAGATCCAAGTAGAGAAAATGGTATGTCGTCAGAGGATTAAGGACTGCATCAGTGTATCTACTCAAAGGAGAACTTTATAAGGTGTATAGATAGCTTTTGGCAAGCCTCTGAGAGTGAGACTTCATAGCTTCATGAATATCTTCCTTAATATGCGCATGTTTTACTCGCATCAACGAGAACCACAAATTAATAAACAGATGAAACAAACTTAATTATTTGTTTATAGAAAGCAGTTAAAATCATAAATGTTGTATTTCTGCTTCTGTTTTAAGGTGATTTTGATGCAGCGTATAAAAAGCCATACACATGGGACCCTGCTTTTTTATCCCACACACTTCTTAAGGAGCAAAATTATAAGCTATGGAAAGAGGGAGGTAAGAGTAATGTTTTTTTCTGTTATTTATACCACAAACACCAGTGCTAATAAAATTATTTCTCAAACACTTGTATTTGTTTCTTCCCTTTTTAGCTTTCTCTCCATAGCAATCCCATTATGTTTAATTGCTGGTTACTAGCGTGCTGTCCTATCTTTGGCTTGGGTCACAGTGCAAGTCATGCAGATGAGCTTTTTTGTTCTCTGGATAGCAGAAAGGAACTCTAGCAATGTGGGCTTTCCTTTTTTGCTTGTTTTGGAGCCTGTTTTGTGAAAAAAAAATCTCTGGGGCTTCAATTATATACTACAAGGACAACATGATTTTATATACTTTTCCTGGAAGAGTTGTAGCTTTGGACTATTTGTGGGAGGTGAGTCAGAAGGACGTTGCCAATTGATCTGTTAGGATTTCAAAAAACGTGCTTTTGTATTTTTTCCACCACTTGGAAGCATTTAGTAAAACAAGGCTATTGGTTTATTCTGAAACGAAACACCAAAACATGGTAAGGAAAAGGCTACAGATAATTTCTGTTTCACTAAGACAAATTACGTGTAGATACTTTCACTTTTATTTCCCACTGCACTTCTTAAAACTGATGCTCACTTTGCTGTTCCTTCATTCAGGCCATTCTGTGAAATAATAGCACTGAAAATCTTGAACGCTTACAAATAACCTCTGGTGTTCTTTTCACCTGTTTTTTATTGAAGATATGTCATTTTTTGATAATGTTTCATATACCAAATGCAAAATGTTCCAGAGAATACCACTCTACTTTTTTCACTGTTAATCCCTGTTCTATAAAGTGTTGGGGCTTTTTTTGTTTGGTTGATTTTTTTTTTATTCTGTGACATGTGGATTCTAGTTCTGACTTTTGTAGTGGGTGTTTCTATTGCTTAGGGAAAATTCAAATTCCAGAATGCTGTATTGTGCATAACAGCACAAGGTGGTCAATATTAACATCTTCTTCCTTGTAAGTTTTCTTGCTAAATGGAATGTTGTGGCTCCTGTAGATCAGAAGTGACTGAACCTGGATCATCTTCGGTTTCTTCTTTCCCTGTTGTTTTGGGCCACAGGGCCAAGGACAAAGAAAAACAGACATTTTCTCCATTTCCATTAGCAGTAACTATTCCCTTCACATTGCTTCCCAGCCTTGTTTAAGTTCCCATCTGAGTTTCTCCACAAACATTTGCAAGGACACCTTAGCAATGAGTGATTTCTTTTTTCCCCATGATTGCTGAGGAATTGTGCAGATTTCTAGGGCAATGGCAGATTTCTAAGGTATTCTACACCTTGTTTCCAGAGCTTTGTCAGAATCAATGGCCACCTAGTATAATTTCAGTAGAAGCAGCTGAAAAAATGTAATGTTCCCCTCAGCATCATTCACAGTTGATAGCAAATAGGAAACTGCGGAGTATCTTCTTTCCTCGAGGAGGTACATTGCTTTTGTGCTGTAATCTCTGGTGGGCAGAGACAGTTCTCTTCCATTTATAGCGAATATTGCCATAGGGATTATTCTGAAGCAAGGGCTATAGCGAGGTTTGTTGCAGGGAGGGGGGTTATTATATTTACTGTACTGATAGGAGTTAATGTCAGAAGTTTTCCTCTCTCCCTCTATTTTTCAATAGGATTTTGAGGCATCACATGTGCTTTTACATAATTTATGTTGGTTACGGATCTTGGGTGTTATCACTCTGTTTCTGCTGTGGAATCCAAGCCTGTTAATTTAGCCAATTTAGTTGCCAAATCTCTGTGGCTTAATCCAGCATATTTCTCCCACAGTTAGAAGATTAGGAGATAAAGGCTTTATACTTGCTGGTATCATTGAGTTTTTTGTTTTACATCCCACTGTTTGGTCACATGAAGTGACTGTTGCCTCAGAAACTGTGTCTGGTTTGGGAAGGAGGATCATAGGTGGGACAAGAAGATTTATGCTACAGCAGCTTTGCAATTCAGCATGAGTACATACCATGATTTACTGGCTACATATAAACCCATAACACTTGATTGACTTTTAGTGCGTGCAGTTCCTCTTCCAGCTGACTCTTGTGAGTCTTATAAAATACATAGCAGCACTACTATCTCATCATTGACTTAAGAATGGAGGTTTGGGTATTTCTCATCTCAATTTAAAATTCTTGTGAAATGCTTAGAGAATTTTTGTTTCTACCTTTATTAGGATTCCAGCTGAGGGCCTGAGCCTCTCAGGTGAAATAGTGGGCTCACTACTTGATACCCTACCTAATTGCTCAGCGCTTTGGCTTTTTATAGAATAATGGAAAATAGAACTGGAAAAGATCTTGAGAAATTTGACACCTTCTTGTGTGATAATTACTGCTTCCAGATGATTCATTGTCCTGCTGTCTAGTTTACAAGGCCTTCCATTCTTCCCCAGTGAGCATATTATTTTATGCAAAAAAGAACAGTTTCTAAAGGATGACTAAATCATGCTCCAGATTACTAGATGGTGTATACCTTACCTGATAGACTGTGTAACAGAAATTCCACATCCTCCTGTCCTCCTTTCTGTAAAAATGAGTGGCACAAGAGGATTATGATTATTATCACCAGTAGAGTGCTGCCCGGCCCTGTAGTTTGGATTTGTACACCTAAACCCTTCAGACTAGCGGTAAGTATTAAAGCGTGCTCCCTTCAGCATGTCCCCTCTGTCCCGGAACGATAATTCATATAAATCTATACACCTCTGCCAGTCTGTTTGGAAAGTTATATAGTGCTGGTTTGAGGATCCCTCTAACTCGAAGGACTCTACATGTGCCCCAGCTGTTAACGATTCGACTATTTCAACCCAAAAGAATATGTTAGATGCTCTACAGCTGAACAAAATGGAGATGGAACAGGATGTAGTAAAGGACAGAGGCGCTGCAATTAATGTTCACCTAATTTATGTATCTTAGCAGTATGTAATTATGGTGGTATATCATACGGAATTCTGGGTTTGCGTTCACTTTTTGTTTCTCTTTTTCTTTAAAAATATAGGATACTTTCTGTCACATGAAGTTATAAGAGTACAGCCTCTTAAAACATGCAAGGGCCCCATCAGGATCGGGCTGTCAAGAAAAGCTCGGCCCAAACAGCTTCACCCTTATCTGAAATGACGTACTGGATCCTTTTACCAGTCCTGAAATGGTTGAAAACTCTGCTTGGAAACTGTTGAAATGTTTTTATGTTAAGCGGGTTTTTTTGTTAATAGTTTGATCTTTGCGGTCTATATTTTTTTTTAGATATTAATATTGCAGTATTTGCTAGTTATTTATTTAGGAATACTCCTGTGAATATTTGATAGCAAAGGGATTTATAATGAATGTTTACTAGTAGAAGTTTTAAGGGAAAGATGAGGCCCTTTTAAAGTTTATGTAATATTAATAAAATCTGACATGTATTTTTCATCTATTAAAATATACAGTTGAAATTTTCTGTCATATTCAAACATTCTTAGAATCCTCTGTGTCTATATAGTTTTAAAAACTCAATTAGTATTTTTGAAGGGGTTTGTTACAAATGTTTAGAGAGGTGTAGAAGAGAATTTTGGGAAGCTGAATGGAGATGACTAAATAGGAAGATTATATTGTAGGCTTCAGAGGTCACTTCCTCTGAGGCACTTTCAGTCAAGGCACTTGTCCTGTTAGGCAAACTCTTGAATTTTAGTGCAGAATTGGGAAAGGGGAGAAGCATCAATGCTACAGTGAGAATGCCTTATTCTCAGGATACTGATTCCATTGCACACAACATGGGGGCAATACCAGTACGCAAATCCTGGAGACTATATAGCTCAAAAAATCATAGAATCATAGAATCACTGAGGTTGGAAGGGACCCTTAAGATCATCAAGTCCAGCCATTAACCTACCCTGGTGAAACAGGCTGATCTGAAACATACAGATACTGGTTACGGACATCTGCTTATAATTGTTAATGCACTGATATTTGTGTCATCTAATAAAGAGTAGCAACAGTTTCAACGGAATAAGAGCAGAGCAAAAAGAAAACATGGGTGAAGTTTGAATAAAAAATGCCTGAAGTGTCAGAACAAGATTAATCCAATAACAGGTATAAAGAAGAAGGCTTTAGACCTTCTATGTGATTGCACAACACTTTTTTAGAAAAAGCATCTTTTGCATTGCAGTGGGTTGAGAATTTCATTGTAACAAGCATTAGAGAATAACGATGAAATGACGGTAAACCCCAGTACAAATATTAATATTTGGTTGAGCTGACACAAGGAAAGCCGAGCAAGCTGAATTGATCGGGAAATACACAGAATCATGGAATCATGGTGTTGGAGGGGACCTTAGTAGATCATCTACTCCAACCCCCTGCCAGAGCAGGGCCACCTTAGAGCAGGTTGCACAGGAACCCATCCAGGCTGGTTTTGAATGTCTCCAGAGACGGAGACTCCACCACCTCCCTGGGCAGCCTGTGCCAGGGCTCTGCCACCCTCAAGGGAAAGAAGTTCCTCCTCATGTTTAGGTGGAACTTCCTACGCTCAAGTTTGTGCCCGTTACCTCTTGTCCTGTCACTGGGCACTACTGAAAAGAGCCTGGCCCCATCCTCCTGACACCCACCCTTTAAGTATTTATAGGCATCAATAAGGTCCCCCCTCAGCTGTCTTTTTTCCAGATTGAAAAGACCCAATTCCCTCAGCCTTTCTTCATTAGAGAGGTGCTCCAGTCCCCTAATCATCTTTGTAGCCCTAAACAGAATCACAGAATCACAGACACCTAAACATCTATAGATAAATCGTTCTATAGAATCTATAGCAACAGTGCAAAGGTTACATCACTACACAGTTTAATCTATTTATCAGCAACCTTCAGAATACGTCATACATAACAGCAAATCTATCAGTGTGCTTATCAGGGGCCTAAATAAGGGAAGGAAATCCAGTACACAGTATCAAAAGAAATCAACGAGACAATAAAATCTAAGAAAACACTTATAATTTGGTTTATAATTTCTACCATTCTCATATGAAATAGCAAAAATCTTGGATGAACCTTTGGTTCTAGGAACCACTGGCTCTAAACCAAGGGCTTCTAAACTTACCTGTGGACCACAGGCTGTCCAAAAGGTGTAGTAAGTGCTATACACCTGGGCTAAAAAATAATATTAAAACAGTAAAACTTACTAACTTTCTGTTAAAAATTTGATGATGCATAAGACAGTCCATACTAATGGGAAGCATATTTCTGGAGGTCACAGGACAAGAAATTATCCTTCCTTTAGCAGTAGACCTAATCTATGTTTAAAAAGGCTACGCAAATGGGCAACCAGAGAACAAATTCAGAAGCAATTCAGAGGCAGCTGTTCCGGCTGGGCCGTTAATCAGCTCCCTTGGCAATATGCAAATGAGCCTGAGGAGCCCAGTCAGGCAGCGAAACAGAACCGGGATGGATTAGACTTCATAGCACCTTCTCCGTCAGCAGCAGACATCCCTGTCTCAGGGAGGAGAACCTGGCGTTACAGATCAGGGTGACAGTGTGGGGCGGCTTGTGGTTGGGAGCAACTCCAAAGCGGCAACTGAGCATCACTGTTTTGTCTTCCTGATACTTTGGTTTAGCCCTTGTAAGTGCGAGGTCTTTCAGTTTTGTCAGTTGTGTACCAAGAGTAAAGGGATGCTGGCTTCTCAGTGCTCTGTAAGACGTATCAGCTTAACTTTCTCTGTATCCCAGCAAGTAGCAACTAATCAGAACTCTTTAGCTAATCATTCTCAGTTGTGAGATCTCCTTCTATGATCAGGTGACCCACTTAGTGGATGAGGGAAAAGCTGTGGATATTATCTACCTGGATTTCTGCAAAGATTTTGACACCGTTTCCCACAGCATTCTCCTGGAGAAACTGGCTGCTCATGGCCTGGACAAGTGTACTCTTCGCTGGGTAAAGAACTGGCTGGATGGCCGTGCCCAGAGAGTGGTGGGGAATGGAGTTAAATCCAGTTGGTGTCCGGTCACAAGTGGTGTCCCCCATGGATCGGTGCTGGGGCCGGTTCTCTTTAATATCTTTATCAGTGATCTGGACGAGGGGACTGAATGCACCCTCAGTAAGTTCACAGATGACACTAAACTGGGCGGGAGTGTTGATCTGCTGGAGGGTAGGTTGGCTCTGCAGAGCCAAAACTCCCCCAGGAGTTTTTAGAATTCAGAAGCAGGCTTATTTTTAAATCAGTGAACTCGCCTGTTTTTAAAAAAAGTCTCTTTATCTGGTGATTTTGTATGAAAATACCACAAAGCTCTTGTGGGCAGAATACAGAGGTAAACAGGCCACTTTGTCAGAATAAGAGACAAACCCCTAATTTACTGAATTTATACTCAGTGGCAAACTTCCTTGTCTTTAACGATGCAAAGTTTGTGCAAGAATATCCCAAGCTATCCTGGAAAATATACTGGAAATACAAAATTGTGTTCTCCGAATTAAAAAATACCCAACCACAAACCCCCGGACAATCAGTCAAGTGAAAGAACGCAAATGGGACCATGCAGACAAGTAGAAGGAAGAGCCCAGCTGAGATACTCCGTAAACTTCATGCTCCGCTGGCCCTTCAGCTGGAGGCGGCTGCTAACGACATGCCCTCCTCTTAAACCCCGGAGGAAGGGCTGGCTCTGGGAAGGCCAGGGTGGCCTCCTGCCAGCTTCAGCCTCCCCGGCCACCCTTGGCTGGAACACCTCAGGTACCATCTTACCCCAGGGAGAGGCATGCGAGCCCCCGGCTGTGCCCATCGGCGCCGCAAATTGGCCTCGTTCTGTTGAGTTTTGGAGCCGTGCGGGTACGTGCCAAGAGAAGATCCCAACGTATGTCTTGGCATAATGTAGCGATGCAAAGATGTGTGGATAGATTTGGAATTTTTTCATTGCAGACGCAATTCCTGGTGATATTTTTTGAATTAGCTAAGCTTAGTAACGCTGACTGCAACAGAAATGCAGATGTTAAGGGCCATTATACTTTAATAATTATGCAGAAAAGCTTGAATATAATTTCTGAATCATTTTTTTATCAGCTGCTAGAACAATAGATACAGCTATGGCTTATTTAATACAAAAGGATTCAATTATAGCCTACTGAAAGCCTTGAATTCTGTTATATGCACCAATACATGTGATTTTTCAATAAATAGTAATTGAATGTATTTCTTTTTGTCTGCCTTTCAAACGACTGGATGCAAAGCTAACGCTGCTCTTGTCAGTGTGTTTTGGATAAATGTGGGTGATTAATAAGTGAACAACCGCAAGATTGTTAAAATCCAACTTAAAACCAGCACCTGTGTAGTTGAAGTATAGCTACTGTCTTTCAGGGAATCACATTGAAAGAGGGGATGAAGCTTTCTTATTCCTGCTGTTGAGGGACAGTTTCCAAAGAAGAATGGACGCCAAACGTTTGAGGGAAGGCATCGGAGAAAGGGCTGGAGTGACTCTGTGTAATAAAAGGTTCTTCATCAAGCGAGATGGTGCCAGGGCATTTTGTATATATATATTACTGAAAAGCCTCATTGTGGTTAAGGACGAGCTCAACTTCTGCTCTTACAATTCACATCCAGTTTGGATCCTAACTCTCTGCTCCCAACGTGGACATCCCACCATGTTCTTCCTACACACCGTTGCAGAATGTGCCTGCCATTGTCCCCTGGCCAAGCCACTGAGGTCTCCTTACCTGCCGTGGTCCTGCTGAGCCATCAGCGGAGCATTTCTAAACAGACTGTCAGGTAAACTCCAAAACATTTTAAAAACATCTGGGAAAATTAATTTATTTTGAAATTCTTATGAGTGTGATTCAGGTGAGAATGGAAGTAAGGACACTTGTTTCAATGTTTGTCCATTGACGGTCTGGGTGATAGATGGAAGGCTGACAGCTGTCTACAGGAAATGCCGCAATTTAACATTTACAACTTTCGATTAATTTCATGATGTGATAAAGGAACCAAAGTAAACAGTCATCTTATAAAATATATGCTACCGTTTGATATTTGATCTGAGTCAATGCTGGGATGGAAGAGACAAAGCGCTGACAGCTAAAAAGAAGTGTCTGTTCCGTTTTGTTAGTTAACATCTTCCCCTCACAAGGCCCCCAGAATTATCGATAAGTTTTTAGCCAGGAGTCATAATGAAAATTCAATACAAATTATATTCACTGTGTGCCCTAAGAAGGATGCCTAGACTAATTCTCTGTTAAAATACTTTCTCTCAGAGCTTAGATATGCAAAAATATGCAAACCTTACCAAAGAAACATGAAAAAAGAGTGCAGCAACATGGAGAGATATATATATGTATGTGCACATGTACAACCTACCATGTTTTAAAATACATCAAAATTTATTCCTATTAACTATGACATTTTGGGGCCTCTAACGCAGCGTATTGGCAATGATAAATTTCTCAGTTTCGCACAGAGCTTGTGGCTGCACACGGAGAGACGTGAAACGGATTGAAACAACTTGGGAAACCCCGGTCGATACCGTACAGCTCTAAGGGGACCTGCGCTGCCTTTGGGACAGAACTTTCTCTCTTCATTGATCCATGAGGAAATACAGGGAAAATGTGTGCCAGAGTCGGTGTTTCCAATGGACGGTGAGAGCTGAAAAATCTTTTTTATGTATTATTTGTAGCTAAGGGTGTCATAGGTAGGTTTGATAGCATTGAATTCTGTTATTCTAAGGTTTGTATTCTAACAGCATCCGGAACCTCTGGTCACAAACTCACTATTTACTGCAAAGCCTTGCAATAAAAATTTGCTTCCTGTCCCAAAGAACATACAATTTGTTTTTTTCTGTCAATGTCCCTTTAATTTATTTATTTCTTATTACTGTGACATTTAATGAAGGCAAAAATTATCAAAAAGCCCCACTTTTTCAAAAAGAATAAACTTGGATTTTCTTCTACACTGTAGATCAGGGAATCTTTTCAATTTTAAACCACTTTTTTTTTTTTTTATTTGGAGGAGTATGTTGATGGATGCATAAGTGAAGGGACGTTATACATATGCAGTAGGCGGGGAGCTGACCATGGGATAGGTCATTAGCCTACAGATGGGTCTTGAGTTTTATTCTTCTCATCCATTCCAAACATTCTTAACTTTTCTGGAGCAAATGGGCAACGTTTTATGCGCCACTGGAGCCAGCTCCTTATGCCCCTTACACTATCAGCTCATTCAAGTGCACTCTCAGGAAGTTAAGTGCATGCTCAGTAAGTTTGCAGATGACACCAAGCTGGGTGGGATGTCGATCTGCTGGAGGGTAGGTTGGTTCTGCAGAGGGATCTGGACAGGCTGGACCGATGGGCTGAGGCCAATGGCATGAGGTTCAACAAGGCCAGCAGTGTGCCCAGGAGGCCAAGATGGCCAAAAGCACCATGGCTTGTATCAGAAACAGTGTGGCCAGCAGGACTAGGGCAGTGATTGTCCCCCTGCACTCGGCACTGGTGAAGCCCCACCTCGAGTGCTGTGTCCAGTTTTGGGCCCCTCACCACAAAAAAGACATTGAGGTGCTGGAATGTGTATGGAGAAGGGCAATGAAGCTGGTGAGGGGTCTGGAGAACAAGCCTTGTGAGGAGCGGCTGAGGGAGCTGGGGGTGTTCAGCCTACAGAAAAGGAGGCTGAGGGGAGACCTTATCTCTCTCTACAACTGCTGAAAGGAGGGTGTAGAGAGGTGGGGGTCGGTCTCTTCTCCCAAGTAACAGGTGATAGGACAAGAGGAAACGGCCTCAAGTTGCTCCGGGGAGGTTTAAGGTTGGATATTAGGAAAAATTTGTACACTGAAAGGGTTGTCAAGCATTGGAACAGGCTGCCCAGGGAAGTGGTGGAATCCCTGAATCCCTAGAGGTGTTTGAAAGACGGGTAGATGTGGTGCTGAGGGACAGGGGGTTTGGTGGTTTTGGCAGTGCTAGGTCAACGGTTGGACTCGATGATCTTGAAGGTCCCTTCCTGCCTAGAAAATTCTGTGATTCTATGATTCTTCTTTCTGCCTGACTTCCTTCCCTCTCCATAGCTGCATTTCTCACAGAATTTCCTGAGTTTTTGGCAGCACGGTGGAAAGCAATGAGACCTGGACTTTCCTACCGTCAGCCTAGCTACAGCAAAACTTGCCTGCTTGGGCTTGCCCAAGTTTACCAGCTTTGGCCTCAGAAGTACACCATAACTGACCAGTTGTGGTGAACTACTGGTCTTGGCCACTGTTTTCACTGTGGGCGAGGTTCCTTGGTGCTGAATTTTCTCAGGATGCCTCTCTGACCACGTCCCTGTAGGCCTATGGCAACACTGGCAGTCGTCACCCAGCTGTGGGATGGTTAGCAGGAATGGTTATAAAAACCCAGTAGTGTTCAAAATCTTCCATTTCCAGGAACTTACGGAGTGTGATGGTCCAGAGAACTTCAACATGGTATGGATCTTGGAGCCAGTGCCATAAGGAAAGTGCCATTAGAATTAAAATATAACTCTTCTTTGGGCCTCTATGAAATAAGTATTTGTGGATAGTCTGATGCTTATCTTTCTATTTTACATGTATGTTTTATTATTTGTTTTTAAAGACCCTCTCCTTAGCAATATATCTGTAAAAAAGCTTTTAGGATTGAGGAAAGCTGTAGAAAAAATGTTTTGACATACTTGCAGAAGAGGATCTTTTAAAAAAGATGATGAAGGCTTGAATTATACTTATCTACTACATGGTACTGCTATTCTTTTATCCCATGTATTTAGCATGTTATTGCTTGAAAATAATTATGAGGTACAAAGAATGGAGGTATGAGGAATAAGTATAGTTAATACTGAAAAAAATAATCCAAGAGTGTTCACAGAACTGAAGACACGACGTAGGACGTGCTCATCCTTGTAAAAATTCTTCCTTTGTAAGTGCTGCCAAGGTCAACGTCAGCTTGAAGTCTTTAATGCGTACTGTAAGTGCTAGCCCTGCAGATTAGATCTGCCCACAGCTGTTCTTATTTGTTCATCCAGCTTTTAAAAATACATGTTTGTGCTCCTCTATTAAAAAAATTTCCATTAAAAAAATCAGCAGTCCAAGCTTGTATCAAGTCTTTCATTATGCTCGTTCTCCACCTCCTTTTCATTTTGCCCTGGGAATATGTACAAACAAGTTTCCAGCTGCACACTGCCGCATGTATTTTCACATTCAGTAACAAAGGAATAATATATATCCTGCATTTCCCAGGTAAGTTAATGAAATTAGATTTTATAGGGAATAAAAATAGTTCAATGTTAGGACTCATTATGGGAACCTTAACGTTTACTAAAATGTTAAGCTAATAATATTGAACGTGGAATTGTATTTGTAATTGCTTTCATTTCGAGAATGAATCTTTACCTGCATGAGCTATGTCATTAATGGCACAAAATAGTCCAAAGTACAGCAGTATTTCATGCAGTCCCACTCATCCTATTAAGGCTGCTATTCTTCTGAAGGAAGGAGAGGAGGAAGAGAGAGAATAAAGTCCTTTTTTTCCTTTTTTTGATACCTTTTTTTTTTTCAATTGTTAGGTCAATATGAGGTTGTTTGGCTATTGCCAGGTTTTCTTAGGGCCAAATCTTGTAGTACTTTTTTGCATCGACCTATTTTTCTCTGGCAAAGGAAATATTGGAAAAAATTCTAATTCAGCCTGATTCCTTGGTGTGGTCCTTCAGGATCCCTTGAGCTACTTCTCTGTAGGACAGGGAGGTATGTGATCCTTCCTGGGCAGCCACAAACAGGGGTTGTAGAGGAGCGTGTCAGTCTTTGTACCTAATATCTGCATACACAGTTTGCTCTTGACAGCCTTTTCCGCAGAGCTTTGGACACTTTTGGACAATACCGGGGTAGAAATCTGTCAGAAATACTATCAGCTTGTTCAGAATAGTCCAAAGATGTGATATCAGAGATTTTCTATCATCATCAATTATTCTGGACTACCAAATGGTCTCGCTGAGTTTCAAGGGGGTGATATCAGGCTTCCCAATTTGATAACAATTGTTATTGTTTCGTTGGCATCACGCCATCAAAAATTGGGGGAAGTGATAACTTTATGAACATCCCTCTTGCTTTCCATGTTGCCATGCAGCTCTCCGTCTCCAGGCTTTACTGTCCTGAAGAAAACTGTGGTTTTCAAAAGTCTAAACTACTATTTTCTTCTGCCTTTTGCTCACGTATCTATCGTTGCTGTGCTTCCTGCTGCTGGGCTCCTAAGGGCTTTTCAAGCCGACCCTGCCGTAGCCTGTTGGCATTTCTTGGCTGTCGGTTGCGGTACTGACCTTGTATCCATGGCAAGACACTGCCTCTGTTGTTGCTGTGCTTGACCCACTCCATACAGCGGCAGTTCTTACTGCGCTCCTGGGAGTTACTGACAATTTATGTCGTGCTGGTTCCTTATAGGAAGGGTGATCTCTCTTAAGACTGTGCAATAGATTATTTTCTGTTTGGTGACGAAGACTAACATGGAAATTAATACTTTAATTGGAATTCTGTGTGTGGTTTTTTTTTAAAGGTTTTCTTTTTGGAGCAGATTTTTTTAAAGTTTTTCTCATCATAATGAAAAACTGAGAAATATTCATTCTGGATCAAGGGAACATTTAGTTCAGTATCAAACACAACATTTTGTTTCCAGCGTGGATACTTATCACAAAAGTAAACAATAGAAAGACAGCACTATATTTTAAGTACCAGTTACAACACTGGCCAGGAGCATTGCCCTCAGTGAGTAATCAGGACACTTAAACAACGTGTGGGAGGCTTAAGTTCAAATCCTCCCTCAAGAAACATCACTTCTTCACCTTCTGCCTGCCTGATGCAAGTTCTAGGTGTCATACTCTGTGGGTGTCGCTCTGTGCGTGTGTTTTACTCAGTCATTCAACTGCAGACGTTCTACTTTGTGTAATTATTTTAACAGGAACAGACAGATGCTTGTTCCAGCTTCCTGTAGAATCATTAAATAGTTTGGGTTGGAAGGGACCTTTAAAGGTCATCTAGTCCAACCCCTCTGCAATGAGCAGGGACATCTTCAACTAGATCAGGTTGCTCAGAGCCCCGTCCAACCTGACCTTTAATGTTTCCAGGGATGGGGCACCTGCCACCTCTCTGGGCAACCTGTGCCAGTGTTTCACCACCCTCATTGTAAAAAATTTCTTCCTGAGATATAGCTTAAGTCTTCCAACTTTTAGTTTAAAATCATTACCCTTTGCCCTGTCGCAACAAGCCCTGCTAAAAAGTTTGTCCACATTAAGTACTGGAAAGCCGTAATAAGGTTTCCCCAGAACCTTCTCTTTTCCAGGAGCAGGAGCAACCCCAGCCCTCTCAGACTGTCCTCATAGGACATAGGATCCCTCTGATCATTTTTGTGTCCCTCCTCTGGAGCTGCTCCAACAGCTCCATGTCTTTCCTGTGTTGAGGGCTCCAGAGCTGGACACAGTACTCCAGGTGGAGTCTCACGAGAGCAGAGCAGAGGGGCAGAATCACCTCCCTCGACCTTCTGGCCACACTTCATGTGATGCAGCCCAGGATGTGGTTGGCTTTCTGGGCTGCAAGTGCACATTGCAGGCTCATATCCAACTTCACATCCACGTGTAACCCCAAGTCCTTCTCAGCAGTTAAGAGCAAGTCCTGCTCTTATTCCCTTCTTCCCCCAGCCTGTATTGATACTGGGGGTTGCCCCAACCCAGGTGCAGGACCCTGCACTTGGCCTTGTTGAACCTTAGGAGGTTCACCTGAGCCAGCTTCTCAAGCCTGTCCAGGTCCCTCTGGATGTCAACCGTACCACTCAGCTTGGTGTTGTCTGCAAACTTGCTGAGGGTGCCCTTGACCCCACTGTCTATGTCACTAGTGAAAGGTATCACACCGTACTGGTCCCAATACGGACCCCTGAGGAACACCACTTGTCACCGATCTCCATCTGGATGTTGAGCTATTGACCACTACCCTCTGGATGCAACCATCCAAACAATTCCTCATCCACCAAACAGTCCACCCATCAAATCCACATCTCACCAATTTGAAGAGAGGCTGTTGTGGGGGACTGTGTCAAAGGCCTTACAGAAGTCCAGGTAGACAACATCCAGAGCTCTTCCCTTCCCCACTGGTATAGTCACTCCATCATAGAAGGGCACGAGGGTGGTCAGGCAGGACTTCCCCTTGGTGAAGCCATGCTGGCTGTCTCAAATCACCTCCCTGTGCCTTAGCATAGCTTCTAGGGGAATCTGTTCCATGATCTTCCCAGGTGCAGAGGTGAAGCTGACAGAGTGGTAGTTCCCAGGGTTCTCCTTTCTACTCTTTTTAAATAGGTGCTGTGTTTCCCTTTTTCCAGTCACCAGGGACTTCACCTGACTGCCATGGCTTTCAAATTGCACAGAGAGGGGCTTGGCAACTACATCAGACAATTCCCTCAGGACTCTGGGGTGAACCTTCTCAGAACCCACAGAATTCTGTATGTTCAGGTTCCTCACAGAACTTCCTCCTTCGCGACCTTTGTGGTCGCAAAGCCGATCTTCTCTTACAGTAGGAGGGACTTTGCTCCCCCAGTTCCTGCCTTGAGGTCAATCCACTCGAGAGGTGTGGGAAAAGAGGCTGCCAGTGAAGACCGAGGCAAAAGAGTTGTTGAGTACCTCACCCTTCTCCTCATCCGTTGTTACCAGTTTGCCAGTCTCGCTCATCTCAGGAGGATACGCTCTCTTTGACCTTCCTTTTCTGGTTGACATACCTGTAGAAGCCCTTCTTATTATTCTTTGCGTCCCTTGCCAAGATCAGCTCCAGCTGCACCTTGACCTTCCTAACCCCATCCCTACACAACTGGGCAGCATCTCTACACTCTTCCCAGGATACCTGACCCTGCTTCCACTGCTTGTGCATCTCTTGCTTGCCCTTTAGTTTGACCAGCAGGTCTCAACTCTGCACATTATAACTCCTGTTTTCTCCACGCGACCTTGTTGAACGTAATTTCAAATGGTTTTGTTTGCGCCTAAAGAAGTTTTAGCATTCCCAAGTGGCGGAGCGGAGCTCTGAACTCTGCAGAGAGTGCAGTGGCTGTTGGAACAGGAGCTCTGCATGTACCAAGAGAATTTGTTCTCCATCTCAATTTCAGGTTGGTATCAGTTCTTGGAGTCTCTTAGATGATGACATTAATAATGAGTTGTGATTCTTGAAGAACAAATCGACTTCTTACTGACTCTTTCAGCACTTCAGTTCCCCAGCTACTGTAAATGTTGAAGCATATGAAACTAAGTACTTGGTCTCAGTTTCACTGAAATCCACTCCACAGAGAAATCAAATACAAGTATATCTGCTTAGAAAATGTACGATTCTGCTGTCATAATGGTATGTTACTGTTAGAAAATGCTGGCAATAGATTCTTTCCTTGCAGAGAGTCTCCAAAACTTTCTCCTTGTTTCAGTCTGATGGTACAAAAATTAATAAAAGCTGTTAAGCTGAGAAATAACGGAGCTGTAAATGGTGTTCTGAGCCATGCTGTTTCTGCTAGCTGTCACGATGACAGTCTCTTTGTAGCTTTGCAGTCATACGCCCAGAGTGCTTCCCTCATCATCCCCAGCTGTGGGATACTTCTGTGTCTGAATCATAGAATCATAGAATCGATGAGGTTGGAAGGGACCTTTAAGATCATCAAGTCCAACCATTAACCTGCTCTGACAAAAACCCCTTCTAAACCATGTCCCTAAGCACCTCATCTACCCTGTTCTTAAACACCTCCAGGGATGGGGAATCCACCACCTCCCTGGGCAGCCTCTTCCAATGTTTAATAACCCTTTCAGTGAAAAAGTGTTTCCTG
This sequence comes from Rhinoptilus africanus, assembly GCA_013400135.1. Taxonomy (NCBI): domain Eukaryota; kingdom Metazoa; phylum Chordata; class Aves; order Charadriiformes; family Glareolidae; genus Rhinoptilus; species Rhinoptilus africanus. Next base: position 329,984 of record VXBO01005287.1, read on the forward strand.
ATATCCAATCTAAACCTGCTGTGACACAACTTGAACCCATTTCCTCTTGGGTCACACTTGTTCACTGCAAAAACCACAGCCTTCTTCCAGCACCCTCTCACCCATCTATATGGTTAGAGTAAGATGACTAACGGTCAGAAGAACAAATTATGACGCATTATTATTCTCTTCCAGTGACAGAAAAAAACTGAGCTGAAAGGCAAGTCCCCTAGTCAATGAATGTTTTGAAGCAGAAATGCAACTCTCCTTTGTGCTCACCCTCCAATGACCTGAGGTGTCCAGAAGAGTGAAGGTCCTCTTTATGAACATAGTTAATCCAGCAATATCAGGTGATAAAACGCAGCATTTGGGATTACAGCTCTCTATGAAATTGTACTAACTGAATGTGTACAAGTGTCCAAGGCCAGGCTGGATGGGGCTTTGAGCAGCCTGGTCTAGTGGGAGGTGTCCCTGACCAGGGCAGGGGGTTGGAACTAGATGATCTTTAAGGTCCCTTCCAACCCAAACCATTCTGTGATTCTGTGTGGGATTCTGTGAATCTATTAGAAGCTTTCTCCCATACAATGTCTTCATATTTACTTACTTTAGAAAAATGGCTTCAAATTCTTTTCTCCCATCCTTGTATTTCCTACTTCACGTTATCATCTTTGTCCACAAGGCTGTTCTTTTTATTTCACATTTATTGGAATATTTTTTACTTTTTTATTCCTTCACCTGTACCAAATGCTTTTGTATCCACAATTGAATGCAGTGCTGAATTTCTATTGGTCTTGTGGAAACTGCTGAAAATATTATAATTTGTTTATTATGAGATGGAACATCATGCCTCAGACCATTCTTTTTATTACGAAGACTGGGTTTAAACTGATTTGATTGCCAAGGTCCCTACTGCCAATTTTATCAACTGCTAGTAACCTTCTCTGTCACTTTCTTGATTTAGTAAACCAGTTCTAGGAGAGCTGCCAAGTTACCATCCAGGTGAAAGGGGCAGCAACTGCAGTTTCTGCAACACTTCCTAACCATGCAGCCGTGCCTGCATAAGCACTTTTAGAGCCTAGATCATTTTGTATCTTCCTTAGAATGTGAGGGGGATGGACTGTTTTATTTATTTTCTCATCTATTCGTCATAGAGAGCATATACTAATGCTATTTTTCCTTATTATTTATCTGTGTAGAATCTAAGATGCTTCAGCAGAAAAAGTTCTCTTCTATGAAAGACAAGAAATTCATGATGTCCATTTAATGATCCCCAAATCACAGACAACGGAGTCCTCAGTCTCTCTTGTTGAAGCAGGCTGAGACAGATGATGCTCCTGAACGTACGCTGGCAGCATCGAACACCTTCCAAGGTCCCGTTCTGCATGATTATCATCCTTCCTTGGGGAGAAGCCTATGCAAATATGATTTGAAACCTTATTTTTTATTGATAACCTTTACTTAACATTATCTCAGCCACCCACGCCAAGGTGCATGTTCAGAAGATTCACTCTAACATGTATTTTCTGCTGAATTCCCTGTATTACTATCTGATTCCTCCCGTCAGCTGCAGGATTGCTCCCATGAATAATGTCATTGTATAAAAATTATTAGTAATGAGATGATAAGATTATACAATGTCGAACTGGGAATCATGCACGCAATATGAAAGAAAGGAAAGGAGGCAGAATAAATACCGGCAAATAAGATTTCAAAAGACTGGCTCTTATTAATCTTCCCTGAGGAGTAAAACTCAATGCATTTGCACAAACTTCTGAAAAATATGTAATTTTTGTGAGTCCAAATGGGACAAAATTGGACAAATAGAGCAGGGAAGCATTGTGTTCATGCTGTCTAACAGGCAGGCTGCGCTTCTGGAGTGGGGGCAGATGTGAATGCTGCTCACGCTCTTTGGAACCTTTTTTTTGCATAACACCAACGTCCAGTAAAATAGAGAAATATTCTGTAATTATTCATTTGTTCATTTGTTCAATTATTCAATTGCACATAGACGTGCAATTTCACAGAGTCAGCCACATGAACCCACATATTTATAATAAGAAAATATCAGTATTTAGCAGATGAAGGTAAATGGTATCATCCAGCAGTTTATTTTATGGAAAATAAGTTTCACCGGGCATGTAGCACTTGTCAGCTATAATGAACTGTTCTTTAATTTAAGATGGAAGTATCTTTTTCATCCAATTTAATGTAGATTCATGGGTGGCTTGCATGTTATTTTACAGTAGATTAAAAAGACTGCCTTTTTTGTAAAGTTATAGTATTCTAATATAATCTACTTGATATGAGTAAATTTCATTTTGATCCTGTAAAGTAATATGAAGGTTGAGAACCTGAAATTTTTGTGAGAGGAGATGAGGATATACCAACCAAAAAAAAAATGCTGTGAAAAAGGATATTATGAGGACAGCCAATATAAATCATTACTTTCTCTGCAGACCCACCATTCTGCACCTACAATGTCTCTGCTGTTTTTAAACACACAGCAATTTCAACACATTTCTTGTAAAAAGGCTTTTAAATCCTACACTTTCTCTATGTGACATAGGCAATTTCATTCTAATTTTAAAGATTTTTAACAAAAACAAACCAAAATAAAATTAACAAAATAAAACAATCAGAATTTTTTTTCAACACAGGCTCATCAGAATGTTAATTTACCAAATTTCTTGGCATTGTTTGACTTCTGTAACCATCTAAACATTTTTAAAATGCTGTTTCTTGATTAACCAAGTGATTTGGCTATTCATTCCCAATTGCTATTGATTGCCTTCTCAAAGGGTCTGGTTCAAAGCCTCCTGAAGTCAATAGGACATCAATAATTTAATAACTGTGTACTTTGGATCAGGCCCGACTTGTAATCAGAATAACTGATGTTTTCTTCTAGGCTGCTCTTCCCTGCCACTCATTTTGTAACAGAGGGAAACCAGCAATATCTGGGATTAAACTGTAAACTCTTAGTTCTTCCTGTAATCAGACCATAAAGAATACATAATGAAAACATGACAAAAGTTATTAATGATAATTCCTACTTAAACAACAACAACATCAAATCCTCTGATAATACTTTGAAGGTAAAATTATTTTGGGGTACTACGAAACTAATATTAGGAACTATGAAGATAACAGGAAACAATATTCGTAAAGCAAACAAAGCTTAATTGTGGTTTGAATGAAATAATTTAAATCGCTCTTAAAGAAGCATATTTCAACTTGAAGCTCCCAATTTAGCATGGTCTGTAGTGAACATACCATTATAATGATGGTTGAACTTGATGATCTGAAACGTCCCTTCCAACCTAGACAGTTCTATGATTCTTTGATTCTGTATGTTATCATTAAATTTACATTTGTGGTTTTACTCTTAAATTTATCCAATAGGTTAGTTAGGCAACTAGGCAATAGATTTCCTGTAGCCAAAATACTGTGTTAAGTAAGTTTTTCTCATTAAATTACTTTTGTGCCGGAGAGTCATTAATATTAATTCACTAAAATCTAGCAAACGTCAGCCAAAAGGTAACTGTGTGAGGACTGAATACCTTTCCTTGTAACTTTTTGTACTTTTTAAATCAAGGTTTTTGCTTCTACTGCTGTAAAACTAATTTGAAAGAGGACTTGCTGTCTGTCTCAGATCTCTCTTACTCCAAGACAACCTTTTAGATGTTGTATATAGTGCAGACGCACAAGTGCATCCACATACATCCCGTCAGGTTCCCGTCAGTGTTGTGAATTCACGCTGATGTGGGGAATCACCAGCATCACTGAAGAGCAGCTGGCTGTGAACTGCGGCGAAGAGCACCGCGCAGCAGTTTGAGACAGCAAGGAATCACACTGTAGCACGCAGAAACTTCAGTTGAATTGGGCAAAATTTCCTGAGCACCAAATTGGTATTTGGCCAGAGCACTGCGGCAAAAAGCTAACTTTTAAAGAAGTAGTACTTGAGCATTAAGGAATTCATGAATGGACATTAAGGAGCGGAAGAGCATTGAAGGATAGAAATGTGCTAAGGGACAGAAGTGTGCTGACTTAATGTTTGGCCAAAAAGTAAAACCTCTGAACGCAAAGGGCATGTCAGCATTGTATAGCAAGGAAGGGCCTCAACTCAGGTTCAAAATAATAAAAATCATTATTTATTATAAACAGCTAGTCGTTTTTGCGCTTGTCTTAAAAGTTGAAGTTTAGCCGCAGGGGCAATCACAGATGGAATTCATGCTGCTAACTCAAGCCGGTGTATCCTCACTACTTCAGACCAGGAGCAATGGATAGTCAAAGGAACATTTCAGAATCAGAGAATGGTAGGGGTTGGAAGGGAGCCAACCCCCCCTGCCAAAGCGAGTTCGCCTAGAGCAGGCTGGACAGAAACACATCCAGGCGGGTTTTGAATATCTCCAGGGAAGGAGACTCCACCCCTGGGCAGCCTGTGCCAGGGCTCTGCCACCCTCAGAGTAAAGAAGTTCCTCCTCATGTTTAGATGGAATTTCCTGTGTTCAAGTTTGTGCCTGTTGCCTCTTGTCCTGTCCCTGGGCACTACTGAAAAGAGCCTGGGCCCATCCTCCTGACACCCACCCTTTAAGTATTTATAGGCATTGATAAGATTCCCTGTCAGTCTTATTTTTTCCAGATCGAAAAGACCCAATTCCCTCAGCCTTTCTTCTTAAGAGAGGTGTTCCAGTCCCCTCATCATCTTGGTAGCCCTTTGCTACACCCTCTCCAGCAGTTCCCTGTCCTTCTTGAGCTGGGGAGCCCAGAACTGGACACGGCACTCCAGGTACAGCCTCACCAGGGCAGAGCAGTGTTTCACTTCTTGTTGACATTTTATCCCAGATGTAGTGTATGAGCTGGTCAGGCATCACGGCAGCGTCCGGGCAGCCAGGGAGGTCCCAGCTTACCTTCATGTGGCTGCTGCCCTCAGGAGGAGCTCCCTAGGCAGAGGGGAGGTTGCTCTTCCCTGTGGAGACATTGAGCGTTGGTGGAAAAGAGAAACATCTGGAGCTGAGGCAGGAAGAGGCAGAGCCCACACTGGGGGTGGTTCTGCTGCAGGAGGAGAAGCCGTGAGATTTCTTATTGGATTTCTTATTGGAGCTGTCACATGATAAGGCTTCAAGGTGACAAGAAGGAGACTGTCATGGTACTGCACAGAGCTTTTTCATGCCAAATACATTGAAAACAAGGATCAGAAGGACAGGGAGAATAGGAGAAAAGTTTGCTTTTATTTTCATCAGCCTCACTGAGCAGAGTTGTCCTCTGCACCTGAAAAGTGAGTTTGTCTAAGTTTTCATTCATCTCAAACAGCATCTGAGATTCAGAGCTTTCTGGTATCTTTGGTGATTGCCTTAAGGAAAACGTGAGGCGACTCTGTAAGTCTGGCTGACCTGGAGCTCACAAATCAACTTATTCAGACTTACCCATTTCCTGTAAGAGCTGTGAAAGTGCCAACCAAACCAGCCAACTGCCAGGAGCCACCCATCTGAACCTGCTTGAGTTCCTGAAATCTCCCTGTGCCACAGCGACACTGGGTGCTGCTGAATCCATTCTCCCTCTGTAAATCATACTGGAAAAAACATTTAAGGCAGATAGGTAAAAGTTTACAAGTTAGCAATTACACAGAACTATCATGTTCCTCTGTAAAACCAATTTTTTTTGGTTTGTAAAGACCCTGGTCAAATGTTAAAACTCCTCCCCAAAGAGCTATTTAGCCTTTTTTTCAAAGAAACTCTATTTCTAATGTCCTATCAAATGTTACATCAGAATAGGCCCAAAACAGTTGCGATGCTGAAAAAAACCTCCTGGAGCTGGTGAGAAAAAGCTGACAGCAAGGGCACCTCTTAGGTCTCGGTCCTCTTTTTTGGTCTCAGAAATCTCACGTGGGTTCACAGAGCACCTTTGTCCTTTTTGCTCCACAGCCTGGGAAGAGGGGCTCACAGTTTCTTTCTGGAACCAACTGTGCAGGAAGTATTTTATCTACAAGAAGGTAGTCAGCAGGGCTGAAGGAGGAAAGTACAACTTGTGACCAACTCTTGCCTTCCTCCCCGCTCAATAAATGTACATTTGAACGTGGTGACACATACCTTCACATACACACACTGACATAAATACAGGACTCACATAATTAGAAGATTTCAGTTTGTTGATTCATCTTAGTTTTAAACTTCTCTTATCTCACTTGAAAGTACCTTAATAGTGAGGGTTTCCCAGCCCTTGAGGAGGCCATTTTTACATGTAGGAAGACAGGTCCCTCACAGAGTTCGCTGGCACAGAAAGGAAGAGTTTAATTTTTTTTTTTTTTTAAAGTAATTTGGCCAGTAGGCACTCAGCTGAAAGGGAACCATCAATGGGTTTGGGTCTAGTTCCTGTTCCTAGAATTGCTTTTATGTTTAATAAGAAAATGCACAAATATTTTTCTGGAAGTGGACCAGGACACAACCCTGTGCTCCCAAGTGGACCCTCTAATCATAATTTTACTTACTGTCCCTGTGGTCTAAAGAAATTTGAGGTAGTTTCTCATGGTGGGACTGTTTCAGTGGGGAGGAGTAGGAAATTGTTCCTCCATCCTCATTCTGCCTTCAAGAATAGCCACCTGTTGCGGTTAGGAGACGGAGGTTTGACCTTGTAAGGCTGAAAAGAGAATTCATCGCAGTTCACAAAGATGATAAAAGATGGATAATTCTGTCACAGATGTGTCCTATAGGGTGTTTGCTTCTGTCAGCATTGGATATGGTCTGAGAAACTTTGCAGATCAAATCCCAGAGGCACCTCAGGGAGATGTTTGTTCATTCTGGGACCTTGGGCCTGAGCTGATGTCCACTTATTCACAGTAAGGTGGCTTGACATGCACAGAGGTACTTTTTTAGGACTTTAAGATAAAAAAAAAAAAAAAGGAAGATAAACAGCTAGAGAGATTAGGTTTAGTCAGCTGCTTAAAATGGATTTTGAAATCTGCGTTCTGCCCCATGTATCTGACATGAGTCAGGTGCTACTTACACTGAGTGTGGCAGATTTTTGTGGTCACTGAAGAGTTAGATGTATCTGAAGAAAAATAATGCATTCTACATGGTCTATTGGAAAAGAAAATTAAAATGGATGTGTCTGCTCTTACGGAAAGAATTATACAATTAGGCTGATCGTTCTGATTCAGTCTCTCACACTGAGAGATAGCACATTTCCCATGTTGCTCATTACTTCAAGGATAAACAGCATCTAAAATGAAGACTGTGAATAAATGAAACTGTTCTTTTCAAGTTTAACTCAAGGTAAAGTAGGTTTCCAGCATAGGAATACGTAATACCTCTACCTTGTAAATGAATTTCACTGTGTTTTTAGAATGTATTTTGTTGTAGCTCCTACCAATGGTTTCCCTAACAGAAGATAGAACCAGTTTCAGCAGACCCCCAAGAAAGTTGGTAAAACTGGGCTGATCACCCCCAATGGCTGAAGGTGTTAACATTTTAAAAACCAAACCTATAAAAATGCAGTCTCTTTCATCACTAAGCATGGCTTATCATATTAAGAAACTGTTTCATGTGAAAGTTTCATGTAAAAGGATGATGAAAACTGAGGCAACTACAATAAATACAATAAAGAAGAAGAAAAGTGTGTTTTCTGATATCGCTGCTCATATAAATGCTGTTCTTCCTGTATTTATGTATGTATAAATGTCATGCCAAATATTTTACAGGGCATGGATGACATTTCTGTAATTTATACTGGGAACTAAGGCAGACCAATCCACCAGCATCAGTTAAAATCAATACAATCTACAGCAACTGTCTGCAATGCAGAAGATACAGGAGCAGGCACTGAAAGACAGTCAGAATGTGAAGAAGCTGGCAATGAAGAAATTTATACACTGATGCCTAAATGCAGATTAATAAAAAACCCACAACTGTAAAACCCATGCAGGCCAAATCTGTCCTCGGAGAGTAAGCATTTTTTAACTTGCAGCAGATAGCAGTGACCTAAGTGTCATTCCAGGAACAACAGTGACAAGAATGAGCTGCTCTTAGACAAGCTTTGGACAGTAACAAGTTCTTCTACATGAAGTCATCAAGTTATCTTGTTTCTCCTGCAGTTAATGTATTAGGGATTTATTTAAAATGAAGATTGCACTCTGCCAGTCATAATAGAGTTCTATTTTATCTGTTTCACACTCTTGCTAGGGAGAATTAAAAATTAAACACGTACTAAACTCCCATTTGTCTCAGGGCCCATCACTGCAGTGAGGAGTACCTTCCCCTGTGAACCGAAATCCAACAATTTAGCATCGTACATCATGTTGATATAAGACAGACTCTTTTGCCTAGAGGACACTCTAATGATACACTCTCTGTAGTTAAAGTTGCAAATGATTTCCATTTGAGCCTGGTTTTTAATCTTGCCAATTTAAATGGCCAAACCAAAATTGATCTTGCCGATACATTTGTTTGTTCTAGAAAATTAAAAGCTTGGTGAAAAGCTGATAAGTAAATTGCATTAGTGAGATATGACGGTTTTAATAAACTTCCTTCAGTAAACTTCTGACTTCCTTTTTTAATGAACGTTAAGTCTCAAAAGCTTCTGGGCTATAGTGGCACCAAACAGAGTTAATTTTTATTGATCTCAGAATACAAAATGGAACCTCTCCATACTTTGAGATTGCAAAGTGGTTTGTATTTAAATAATCCTAAATGCATTTGGAGAACATAAATTAATTTTATGATGTATAGAATTTAAGTTACCCTTTTTTTATGGAACCTGCAGATTTATTGTAACACATTATTCCTGACATGAAAGAAAAGAGGCTGAGCTAAGGTACATCTTGTATAGTCCCAGCACTTAGTAATGTTGTTATTAAGTATCTATGTCATCTCTAGGAATTAATGAGTATTAAATTCCAAGGAACACTTTCATAGAGATGGAGCCATTGTCCAAGGAAGGTTCCCAGTAACACTATAGTAAGACAAATCAGATGTAGGCTGCACTGGAGTGGTGGGGTTGCCTACAGGTGAAAGAACTCGGATGAAACAATTTTAGAATCATCATTCAGGTACTGACAAGTCTGAAAGGAAAAGCGTTTAAAAATCAGGCCAATACCTTGGTCTACCACCTGATTTACTTACGAGCTACGAGTGATAGCTCCCTCCTCTTCCCAACCTAGTTTCTATATTCTTATGTATTTTTGAGACTTCCATTGATGACTTGTGGGCTGGAGACCTCCAGATGAAGCTAGGAACTACTACCATTCAGAATGATTCTGGTATGATTAAGGTCTTTTTTTTTTTTTCGTTTTATCAAACCTAATCCGAAACCTCACTCTTCAGGCCAGGCAAACAGCATCTTCCTATCTGTCAAAACATCTAAGCCCAGATTCCTTGTTATAGTATGCTTTCACTGCAGATTTGCTGGGATCTCTCGTACTTTATGTAGGTTATAAGATCAGACATCAATTAGACTGACTTCCTTCTCTCAAACTATTGTCATTCTTACAGACTTGGTTACACTCCCCAAAATAATACGAGACAAATACCAACATGCAGTAGCAAAACTTTGCTTAGTGCAGCAAGTTTTACTAAATATTTCTAGTCTTTGCAGGAGTTAGGATATTTAGATGGAGTTTGATTCTGACTTCAAATCTGAGCCAAGAACAAATGGAAATGCCTTTATGGAAATACAGGGCAATTCAGACCTATCTGTTTGATGAGCATAGACAAGCATACAGAAATCCTTCTGCCTATATGTTAATTGAAAATTGAAAGTCAGAAAGGAAATTACGCCCATTTTACTAAGTGGTTATTTCTGCAAATTCAGAGATTCAGTAAGTCTACCCTGTAAAACTTCAGACTGATTTTGTAATTAATATTCTGATTGAGATGGGCGTTTTGGAGTTGTGGCTTTCAGCTACATGTATGGAATGTGCTACCACGTACCAAAGCAATACTAGTGTAGTAGCGCGACAACGCTGAAGATCACAAGTTACTTGTCATCCTGTACAAATTCAGTGACATATTTCAGGCACGCATTATGTTGTTTAACTGTAAGAGGTGAAATGCCTGGCACTAGACTTCAAGACTGCTGCAAGCAATGCCACAGGCAGTCATCTCCAGTTTGTCTGTGCTTAATAAGTGATCCAGAAGGCCCTTTTAAAAAGATATTTTAAGCCCATTTTAAATCAATAGACTGAATGGCTGCTAGGATCATTACTGACTTCATTGGGCTCAGTCTTTGTATCACTACTTTTCTGATGCCAAAAAGATAAGTGGTATGACATTGCTCCTTTCTTGTACCGGTCTGAAACCTTCATCAGGGCAGGAGTGCCTCACTTTCTGCGGCTGGCTGCAGGAAAGCTTGCCAATTTTGTTAATATAACTGAAATACCTTTGTAAATGCAAAAAAAATTGTATAAACAATGACTTCTTTATGTTTGTTTGGAGTATTTCTCCAGGTAAATCTGAAATAAGTGCTCAGAGGGAGATAGGTGCACCTTTCGCTTCGTGGCAGGCTGCTGGATGCAGGAGAGAGTTATCACACCCCCATTGCCAGGCTGTAATTGCAGGATTTTTTATTCAGTTCTCCAGAGAGCTACACGTTTCACTGCCTGATTAAATAAGAAGCTGTTGGCACCTGTCAAATTCCAACCAGATTTAAGTCACCACAGAAAGGTTTCAGCAGTTACAGGCAGGAATTCCTTAGAGGCATACATTGGACAGAAGAGGAAAGAGGCCTGTACCAAAACACTGCCGCGTCTACCATTTAACAGTGGCTTTGTCCCTCTGCAAAGGTCAAGTTTCAAAACATAATTCAATAGATGCTGCTTATATGCTGCTTAGCCTTGAGGCAGTTTCTGTAGAATAGAGGAGAAGCGCCAAGTCCATGGATCTGCTGGAAGTGTGTGTTGCCTTTCGTCAGTATCTTCACTCTACAAGGTATGGTTTTAGCATAAGGAAAACTCCATCCATTAAAGAAGTGTATCTTTTCCCTGTTAACTTCGATGTCCTCCCTATAGTGAGTACAGAGGACAGTGTGTGAGGGAGTGTTGCAAATTCCCTCCTCTGCGGGAGGGCTGTCGTCAAGGTCATCATGAAGAGTGGACATACAGGCTTCACTCCAAGTGTACTAAAGCCAGAAGTATAACTTGCATCAATATCAGTGATCTTTCATAAAATCACAGAATGGTTTGGATTGAAAAGGACCTCTAAAGATCCTCTAGTCCAATGCCCCTGTGTTGGCCAGGGATGTCTTTCAGTAGATCAGGGTGCTCAAAGTCCCATCCAAACTGACCTTGAACAATTCCAGGGATGGGGCATCCACCTTCTCTGGGCAACCTGTTCCAGTGTCACACTCATCATAAAAAAAATTCTTCCTTATATCCAATCTAAATCTCCCCTCTTTCAGTTTAAAACTGTTGCCCCTTTTCCTGTTACTACAGGCCCTGATAAAAAGTCTTATAAGCTCCCATTTCATATTGAAAGGCTGCAATAAGGTCTTCCCGGAGTCTTCTCCTTGCTGAACCACCCCAACTGTCTCAGCCTGTCTTCACAGGAGTGGTGTTCTAGCCCTCTGATCATTTTCATGGCCCTCCTCTGGACTCACTCCAACAGGGATTATCTTTGAGTTGAGGCTGTTCTATGAGCTGGAACACAGTAGTTCATATACAAGAACATGGTAGAGAGAGTAGTTTCCCATCACCAAAAACCTCTATCTTCCTTCTCATGCAGGAAGTTGCAAATGAAGATTAAAGGACTTGTGAGGAGAGAGAATAAGCTGCTTGTCACTCTTTTTCTTGCTTTGTTGGCAGGGAAGGACCTTGAATTCCTCCTCCATTCCCCTTCTTTATTATACATGGCTCATAAAGATATAGTGGTGTTTTTTTAATCTCATAGTTATATGTATCACAGATAGATACAATATTTTAGCTGACCCACTTGAAAGTGTTTAGAATCACTAAACATCATTTTATGATGACTGGAAATGCTATCTTGCCACTGGGGACCTGCTTAGGCGTTGGCATAGTAAATATCAAGGTATGCATCCATTCTGACATCAAATTGAGGTTGTCTCAGAAGGATTAACGGCTCTCAGATGTGCTCAGTTCTTCCACATTAGGGAAGGTTCAGTTCCAAACTGCAACTTCATCCATTAAACTCTCTGGTCTGAATTCAATCATGCCATTGAAGAAAAAAAATCCTTCACTGGATTTTATAAACAGTGGCAGTGGTGTTTGGGATAGAACCATCACAGAGTTTTGTTGTCTCAGGACGATTTATGTTTCTATTGACATAGGTATAAACTATATATTTGGGTTTTGAGCACACAGGACAACCTTCTAGCTGCTAGCCATCAGCCAACAGTCCCAAGGGACACTTAGACTGTACATTTCCATGGGTGCAAGTAGGATGATGTAACTTGCACGGATAGCACCCCAAGCTTGTAAAACAGTGTCCCTTTACAGGCAGGGTGTTGAAACCGTAACTGGATACAGCTGGAATCAATGCTGGGCTTCTGTTTTATTTCATTATGGATTCAAATAGCTGTTTTATACTCATCTGTTTAACTTGCCCTAGAGAAGGGAAGGAAAAGCATTCATGATGCCACACCAGTATCAGCTGGGCAGCGGCAACAGAGATGAATCCTCTTGCCTCTCAGGAGAGACCTGCTCCACTGGGTTTCACTGTTTTCTCTCTTCTGCAGCTAAAGCCCATTTGACTTTCCATCAATAGGACAAAGACATGTTTGCAGAACAGACTCTGTTGGGAAGGACAACTATTGGTGCTGCTTCTCTGCTGAAACCACTGTGATTTTAAATTAAACTAATTGCATTTTAGAAGAGCATGAAAAAAACCCCAACAACAAACTAGTCTCAGCTGGGAAATCAGGAGCTCACTTGAGAAATGTATCCTTATTTGGGCTCCGAACCAAATCACACTCTGTGTTATGAGTGCTATGATGTTGCTGCTTTCACGCACTCTTTTTGGTCCAGGATCTGCATAGTCTCACATTCTTGACCTCAGAAATGGGCAGAGCCTGAGCTGTGTGAGAGAGTCGTATTTCTAGGATGAGGTGGCAACTGAGCTTATCTTGCGTGAGTGCTCCAAATGCAGTGATGTTATTAGAAAAAAAGACAGACTCCATCTTTTTCTTTGGATTTTGTTTGCTTAAGTAGCCATACATGTATATTTTTAGACCCTAAATGTAAAGCATATGTGTTAAATATGCTCTAAAAAAGACATAATCATGCCTACTGCACTACTGCAGGGGAACATCAAATTCTGAATCAGCCCTGGGTGGAAGACAGGACGTGCTCGGAGTATTGCGGTTCTGGATATGTGTAGAGGAAATGTAAATAACTCTAACAAAAAAAGGGAGATGTCTAGTATGTCTTGTCTATGTTTGGGATAGGCTGCAGCTGACAAAGTCTGATAAAACATTTCAATTAAATACTATTTATTTTGAATGCAAAATAAGTTAGAAATATTACTGCCCCATTGAATTTTCTAGGCATAAAACCCAGATCTGTCTCTGGAATTAGGAGTCCAGTAGTGTATAGCTCTATTATTTATACAAATAGTTCAGTGATTGTTACGTCCTTACAGGTCATTCGTCACAACAATTAGCTGCTAATTTGTGCTATTTTTTTTTTCTTTAAATTGTGCCTCTTGCTTTGCTAGACAGCGGAGTTTCTATTGAGGCACTAGGACTGACTCAGAGGGTTTGCTCATCCCATTCAGAAGCAGTGAAGCGGTTCAAGAACTGAGATACACAGACTTTAATATTTCACTTATTTATTTCACCAACAAACTTGCCAATTAGGATATCAAACAGTCTCATAAATCCAGATTCTTCCTACCTTATTTAGGCGATAAATCCTCCTCCAGAGGACAATTCAAACTGCAGTTGAGTTGATTTGATGTCCACCTTTCCCTCTTGACTTGACAAAATACATAAGGGAATCAAATTCCTAACTAAAACACGTTGAGTACCTACAGCCAGCTGAGGTGGATATAGCATCTAACTCATACATGTGATCAATTATTTGGATTTCAGTGTGCTACATAACATGATGGGCACGCATACAGATTCATTGCCTATATCAAATAGTAGAAAAGCTCTATTTGGGAGATTTATAGGGTTCAGTTGAAAACTTTGTAAGTGATGAGGCGATATTTATATGAATTAGGGTTTGGCAAGCTTTGCCAGAGATGAAACTTTATTGCCAGGGTTTGAATGGAGAGCCTATCTCACTACCACTGGTCATTATTCCCAGGAACAGAGCACAGCATGGGAGAAATCAGGGGCAGAAGAGGCAACCAGAAAATAAAAACTATAGGGCTACTGCCATTAGCTAGAGAGCAAATGGGTCAGAGAGAAAAGAGCAAGAGAGGTCCTATAGAGAAAGGCAGAGGATACAATGGGATGTTAAGTGAAGTTAAAGTTGTTAGAGACAAGGACTATAGCAAATAGGTCACAGGATTATTTTTAAGGATGGGAAATGTCTGAATGCTGAGATGGAAAGTGATTCAGGAAATTTGTGTCTTCGCGTTATGGGCTTTCACTAAGTTGCAACAATTAATCCTTCTCATTTTACGTGATTCCCTTGATATCCATACATGAACTTTTATCATGAATTTGATACCAAACAAGATCTCATGGATGTCAAAGGAATTACTTCCAAAGCAGATTCATGACTAGATCATTGATAATTTTTGCTTTTGAGTAAGTTTTTAGTTCTGAATGCTTTGCTTTCAGACACACAGATCTGCTTTTATTTTTTAAAAAATGTTCTGGAAGGGTAACTTAAAACTGAGATGGAAAAACATCCAAATGATCACCAAAGAAAAAGTAACATGGCAATTCTGTCTTTCTAGGAAAGCTCTGATGCCTCCCGTGACAAAAAGAAGCAGAATATCCAGTTAGTGAATGTACAGCACAGCATTTCCTGGCTGGACAGGATTAAAAGTTAGATCTCCTGAAAAGGTCACCAGAAGTAGGTGGGGGTATCACTATAAGCCTCTTTCTAAAGGACGAAGCCCTTACTTTCGCTTTTGTCCTTGGAGGTGAAAGAGAGTGGCAAGTCCATCTTCTTGTGTTTGTGGATAAATGTAGTTCAAAAGCTTGAAACAAAAGGAAGAATTCGAGGCATGCACTGCTGTCTTCAGTTTACCTTAGCTGTGTTCCTGCTGCTAGCCTTCATTTTCTTGTACTGTACTCTTGGGACTGCAGGAAAATTGCACAGGGAGGAATGAGCATTACTTTCACAAAAAGGTGAAGGGCTTATCTTTCATAACCTGTTTTGGTTTTTTTTTATCGGATAATTTGTGAAGAGAGTGCAAAGTTCTAGGCAGGTAGATTTTTTTTTTTTCCTTTTGAAGTTAAGAACAACCTGTTTCTGTGTAATTAAGTGTAAAGGGCAAAAATACCAATTCATGTGAAAGGAAGGAGACACCATGCTAATGTGCACTGTCATGTTGTCAGGTGGGCAGTGAGTGAGGTCCTTAAGGGACAGACACATAAAAGCAGTACTTCTGCTAAACCTCTGTTTCCAAGACCTTCTTTGACATGATTTCCATTCAATAAAGGAATCCTAAAATATAAGAAAAGACATGTCAAATATCAGTGAATCAGGTGAAAGTTGTAAAAAGGTTAATGTGTACGTAGGTGGCAGAAGTCTTCCAGCTGTTTCCTCTCCTGATTTGTGTTCAAATTGGTTTCTGTTCTGTTTCCCCTTCAGAGTTTTGGAGGAGAATTGTTCTAAAGAAAAGAAATATTGACTGGCAAAAAGCATCCATTGGCACAGAACAGTCATCCATTAGGTTTTATTTTTACCTTCAACAGAGATCCTGAGAATGATTGGGACCCAGAAGTTACATCTATGCAAAGAGATCAAACAATGCCCTGGATCTGGGCATTGCTGTTGGGAAACTATTGTCTGTATGGCCTAATGACCATCGTGTAGTAATTGTTCATCCAATTTAGCAAATAAAATGCACAGGAAACATATGTACTGATGCTGTTAGGGTGAAAATTGAGCCCCAAATAAACCCATATTTTCCCATTTGATTTAGCGATACATTTAATTTGTGTAGTGAGGCAGCACAGTTGTCAAAAATTTGTCAAAAAGTTGTCAAATAATTATTCAGTTGTTTATCTACTATAATCACTTGAATGTAGAGTCCAAGTTCAAAGCTTTTGTTCCCATGATACATTTTAAACTTTCACTAAAAAGGGAAATATCTCTGGAGTCAACAAGAGCAATACTTTCCCAATTAGCTTATTATCCTCCATGGACATCCTACATGGGTGAAGGGAATGAGAAACTTATCCTCCCCTGATAAACATATTCGCCATGTTGGTATGTGTGCTTTCATAGTACCCTTAATTTCCTCTTAAAAACTTTTCCTGTTGCTTATTGGTCTCAGGGGAAAATAGTCTTGTAATATCTCAGCATTTCAAAAGGAGAGTCCTGTTCTGAACTGTGATTAAGTCAAGGTTATTTTCATTCCTGGATATGGCAAAAAAAGAGAGAATGTGCCAAAATTCTCTTTCATGTACATGTAACATAGTTAGCTTGAGGGAATCTAGGTGGATTTTCTCACATCTCCAGAAAGTGTTCCAAAAATCAAAATGTAAGTGATCGATAGGTTTTTATGTTGTGAAACTTGTGAAAATTGTCCCGATGAAAGGATTGGGAAAGACCACACACTAGCAAAAAGTTTCAGTTCAAGTAAATGAGTATTTTCTGGAAAAAAACCCCAAACCTTTAAAAACTGCTTTGTGATTCAGTATATTTCAAAATGCAAGAATAACCACGTAATTTATTTACACATTTTAATACATATTTTTTCCATATATAAGTCTATGTAATTATATACTAATCTATTCTAGAGTTAGAAGATCAAAGGCAAATTGAACTTGGGCGAGCTTTTGGTGAGATCGGTTAAATTAGAGCAGGATTTAATTTGATGCTTTGTATCTGATGAAATTTATTATTTCATGCAAAAATAAAATGTTACATGTGACATTTGAGATTTATCTTATACCAAGGGAATGAACTAACTTAGTGTATGTGAAATTATTCACTCAAACCGTTTATAGGAATTAATGATCCTGGCTTTTGGCTAACTCCACAGAAACCGAGAAATAATTTTCTAGATCCCAGGGAATAACACTAGCGCAGAACCAGTGAGAATTGAAAAGAAAACCCTGGGAATCTTCTAAAAAGAGAAAATAGAAGGAAAAAGAAGTAGAGCTTTGTGGGTAGACATTATTGTTCCATGTTTTGTAGACGTAAATGAGGAGCTGGAACGACAGCTTCTGACCTGAGGATTTTACAGTCTGTGAGGAGTGAACTGTGGAAAGACTGATTCAGATAAATCATAGAATCATAGAATGGTTTGGGTGGGAAGGGACCTTAAAGATCATCCAGGCCATGGGCAGGGATGCCTCCCACTAGACTAGGTTGCTCGAAGCCCCATCCCAGTTGAAAAGGTGTATTTTAATAATTAATAATTTCTTCCTGAAAGTTTGCTATATTCATCTCCACCGTTGCTTACAATTTGTGAGTTCCCTCCTCCCAAATTACATGAAAAGATGTCAAACAAGTCAGATTTTATAAAGCTTATGTTTTATATGCATTCTTAATTTCTGTAGTGTTATCGTTTGACACTTTTGGAGTTCATCACTCCAGTTTTGCGGTGAGTAATAGTTTTCTGCTCTGGAACCTGAGTCCATCCTCATCATATATTTGGACTTAAATTAAACCAGAAACAATTTGTTGATCATTTTATGTTGCAAAGTAAAAAACAAAGCCAGGTGTTTATTCCTCGTCCTTGGTGTAAAACCAAAAGAGGACTTCCTGGTCTTGTCTCATCATATACAGCATTTGCAAGAACTCTTCCAGTTTAATGTCAGGGAAAGCGCTGAGAATGTCAAAACTTTTAAGTTTATAATTTTTTTGGGGCCCTTGTTTACTGAAGGAATAACATTATTATCATTCATGGGTTTTGTTTGCTTTTAAGGTTTTGCAAATTAGTGTTTCGGCAGCCTGTAAAAGAGCCACAACATTGTTTAGTTTGCATCTATGACTGTCTGAGAGACAGGTGCTCAGCACAGACAGTCCTTTGCTTGGTTTTTGCCACCGTCTTTTCTATTCCCTGTCCTCTCCCACTCCCCCTTCCCATTTTCACTGCCCTGTAGCACAGCGAAAAGGGTGAAGCAGGTTGACCTGCCAGCTTTATCTCTAGTTCTGATTATTTCTTGGAAATTGGTTTGCTCTTTCTATGCCAGCAGGATATGAAGCTCTGTGCTTCTGTGCTTTTTCCCATCTTTTTTTTTCTTTTTTTTCTTTCCCCTCTTGGAATTGCAAAAATATTGCTAAGCAAGATTGGCATAGAAATGTGATAAATACTACGTTATTCCTTTTTTTTTTTTTTTAAATATATATTTAAAATGGTCCATGGGTTTTTGCAAACCTTTTATTAGAGCAGAACATAACAAGAAGCTCTTTACCTAGCAGTTTATAGATTTTTCAAACTTTCAGAGAAAGGAACTGGAGAAAATTTATTCCTGGCTACCAAGAATAATTTTCTATCTATCCTTTGCCATTTCAGAGATGCAATCAATAGCAAGATTTGTTTATCTCTGCCAAGATCATACTCTAATTCCAATATTAACATCCTAAAATTAAAGTAATTTTTATTTCTAGTAAAAGGGGATGGAAAAAAAAAAAAACAGATTGAAGAATTGTTTAGCTTTCTGGATGGTTTTCTGACATTGTTAACAGAAGCGAATGCCTCAGGAATCTCACTATAGCTGTTGGGCTTTCAGTTGCTTATCAGCTCACCTGGAAAATCTGTAATTGCGGAACAAACTTTGCAGAGAATTAATAGAGACACTAGCAGTGATGGCAAGGTAGCTGCCAGTTATCCACTGTGAACATAATATATTTAAAGGAAACAACTGTAGATAAAAAACGAATGCGCATGACTGGCAGACAGTTTCAACTTTAATAATTCAGTGGTTTTTTTTTTTTAAAGCAATAACTGTCTGTGTGAAAGGTCTGAGATTGATGGGCCCTAGAAAATGAAATCCTCTGTTTATCCATTGCACGCGCACTGCCTGCCCGGGACAGCTCTGGCTCTCCCACGCACGGGCTGTGGAAGTGCCTCGCTCCTTTCCGGGACGACCTGTCACACCTAATAAAACACAAATCCTTTTGCATCTAGTTGCAGGAGAAAGTGATGATAAGTAATTACTGTCATGTTCTTGCTCTGTGTCTGACCTGAGCCCAAACATGCTTTTTTTTAATTGTATTTTTTATTATTCAGCATTTCCCAAACCAATCATTGGTCTGGCTCAGACACACTTGGTTAACAGGGTACCATCACAGCATATTTTGGAGTAGATTAACCACTATTCTACAGTTTTTTTGCATCACTTGGAAAAGAAAAATATAACACAAAACCTGCTTTACTTACCCTTCCCTTTGTATGTGTGAGCAAAAACTCAAGGATGAGAAATTAGAAATATAAACTGAGTGCCTTCAACCAGATGCATGGCATGAGTACAGTGTGCAGGCTACGCTCTGCCTCTTGGGGTACAGAAATCAATTTAGAAATGAAGTTTCTTTCCTCTTGTCACAAAGGTTATCATAAAATCACAGAATGGTTTAGGTTGGAAGGGACCTTAAAGATCACCCAGTTCCACTCCCCTGCCATGGGCAGGGACACCTCCCACTAGACCAGGCTGCTCAAAGCCCTGTTCAGGTTCAGCTCAACTCTCCGGGTTGCAGATGTAGGTCTCGTTAGTGTCCACAGGAATCCACACAACTGGATTTTTTGTCTCTGGATTTACATCTCAGAGACTAAACCAAGTATGACCATGTTTTGCTTTAATTACTTAAATAGTTCAAATATATTGTATGGAATATGCACAAGATTAGGAAAACAAACTCTGTCAACGAAATTTTAGGTGTAGAAATTCAGACTTGGAACAATACATGCATTTTTAAGGGAGATTTTCTGTAAATTGTGACTAGAATCATCTGCTAAATCTTAGATTATCTTTCATCAGAAATATAAGGTTTTTTCTAAAGGGTTTAAAAGCACAATAGAGTTCAGATCACTGAAACTTTATTGACTGTCTTATGATGGAGGTCATTGATCTCTTTTCATTCTGTGAAACTCCTGCGTGCAACTATTTATAAACAGTTACAAAATTAAAAAACACTTTTTGTAGCTGATTTAGGCCATCTGATATATTTTCTACTGTCCAGTAATTCAGAAAAAAGCATTAAAAATATTAAGGATGGGTTAATACCAGAATACAAAACCAGATCTGTATTATTAATGCTATCAGTGCATATCAATATTATCATATATTTTATTCAAGGGAAATACATAAAGAATATAATCTATTTTCAGATGTATTTTGTTCTACACAAGATTTACCTACAATCTAATTAATTTGCTTGATGTCTCAAATGGCATCCTTAATGAAGATAGTAATTAAGCTCGTGTCCTTACATTCAGGTTCACACTCTTTCTGTTATTTTAAGAAATCTCGACACAATATGATGAGTCAAGGGCTCAAGCCTGTTTTGAACAGGGAAGACACATTTTGAGAACCTTCAGGAGAGATTTTGAAAGGAGGGATTTAAAAGGAAAAAGAAATAGCTAGCTAGCTGGCTAGCTGTGGAGAGAGGCAGACCTTGTGGCTATGTCCGTACCAGAAAGCTAAACAAGTGTGGGACCATTCTGTAGCATAAAATAGCCCACATCTGTACTATGAAATCATTTTACCCTTAAAAACATGGAGACTGCATGCTGGAAGTGCTGCCCAGCCTCTGCGAATTTCTGAATGGTGCCCAAAATGGCCAGGGAGCAACTTAACAGCACCGGTGATCGAGTCCCAGCCCTGTTCCATTTGTTGGCAGGGACTTGCCTGTGGTTTCCTAAGAGGCGTTACTGCTCCGCAGCAAGGCAAAATAACTTTGTATGTTGTCAGGGCAGTGTCGTGTGGTGAGATTTAACACAGTGAAACACGTGCGGAGCTTAGCACATTAGTGGAGCATTCATGATTTAATTAATATGGACCAGATCACTTTTGCTTATTAGCAAAGGTTAAAGCCATTGCATTGAATGGAACAGAAATTCGTTGTGGCTATTGGAGGTTAAAGAGTTCCCTTTACATAATCTAACACCACCACGTGGCTGTTTTCTTGTTGGTTTTTTTTTTTTTTTTCTAGGTTATAAAACCCTAGTTGTTAAGTAACAACTGTCAGTGTTCACTAATCCAATGCTCCAGCTCTGTGCTAGAGTGTGACCTCCCAAAGTGACCCAAGGTCTGGCTAGATGTGACCACCTTCTCACACCCAATTACCCCCAGAGCTTGTAGCAGTATTCCGAAGTATTTGGTTGAGGATACCTGGGCTACCACATTTTTCCAGTGACCTTGAAATCCAGATTTCTTTCTATGGTTTGTTATAGCTGACTGGAAAGGTGCGTACATCTGGGTCTGGCCAGTTTGAGTAGGAAACACAACATCCCTCCAGACATTTCTGTTCATACCAGTTCTTGTTCTCTTGTCCTTTCTCCTTCTTCTCTTCAGTAGGACTTATTTTAAAATATATCAAAGATTAGGCTGCTGAGATGAGGAAATTACCATTTTATACAGGAACAATTTTTTGATCCATATGAAAAGTGAACACTGTCTTTTATACTGATAGGCATAAGTGCCCCTCAGTAACTGAAGATAAAAGAAACGAGATGACAGCTAAAGCTAAGACAATATTTCCCCTTTTCAAGCTGAGAGAAACAAAATAAATCAACAAAACATCTAAGTTTGCTTTGAATACTTTTATTTCAATTTAATTTAGAGGGAAAAGAGATAATCTTTAATATGCAAATCTTTGAATACCAGAGGAGTTTTTTCATATAAGATTCAAATTTCATGTGAGCCTGTCATGAAAGTTCAATCTGATTGTCAGCCTAGCTCTGATGTGACCTTGGTCTTACGCTGTATGTTGATGTAATCCAGAAGCCAAAAAGAATAATATTCTATAGCCCACCTCTATTCTTCATGAATGTAAATAAATAAAAATGTTTTAACAAGGGGAGCTTCTGGGTTGATGTGTCTTTAATATTGATTTTAGAAGGTGTTGCCTGTGTTTGTACAGAAATGAGCAAGAGTGGCATCACCCAAAGGGCTGCCAAGAGCCTTGTTCACCTCCTTACTCATTTCCTGGAGAAAGAAAATGAACATTGATCTTTTGAGTGAACAAATGAATGAAAGAACCCGTCAGTGCAGAAGAAGCCTTCAGGAAGACGTGAAACTTGAGGAAACAGTTTGGTTATCAGCTACTCCAGGGCATCAAAGTAGATATTTCAGGTTCAGTTTTCACGAAAGTATTCCTGAGCTGTTTGCACAAATCTGCAATTATAAAACCAGGAAAAGAATATGCCACAGAATTCAAGAGCATGTAATTCAATTATTTTAGTCATGACCCTTCCAAATAACCCTAAAATAACATAGAAGATAAAACCATACATTTACAGAACAACACCAAATGACATCTGAGATTAACATTTTGTTAATTTAATTGCTTAGAGTGCTCTGAAATGCATGGTAAAATAAAATGCTTTTAATCTACTGCAGCACAGTGCCCTTCCTCACTGGCTTTTCCTTTATGACTTTTTTCAAAATTGAAAATTGGAGACTTAGAAATTAATTTTAGCACTTAGTCTACAAATTCCACATAGCAGGAAGCCTCTTTGTCTTCTGTGTTATCTTTTCTTGTGTCATTAGGGATACTTCATAAAATGATCTTATTGTCAAGAAAATTATTCTGAAAGTGACTGTTCTTCAAGACTCATCTCTAAAGAGTATCATCAAAACATCACAGTATCCAAATATGTTTCCCCTCGTTAGCATTTATCACTGAACTCTTTGAATATATATTTTTCATCTGTGGTGTCATTATTTTTAATGACAACCTTTAATTAGGGTTGACATTTCACTAGCCTTATTTTGTAATTCAGTTCATTCTGACCTCAGACAAGTTATTTAAAGCTGTTGAGGTTCAATCAAAAACTGTGCACATTCTTCCTTTTCTATAGCCACTAACCCATTTGAAGTCTGTCTTCATTTAGAGTATTAGTGTCTTGTTGAACTTTGTGTGCTAGAGCAGCATCTACCGTCATTGCCTCCATCATTATAACGTGCCAGGATCCCTGCAGCAATCCACAAAAGGAATTTTTAACACTGACAGGCAGCCCATGCCAGACTTTGACCAGCAACTGGCCCATGGTGATGTTTACTAAAAGAAAACCAGTGACCTGAGGCAGTGCCACTGCTGGGAGAACGGGCACTGCTGAGCTCAGCCTGGAGAAGGGAAAGCTGATGGGGCATCTGTCCTTCTTGCCCACTGCTACAGATGCTGAAGAGATATTTTTGGGCTTGTAAGGAGAAGAGCTGGGAAGGGAACAGGTAGCAAAATAATTACCTGTATTTCAACCTTACATCCTATGTCCCATATTAAAAAAAATATGTGAAGTATAGGAAAAAGTCCGATATCACAGAATCACAGGGGTTGGAAGGGACCTCTGGAAATCATCTAGTCCAACCCCCCTGCCAGAGCAGGGCCACCTTAGAGCAGGTTGCACAGGAACCCATCCAGGCGGGTTTGAATGTCTCCAGAGACGGAGACTCCACCACCTCCCTGGGCAGCCTGTGCCAGGGCTCTGCCACCCTCAAGGTAAAGAAGTTCCTCCTTATGTTTAAGTGGAACCTCCTGTGTTCAAGTTTGTGCCCGTTACTTCTTGTCCTGTTTTTAATGGATACGTTTCTGAAGTAGAGAGACCTCTTCTTGCATGGGGTGCGTAGCAGGACATGCAGTTAGAGAGATGGGAATCACTTCCACTTAACACTGTCATAATAGGGAGCCAGGTCAACTGGCAGCAAAAATACAAAGATATTTTCCTCAGATACCCATTTTTTGGGCCATATCATGTCCTGAGAGTGGACTGTCATTTCAGAGGGAGGATGGAGGAGAGGGAGGCATATTTGGATGAGTATGGAAAAGTCCTATCTTCATCTACATAAGTCAAGAAAACAGGCACAAAATATGAAGAGTGGGGTTGCTCAGGCTTGCATTTTGGCACCAGAATTTCTTCATCTGGAATGATGAAAATTTTGCACTTCAAAAGAAAGCATCAAAATAATAAAAGTCAATAAATATTGCTGTGGTTTTTATTACATGGCTTTTATTATACAAAATAGTGAAATCCTGAAAGGGCTAAATCTTTGTCATTCACATGGATGGAAGGTAACAAAAACTTAGAGGATTAGATGGAGCAGAAATGCTGATGGTAAATATGTTGTTTACCGTTCTGCCTTTTGTTGTTGCACTGAGCTGTAGCAGCTTAAACAGTTTATGGACAAATACGTGCAAAGAAACTTCAAAGGTTAATTTAAACAGTTTAATGCTCTGAAAACTGTAACAACTTATCTGCAGTGAAAACATGGTGCCTACAGTGTGTTCCTCAGGTCAGGGGTGATGCTTTTCCCTTTCTGTCAGTGAGGCATAATGCATCATCCCGCCTGGCAAGCCTATGAAAAAGATTTGTGCTGAAAATCTGTATTAAAATGCTGATGTTCTTGTTTACTTCTCATGGTATTTGAAAAGCATTTTTTTTTTTTATAAATTTCATTGTTTGAGTGCAATTTGCATTCATAAATTTGATGCCAAATCAAAGGATTAACTTTAGAAATTTGAATATTGTGAATACTCTTGGTAGTAGAAAGCTATTTCTGTGGCAGAAATATATAAAATTGAACATAAAAATGAGCAAGTGACGTTCCTTTCTGAAAAGATTTCACACATACCTGTTTGTGAGTTGTAAATCCTGAGCTACAACTGTCTTTCTAACAAAACCCCAGCTGTTGTATAGTTCTTGAGGACAAATACATTTTATTTCACCTTATTTCCCTGTCTGCATTTTTTTTTCCCTTTAATTTCTTTAAGGTACTATTTGAGTTTCTTGTGCCCTCTCCAGCACAATAATATTTGAAAGAACAGAGCATGTCCTTACTCTTCGGGACAATCTCAGAGAGGTTAATGGGAAGGTGCAAGATGCCTTCTGCTAGAAAAAAAAAGAGAGCATGGAAGGGTTGAATTTAGGATGGGAGGACTTCAGGAAAGATTCTTATCTGATTCTTCTTCCATTGTTTTGGCTTTGGAGGTAGCCACGCTGATTATTTGTCCCCTAGAGCGTTTATGTCCTTCTGCTGAGCTCCAGAAACTCTGGCTTGGGTCTAGGTTTTAGCAGGCAGAGCGTGTAGGAGGCCAGTGCTTTATTAAAGCATTGGAAGCAGACTTCTGTCTCCTTCTTTCATATCTGTAGGGGTTATGTGCCTGAAAGCTTTTCTGCTTTTTCTGAGCATATCTGTTGGCCTAATAAAAACTATTAGCTCTGCCTATAGTATTTGTTTTACCCTGGAGCATCACAGATAGAGCAACAGAACCTCTATGACATAGCTATAGCTGTCCACAAAGGCAGGTGTGCACACTTGACAAAGTATTTTTATCTCTTCACTTATAATGCACATTTTTTCAGTATTTTTCTTTCTCAAATATAGTGTTCCTTTGTGTTTTATTAACGCTTTTAGAATTATTTCAGAAATACGGAAAGTTGAAGTATTATAATAATACTAATAATCTATTAGTAATAATGCTTCATCATTCCCAGTTTCCTGTGCAGCTCCATCACACAAAAGGGTGCTGCATAATATAAGCTTAATGTCGCACATTTTATGATCCCTATTGCTATACTGGAATTTTATATATATATAAAAGAAATATGCTAAGAATTATATGTCCATTTTCTCTCCCCACAAAAGTAAAATGGACATCTTCTAAGTGTTGCAAAACAGAACTAAAAAGGTGAAATAAATAATGACTTTTAGGCAGCCCTTTCTACACTGATTGACTCTTTAGTTTGATCTAAACTGTATAATCTTTCAGCCTAAAAAACTGAGTTTCTTTTGGGATTAAACATATGCAGGAAGACAGAGTAAGCAACCAATTTATCTCCTCTGTCTCTGTGCTATGTGTGGTTTGTACATCTCTGGCATACACTCCCAGGTAATCCCTCTTTCAGGTTTGAAGACCCCCAGCCTACTCAATCATTCCACATATGGAAACTCTTCCACACCATTGACCATCCTTTTCTAAATCTTTTCTAACTTGAATATGCCTTTCCTTAGACAAAGAATCCAGAAATGCACAGAGTGTTCCTGAACGGGTGAATAATGGATTTGTATAGCAGCACAGTCATGCCTGTTCTTGTATTTTTTATTTTTCTACTAACAATTCTTAAGAATTGGGTGGCTTTAGTTTTGGGGGGGTTTTTGATGGGTGTTTTTTGACTGTTACCGAGTACTTAACTGATGTTTTCAAGGAACTATCTGCTATAATCCCAAGGTTTCACTGCTAAGTGGTAACGCTCAGCTCAAAGCCCATCATTTTTAATGTAAAACTAGGATTTATTTCCCCCCATGTGCATTACTTACATTTATGTTATTACTTACGTTATGAATTTCATTTGCTATTTAATTGCTTAGGTTCTGAATCTTGTGAAGGCCTCTGTAATTCTTCACAATTAGGCCCCGTTCTTCCTAGCATGAATAGCTTTTTAACATCACGAAACTTTGTCATAGCACAGCTTACGTACTTTTCCACTTTTAAAAATAATATTATTAAACAGCACAGCCCTCGATTGCTGTTGACGTCTCTCCAGTATTAGGAAACCTTAACAGTTTCTTACCTTTTTGCCAATTATTTAGCCATATTAAATTTCTATCTCTTCTGCTAGCAAATGTTCACTTCTGTTGTGACAACTTAACTTCTTTAAAAGCTTTTGGTAAGAGACTTTATCGAAAGGACTGGGGAAATTCATATAATTCATCTTTATCCATGTGCTCATTGGCTGATCCAAAGAACTTGCAAGAGGTTTGCAAGGCAGATGTCCCCTTTACAAGTGACTCTTATCAGATCTTATTTTTCACATCTGTGGGTGTTTTTATAGCTTCTGCTGCTTTGTTGTGTTCAGCTCATATCTCATATGCCTGTAAGTTCTCCTGACCTTCCCAGGAATCTCTTCTAAAAATTGGTGTAATATTTGCTTGCCTCCGTTCTTCAACTATCAAGGAAGTTTTTGGTGAGAGGTTTTACACTGCTGTTAGCAGTTCAGCCATTGCATCTTTCAGGTCTTTTGGAATACTTTGATGAATTCTCTGTGGGTTTGGTGATTTATTGGAGTTCATTTAGCCTATTTGTATCACACTCACTTCCCGCATTCCTTCAGTTTCAGAGAAATTCACTACTCAGTCCCATCATCTCCCACAAGGGTTCTCATGTGGGAATGCACTCAATTTCTTCTACAGCAAAAGGTGATGAAAAAGTTAATTTAATTTTTTGCAATCCTCGTGTCATCTCTGAGTGCTCCTTTTATGCCTTGGATGTCAGCGGTATTCAGTTCAACACAGGAATTTTATCGTGTTAAACTGATAGAACAGTGTTTGGCAGTCAAGCAACTAGCAAGTCCCACAGTTTCAGGCACCATTTGTGAAGTAACACAGGACAAGAACTATTCTCCACAGTTTGGATACAGTTACTGTGCTATAAATGGTAAGTTAATGTATGGGTATAATTATGCTATACCAGTAAGGAGAAGGACCGGGGAATGTGTTCCGGTGCGATTTTGTTTCGCAGAGACTGGTTCTGTGCTCCACGGTCCTGTGTTAGAACAGATCTGCCCAGAGTTTACATTTCATCTCCAACATTAAGCTTTTCTCCTTCTTCATCGTCTGAATAGCTGATGCAAGACAACTGTCTCTGGTTTTCACCCTGGCAAAGCATTTTCTTCCTGCTGCCTTCAGTCAACTCTTGATGTTTCAAATGTGAAGGGCTTCCTAGTTTCAAAATTTGTAAGATATAAATTAAAACAAAAAAGCTGCAACGTTATTATAAATATTGCTTATAGAACATATTTCACAAATAGACAGCCAGGGCAGGCTACAGGTGCCTAGATGTTGGCACCTAGGGATATATGAGATGCTTTATGGTATCTTACGTGGTTTCCATCCATTGCTCAAGGATAAAAGTGGTGTCTTGTAGATACTTTTTCACATCTGACAGCCTAATAACAATGTGTCTCAGGTTCCTGAGAGCAGCTAAAATAGCACTCAGTAACTACGTTTTAGTCAACTGAATTAAACTTCTTGTCAGTTGAATTTCTGTCTAGGCTCCACTGACTGTACTAATTCAATTCATTGTCTATAATGGAAGCTTAAACACCTACCTCATACCTTCCCTCAGAAACAGATATTTAGGCAAGTTCTATTGACAAGAATAATTTGATTAAAATGTTATTGGAATAAGATGAATTGGAGAGACACTGGGATGAAACAGAAAGGAAAAAGGCAGCAGGTATTTATAGTGCGTTTATCAAGTTTACAGGTGAAAGAGAAAAGGAGGCACTTGGAGAGGCAAGCATAGCAAAGTGTGTCAGAGTTGCCTTAAATATGTCAATTCTGTGGGAAGGAATGCACTGACTGAAAAATAAAGGCTGGAGTCACATTCACTCTGTGGTGTTTAAACACCTCTGGCTGTATCAAGGCACCTAAGGCAGGTATGATACTCCCACCTTATTGCAGCAATGTGAAAAGCACTTCACTGTAACTAGGCACTCAGTCCCAGCTAGGTAACTAGCACTGCTGAGTTCACATTTATTCCCTCACAAGAGACGGTACCTGGCAAAAGAAAAAAACCTAAAGAACCCCACAAAACCCTCAAGGTCTTTATAGGAGCCATTAATAAAAGCTTTGTCTGGGATATGAGAATTATCTTGGATATGTATGAGCTTGTTCCATGTCCTCGGTAATCAGCATTTTGCAGGATGATTTCTGCATGCCTGCCTTACCGTGTATAGCAGAAGAAATAATGAAGATCCTCATTAATGTCTCTTCACAGCCCATTCCTACACTGTCACCTCAGTCAATATCTAAAGGTCAGCTCCTGCCTTTGATCTCACACATGCATGACAGTAAAAATCTGAAGAAACAGAGTTTTGTTAAAGAAAATACAGTGTCAGCTTACAGATTGGAGATATGTGGAAGTAATTCTTCTATTAAAAGTTGTTTTATTTAAATTAATCTCATGGAAATAATATGGTTGGTTTTATTCCGAAGGGTTTGAAGCCTGCTGTGCCCCTCTGGCCTTGTGGGTCTGCTGTATTTTCTCCCATCTGACGTTAGTACCAGAGCATCCCCCTCACAGCTCAGAGTTTGGCCTGGATTTGTGGGACATGATTGCAGCTGTTTGACTACCAAGGGTATTGTGATCAGAAGGACACTTGTGTGATTGCAGAAGCAATTGGAACAGAAGCAGAGGCTAATAAAGAACCAGCACTTTAAAAGCATATGACACAAACTTCTGATAGCTTCTCTATTACAAACAATTTGCAGTCATCTCAAGTCCTTCTACTATAATAACCTGGATCCATTGAACATTTTCTGCTAGCTACATTAAGCACCAAAATATTCATTTCAGACCTTCTGACTCTGACCTTTTTTATGCTAACTTTGGTAAAATGCAACTCCATTCCCCTTGAGTTATTCCTGGATCACATCAAAGGAAATGGGAGGAGAAGCAAGCACTGGAATACTCACTTTGAATCCTCCATTTTAGTTCAAAATGCTTTTTTCCAAGTCCTAAAGTATAGCTTTTAATGCATTAAAAAGCAAGGTATAGCTTGAATGAAAAATCACTTCAGAAAGATTACATCAGATGATGTACTTAACAAATTGCAAAAATCTGGAATCCAAGAAAATGGAGGGAGGAAAGCAAGCTGGAAAGATTTTAGTTTGGTTCATCTGTTTTATAGGAAAGATTGTTGGCAGAATGGAGTTCTGCAGAAGGGCGACTGAGCGCAGAGGCAGGGTGGGAGGAAGCCTCCAGATCACGACCCCTCTTTCTGCCTCTCCTCTGTATCTGAACAGAGCGGGTTCCTCATGAGCTGTTGTGCCTGTAAAAACTGAGTGGGGTCGGAGGGACGTCTGAGTGGCGTCAGAGGGACATCTGCATCAAGCTGCAGCAACACAGAAGCTAAACGCTTTGAAAGGCCATTTTGGCTGTATGTTGGCTTGTACATCATCTGTCTGCCCAGTGCTGCTTGAAACTAAAATGGATAGCTGTTTTCTTCAGAGTCGGCAAACAAGAAAATACACAAAGTTTTGTGAACGACTTTTGGAAAGTCATCAAAACTCAGTGCAAAGGGATTTTCGGAGCTTGCTTGCTAATGAGTGTTTTGTTTTGGAATGATAGCGGCTGGGATTTCTTCCGAGGAAGGAACATTTCCTCGCTTCCACCTGGAAGCCAAATCAGCAAAGCTGCGCGGCAGCATGGGCTCCTTGCTCAGAAGAAGCAGGGAGCGGTGCTTTTGTGTAGCGTCAGCTAAAATCGTTATGCGGTCCCATCTGTTATATCTCATCACAGAGCGTACTGGAAATTTTTTTTGTTTATTGTTATCTCCAAAGAATTGTTAAAGGAGGTACATTTAAAGGCACCACTGTCTAAAACAGAGTACCAGTGTCTATAAATTTCCAGCTCATCAGAGATTTTGGTGGTATTCCTTTCTCAGACTTACATACAGATCATGACCAAGAAACTAACACACTCAGAGTTTTAAAAAAGATGTTTTATTTGTGCTAAGAGAATATATATTTAAGCATTATAGAACTGTTTGGGTTTTGTCTTACATTTATTTTTTAATGGTATTCCCAGAGGCTCACATTTTGACATGGTTCAGATTTTAGTACACAGCTTTCCTTGTTTATCAGAATCTCACAAACCACATTTCCTTTGTAGCCTTTTATAAAAGGCTATAGGGGACCCAAGTTCACAATATGCCTGAAGATAAATCTGCAAAGGAACTTCGGCATTACAATGCTCAGTGCTGAAATGCTTAACTCTTGGGTGTTCTGCTCTGTGTAAGTCTTGATGTATAGCATCCAATGTCTGATATCTACAGAGAAAAATCTAGGCAAAATAAAAGCAATAAAATGAGTGATAATTTGCCAGAATTGCTTAGTGCTGCTGTTTAAATTTTTCTGGAGCTCAATCTTCAAAGCAGGGAAAAATACTCCAAAACCTCACAAATAAACCCCACAAAAACAAACCTCTCCCTGAGCAAATTCTGTATACAGCTAGTGGTTCATGGGGGAGTTTGTGGGGGATGATAAGAGACCTCTGCATATTTTGACCAGACTTTCTGGATAGCTGAGAGGGGTATATGTAAGGAAGTGCTGCAAGTGCAGGGACTTAGACACAACAGTCAATAACTCTATAGAAACTGCTCTGCTTGGAGCATTTAATTCATCCCTGGAACAGGGACTTGAATCTGATTCTTTGTCTCAGTACTTGTAGTACTTCTAGACCAAGAGCCTAAAAAATCACAACCTTTCTCTCTGGCTCTGTCAGTAATTAAAGAAATTAAGTAAAAGAATGTCAAAATGAAAGGTACAAGGAAATTTTCTCAGACAAAAAAAACCCAAACAAACAAGAATTTGGAGAGTTAGAAATCTGTTCTGGTGTGTGTGGGCAAGTCTCTGCTTTGAAACCAAGAGGGATAAAAGGCATAAAAACCTGCGTGCCAGGTAAATGCTCTGGCAATTGGTGAAACAGACACAAATGTGATCCTGGGAGGCCAATCATCATGATCTTTTGCAGAAAGTTTAATCTGAGGAATATTTTAAAACATAATTCACTTGGATTCACATGGGAGTGGGGCAGGGAGAATCCAGAATGAGGATTAACCATTTCTATGCTTATAGCATAGACATAGGCACCAGCAGGACTTGGGAGTTGCAAGTGGAAGATTACACTGGGGTGCGAATGTTGGAAGTACGTTTTTTTTCTATGTCAGATATAGGCCTAAAGCTCTTGTAGAACTTAACCTTTTGAGGCTCATCCTGGCTATCCTGCAGGTGTATTCTACTGACTTAAAAAGCTGACCTTACTGGAGAATCCTTGGATAACATCAGGCTCTAGTTTAAAAGCCACTTTGTTCCTGAGGGCAGGTGAATTTTCTTGGAGAGGAAGGAACTAGACGCAATTTCTATCGCTCGCAGTACCCATCAGACCAAAGCAAGGACTTGTATTTCTGATAGTGTTGTGGTGTTAACTGTGTAGAGAAACTTCACTCAACAGCACTTCGGTTGGACTTGATGATCTTAAAGGTCTTTTCCAACCTAAATGATTCTATGATTCTATAACTCTTGTAGTATGGGTCAAAAGGAGAAGTGACAGGTGCCACCACAGTTTGCTGTTTTTGTATATGTACCCTTAAATTACCACATTCCTCACACCTCAGTATTCAAGCTTAGACAGGGTTTCTCAAAGATATGTGTAAGATGTGCAAATCAAAGCCATATGCTGCAAAAAAAAAAAGAACAAATATGTTATGCCATGCCTGTTCTTAAACCTCGGAGAGAATAACTGTATCCAGAGGGATCTCCCCAACTCTGAAAATCGATGGTTAAAGGATGGGTAGTGGATGTGGCACAGAATGCAACTAATGTTCCTGCTGAGATGTAATTCTGGAAGTAATATGGCCCAAATTAATCCCATGTAATGTCAGACACAGCAATGCACTGCATAGGCTAGAAGTGCAGTTATCTTGTCTCCCTCTATAGTCAGCGGGAAGGAAAAAGCACTTCAAGATGCCATTTCTTACCACGTAAACTCTGATGCTGCATGTGCATTTTGATTAGGTGGAAGGAACCTGGCCATCTGTGTGGAAATGCTTGTAGAGCAGGAGGTGGGGAGACAGAAATCCTGAGGAAAACTGGGAGCAGATTGCCAGCTTTTGCCGTGTCAGGGTTGTCCCTGCTGAGCAAGGGCTGGGATCTCTGCTCTGCAGAAGGAACACATAACTTCTGATGTTCAGTAGGGGGTGGGAAGGTGGGGCGGATCACATGAGAAAACAGACTGAAGCACAAGCAGAGACCAGGGAACTTCTGAAAAGATCTGGGAGTGGCCGTAGCTGGAGCACAGGGGGTTTCAAAAGGCTGCAGAAGGGACTGCGTCAAATTTTTTGCAGCTCAGGAAGCCTCAAAAAATTGCTGGACAGACAATTTTCAAGGACGTAGGCAGGGAAGAGATTTATTTCCAAACTTTTTTTAAACCTTATTTTATCTTGGTCTGTCCCGCTTTGGTTTTCTCTCTTTAAGAAGTCATAAATCATGACCTAGCAATTCATAGCTCTCTTGGTATTTTTGGTGTGTTCACTTAAAGAGAACAGCAAATCCCTACAAAGCTCTGGCTGGTTTGAACGTCCTGGCTCCCCATGGTAGGAAGTTGTGGAGTGCTTTTTCTTGGGTTATGGAAATTGAAGCTTCTGAAGAAGACAGGTGTTATCGTGCTTATTTGCCTCTGGGCTTCTAAATTCACTCCACTAATCAAAGGATAAGATTCTTGTTACCCAGTTGTTTTACAGCGATGAGTTCTCTTCTTATGCCTGTTTGCAGCAAAGCTGAGGGACAGTTTGAGGAAACACCTTCCTCTCCTTCTTCCCCCTCCCTGCCCACCCCAGAATCTCAGTTTCTAGCAGGCAGAGGCAACTTTCATGCAACCTCTCTGTGTGTTTTTATGAGTTGAAGTGGTTATACATTGCCTCTGAGCCCCTGCAGTAACTCACTGCAGCCTTTGGGCTGCTGTTAGTTGTGTTATAAACTATTCCAGTGAGCAGCAGCATCCTTAGAGCCGCGCACCTGCTCAGGCTGGCAGGAACTCAGTGTGGCGGAGATGGGGGAGAGCCAGTTTTTATCCCTTTAGCATATGGCCTTGGTCATGAGAGAGAATCCAGTGATGATTCAGAAAGGCTTTAAAACCATAAATTCTGCATAAGCGTAATTCGTGGTCTGCCCCAGCGCAGAAGCTGGTTTTCATTTTGAAATTCTGCAGGAAGATATTTGCAGACTGCTTCATATCTGGTGTTAATTAATGGCCAGGCCTTAAGGGAGCAATATAAAAGTTGCAACTGGGCTTGCTTAACTCTTTTTTTCATGTTTCCTTTCATTGTCTGTTTTGTGGCTAACTTCTGAGAATGATTTTTAACACCATTTTGTGGCTAATGCAACACACGTTCATTTTGCAACATACCAACAAACATTTCATGTTTTTAAAACCCTCTTTCGAAAAGAGGTTAATTTATTTTTTCCTAGACACAGCCTGTGCAGAGTAAAAGTTTTTTTTCTTTCCTGTCCTGGTTTGAGGTAAAACAGAACCAACTTTCTGTTCAGTAATTTTACTTCTTAGCTAGGCCTCTTCTAACTCTCTGAAATTAACAGCATGTTGTGCTGAAAACAGTTTGTTCTCAGAGTGATAAGACCAATGTTTACAGTTTGTGCCAAGGAACGGTATGCAGAGAGGCTCTTGCTTATGCTTATTGCTATAACAACCAAGGTCAGCTAATTTCATTATTTGCCCTGTTGGAGGGTCGGAAATGGAAAAGCGCAGAGGGGTCCCACCTGCAGGGAGGAGCGGACAGGGCAGGTGACCCAAAATTGACCAACAGGGTTATTCTATCCCATCTGCCCCATGCTCAGTATAAAAGCTGAGTGGTCAAAGCATCAACTCTCTTTTCTTCAACGGCTGACGTCTGAGGAGAACCCTGTCTGTTCATCTGCCTTTGATCCTGGTCTGTGTGTTCCTGACCCCAGCTCTGGTCCTGGAAGCTTATTACGGTTCTGTATACACTGTATCTATTTTATTATTTCCTTTTTATTTTACTATTAATATTTCATTCAAGTAGGTTAGTTTCTTCTAAACTCCTAAATCTCTTTATCTCTCCTCCTCCTATCCGTGTGCAAGAGGTGGGGCGAGAGCATCTGTCACTGGCCATTGGCCAATTTGGCCAAAACCATGACACTTTCCTTAGGTCTGCTGTGAAATGTAACTTGTTCAAGTAGAATCATCTGCCAAGCAAACTGCAGTCACACACTTGCAAATGAATACAGCCTCTGAATTGCAAATTAAGGCTGAGTTCAAGAGCTCTTTGAAAACACCTTTCTGAACTTTAAGGCATGGATTCCCTTCACTTAATTTTAGGTCCTAGACTGTAGTCTTTGTCTCTCCCTCTCCAGTGAGTGGGAGGAACAGGTACCGGGGGCTGCACAGGAGGGTTCGCGTGGGCTGGGTTGGCCCCTTGAGACTCACGTCTGGCTGAGCGTGGGAGGCTGCTGGGGCTCCCAGGGCTCTGCATAGACCTGACACCTCAGCTGGCCATGCTTTCAGAGAAGTAAAAATGGGGAGGAAGGAAAAAGGCTGCTTTTATTTTATTTCTTCATCGGTTATACGAACTGGCTACAACCTCCAGAAGGTGATAATCCTACTGCATAGCTTCCCTGGCTGTCTTCCCATTAGTTGGTACTGAACTCCAGAATTGCTTCCACTCTAATTCACAGAAACATTTGCAGAATAAGTACGTACTGACTAGAAATACCAGGAGTCCAGACAGAGCTTCTAGATGAAAAACCATCTGTGATACGGTAAAAACCGCAGGCTCCTCAAGTGAGTATATTTCTGCCTATCTGGAGAGAAGGAAAATCTTCAGTACTTCTAATATTTAATGGGTGACCTTTTATGTTGGGACAGACATCAAAGAGAGCAAAAATCAAAGGGGAGTGCAGCCAGAGTTGGCCATAATATGTCCACTTTTTCCACTGGAACATGAAAAAACCAAATAATTAAATGTCAACCAGTTCTCAGATGACAGTTTTAGCAAGTTACGAGAAGCTTTATCATTCTTCCCCAAGTCCTAGGCAGGTGGTGAAGAGGATCAGAAGAAGATCATCATGGAAGCTTCACTCGCTGAACAGCTGCACCGTCTTATAGTCACTGCTTTGGTTTTGTTCGGCTTGCGCTTTGTAGAGCTGTAGGATACACATTACTGAATAAGAACAGTTGGTCAAAGTAGAAACTGCAGTGTAGGAGGCAGGAGATTAGATAAAGTAACATCTGCATAGCTATAAAAGCACACACTATGGCTATGTAAAGCTGAGCCAAAAGAATAAAAAGAGGACTTGAAACATGGATATCATAGGGGAAAAAAACCAACCAACCCCATAGCGTCATGCTGACCCAAAAAGACTATCACTGAGCAGCATGTGAAATAGGATTTAAACCATGACAGAATTCCAGAGGGTAACTTCAGGAGCACAGGGCTTGCTAAAAGCGTGCAGAAGCAGGATGGCTTAGCACTGAGGAAAGCACATCCTCTTGCTCGATCTGTGACAAAGCTTTCCTGCAGAAAATGGGCTGCTCTTTCTTTCATTGAGGTGGCTGATTGTGCCTCATTGCTTAGCTGGACCGAGGGGGTTTTTTGGTAGGCTAGTTCCTTAGCATGAAAAAGGAATAGACAGGTAGTCCAGCCATCTTGAGGTTGTACATCATCATACAAGAAGGGACCAAAAATGTCTGCATTTCTCACTATCTTTAATGTAGTTAACACAAGTGACAGGAACCTAATGTTACTCTGATGTTTTAGAGAGGAACTTATGCCAACAAAGCCCATGAGCTGCATTCAAAGAGACATTACTGCAGGGAAGTCTGCAGACTTGACAGCTGAGAGCCCTGGGAGCGGAATTTGTACCGCTGAGGTAGGTACTGAAGCTAAAAGAGGCGACAGTCACTGCAGGACGGAGGGCTGTGGCCAGACACCCAGCTGCCTGCCGGGCTGGGATGCCGGCCGGTGGTCTGGCAGCGGCTGCGTGTGGGATTCACAGCTTGAACTTCCACAGGTACCTGCAAGGTGGTGACGGCCACCTAAGGGTTGTGCAGCCTGCCACTGAAACCACTTACCAGAATGTGAGACCTCCGTTTTAGGCCTCTCTGAGACAGAGAACTTGCAGGATTGAAATGCAAAGCGCTTATTTCAGAGAGGAGTGTGCTAAACACCAGGATAAGGATGGGCTGTTCTCTCTCCATCTGTTGAAAGTAGGTCACTGGCAACCCAAGTGCACAGTAATGTAAGCAACGGGAGCGGGCTTCTGTCCTCCAGTGAGACAGGCAGAACAAGAGAAGGAGAGAAAAGGAAAAGGAGAGGCCCTAATGTCCAGGGAATGCCCATATATTTTGTGTGCTGAGGAGTATATTTGTCCAGCGATGCCTTTGAAGATATGCATCAAGAGATTGCTACGCAGTAGGTGGAAGTTCCCCTGGCCAAACACACAAGAGCTGCTTTATTAGCCACTAATTCAACTTAACTTCCCATCATAAAAATATTTATTAATAATTAGATATCCATTTTAACTGTGCTGATTATATGTAATATACTATTATGCTGTATCTACTGATTGTTTCATAAGATATTAAGCAGTACTCTCTGACACAACGAAAGTACTGTGGACTTTACCTCATCTAACACAACCTGGGAGAAAATGACAAAAAATTCCATTGCAGTATTGAGAGTTTCTGCAAGATTTATCCTTTAATTGTTTTTCCCCCCCTTGTGTAATTTAAATAAGTTTTCACTACTTAAAAGGAAGAAAGCATGAAAGTCCTAAAGAAATTGAAAGCCTTCAGTATTATCTCTGTATGCAATATTTTTTGTGAGTTGCCTAGGAAATTGTTTGTCCACATGTAGGAGAGATATCCTTTTTAGTTAGAGACACAGAACATTTATCACAGCTTTTTAAACATTCTTCTGCAAGAAGGCAAGGAACAGGCTCTTAAATCTTATCAATCAAGATGCGAGTAAATGCATATCCAAAAGGCAGTTGAAATGTGGACGAGGCTGTTTCCAAAAGGAGCAGATCTGTGTTATATATGTAAATTGAAATGACCAGATCTCACAGTATTGAGAAATATTCACTGACTCCTTTGTGAAACAAGATATTATTTTGGAAATAACAGGAAATGCCAATCTTTACAGGAGAATCATTAGCTTTTCATTTAGGATTAGAATCTGCCAGATACTTAAGCACGCTAGAGAAATAGCAAAGCTGGGATGAATCCACCGTCCTTTCATAACTTACATAAGACAACTGCAGCTGAGAACGCAGTATTACATCACATCTCCGCCTCATGGCTTTTGGTGCCCTGAACAATGCAGGGAAAGGACATGGACCTGTGATGATACAGTCCCCTGTGAGCCTGTTCTGTTCCTAAAGCTCTGGGATAAATAGGGATTCAGACATATATAGAGCATGGCAGGCAAGGAAAAAAAAAAAAGATTCTGACTGTTCTGACACGCAAGCTCTTCAGCAGAGCTGTTCAGCCGTTCAAGAGAGCATAGGAATACAGGAATTACCCATAATGTGACTCCATTACTCCATCTATCCTGTTCCCGGGAGTGGCTGTTGGAGATGCTGTTTGGGAAGAGAGCGTGAGCATCTCCACTCTCTCCAGGCCATCGCCCTTGCTGTCCCCCAAAATTAGATTAGGGTTATTACAGGGTCTATCCCTGCACATACGGTTTGCAATCTGACTGTGCACCTATTGTCCATTAATTTGTCTAACAGCTTTTTGAGCATGCTTAAATTACCAGCCTCTGTAAACCATCTTAACAGAAATTTTTATTGCTCTCTATGTAAAAATGGACTCTCTTCTATCTGTGTTAAGCTTATTGCCGATCACTTTCAGTGGTCTCTGTTTGTGACATTACTGGACTTCATAAATGCTGGTTCCACACTCACCTCATCTACAGCCTTCTAAATTTGAAGCTGCTCTGCTTTGAGTAAGGTAGGACTCGATGACTTCTTGAAGTCAGAAGATGACCTACTCAGGTCTTCTATATATAGTGGATCTTCCAGCCTAAAATATTCTACTATTCATGTTTTTTGTAAATCCTGACCATGTCATTCTCCAGTCTTCCCCCTGGCAAACTGAAGTTTCAGCATTTCTTGTCTTTCCTCATAAGGCAGCTGCTGAATCATTTTGCAACGGCCTTCTCTGTAGTTTCTTTAACTCCACTCTGTCTTTTTTGAGATGTGAAAACCAGAACTACACACCATCATCAAGATATGGGTGTTCCCAAGTTTTATACAGTATCTGTTTTCATCTCAATATCCTTCCTTATGTTGCTCACTGTTCTGTTGTCTTAATTCAGCTGTTGCTGCATGCAGATCCAATAATTTCTGAGACCTGTCACCGACGACTCTGAGTTCTCCTTTCCCGAGTGGTAAATGTTACACTCCCTAAAGCTATACGACATGGCTTTCTGTGGTTCATGCCTATATGACACAATCCAACTTTTATATCTTGGCTTTGACTAGAGTACTTGATAAACTTCAGATTTCCTGCTTCACATTTGTAATGCAGCACAGAGACAGGAATATAGTGTAACCGTGGTGATTTAATGTGGTTTTTTTTCATCAAAAAAGGTAAAGAAAAAGAATGGATAAAGACAACACCAGCTCCAGGGCTTCAAAATGATTGAGCAATATGAAGTGACAGCTTTGCTGTGTTCTAGCAATTGAAATGCTGTTGGATTGTAATACGCATCTATTTATCTGATCAAATGTTATGCAGTCTCTGTGATGTGTTTATTATTATGGTGACTTTTCTTCTCCATATACAGGGTTGCTCTGATTTTTGGTCCAGGAGCGGGATTCAATGTCTATGCTATCCATATAGAGTGCAGTAGCATCCTCCAAATTACTGCTTTTGTTCTTTGAACACACAATAGACTTTTAGAGATTATGCAAGTACGTTTGCTAATTAATCCATGAATCAAATGTAATTAAAAATACCTTCCTAAAAGAATGTCATGTACAAGACTCCTTTTATCTTGAATGATCTTGGTAATTGGTGAACATGGGTTCTTCAAACATTCTTAAGTTTAAGTAATTAGCTTCAGTTAAGATGTTCACAACTGTCGTATACAATTGTTGTTACTGGTGAATAACAGACGAAACCAAGTTGGCAACTCACATTTTCCAAGGTATGACCTGACATGTAGGTATCATTTTTTACATCCTGATATCAGAGATAACACAAATGTTCATTATCCTTTCTCACCACCTCATTTGTATTCTGCAGGTCTCTTTTTGAAATGAATCCTCAATGAAGTCCCTTCCTGAGTCAAGAATTCATATGAATATCAATAAATTAACTTATTTCAGTGAAGTTGCCTCAGTTTTTTACCAGTAGGTTTTCCCTTCCTGAACTAAAACACCTGTAGTCTATTTTCATTTTTCAGAGAGCTGCAGGAACAAGGAAACATGGGTGAGTTTGGAAGAGCAGTCTCATACCGTTAAGCAAGTGGGTGATAAGGCATTCATAGCTTCTCCATGGTGAGATGCGCTGGCGACGGACTGGACCTCACACGCTTTTGCCTGCAGAGTCAGAAGGATGCCACTTGGTGGGTGCTGATGCAGGTGCCAGGAGCAGATGGCTTTTCTAAGCATGAGCCTCACCTGCTGCCAGCTATTGCTTGCTGCTCGGGGTGGTCCTTGTACAACATGTGCCATTGTCTTCTAAAAATAATACCCTTCAAAGAGTATGGTGAACACGCATCTTATAGCATAGCATATCACGGTACCAAGTTGTAGAAATAATTCCTTACAACTGTCTGTAGAGAGATTACAGACTGAAACCATAGCTCTAATATTTTAAATTCTAAGGAGATACTTTTATCCATAGTTCTGCTAATTTCACTGTTATTCTTTCTGTGGCCCGATTCTAATATCCTGGCTCTCATTCTTTCTTGCTGAATTCAGCGGAGCTGCCAGAAATCCACAGGACCTTGGATCAAGCCGAATCCAGCCAAGAATAAAACAGTGTTCAGGATAAGGATGTATTAAATGAAAGCATACCAGCACAGGTGAGTGAGAAGATCAATGGGAAGTTTTACTAAGAATGAGTCTAGTAATTTATTAAATTGACAGTACTATGACCACTGAAGTTTTCCAGGGGTTTACAACTGAGATTTGACTGCATGGCTAAAAGAGAGAAAGATTGTTTTATGTGGCCATGCACCTTCTCCAGACTGTTTTGTCAAATCACTTATGTTATTTGTCAATAACTGGTTACCCTCTGAGAACAGGATGTATCAGTAGATGTTTGAAGACTCAGCTCCTTGTAGAAAAATATATAGTTTAAGAGCAATGTTTTATGTTGGATTGCAACTTCATCCAACTGCATATCTCCCTTCTATATGTACATTAATCAAGGATTAATTCTTATCTCATCTCATCTTAATTGCAGAAATCAGTTTACTAACTTTAGCTTAAGTGTTATAGGAATATCTAAAGATCTTATCTAGAAATGTTGAGAAGCTCAGACTAGGCAATGCAATCATAATCAACACTGTTCCTCTAATGATATGTGATTGAAGCTACACTTATCAGGCTGCAAAAACTGGCCAATTTTCTTTCTGATGTGAGGAAAGAAAAAGTAATTGAATCAACAGGATACGGTAGTAATAAGAACATTAAATCTAGAAAATAGAAATAGAAAATAGAAACAGAAATCGAAAAACTAATTCAGGGAGACTCCATCCCACTCCATGTAGTAGCATCAGATTAGAAGAATTGTATTTTTGATTCACAGATCAGAAGACAATGATATGGTCTAAAAATGTTTGGTTTTCAAACACAGTTCGTTAGCATTACCTTGCTTAAAGTGCTATACTTGTGTCCTGAAAGACTATTCAGGCTGCAATTAATCACCTATGGAACTAATCCTCTAACCAGAAATGACTTAACTTGGGTATTATGAATTTTAGGCTTTGAAAAGTTAAAAACTCTGCAGCATAAAACTTAGAAAAATGTGTTGTCTGGTATAGCCCATGTTGACCATGTACTAATACATGGTCTACCTTCTTCTTAACACAATTTCTACAATTTAACACTTTGATTCTTCATGATAGAAGATAACAGGGGCATGGTCAATGACATAGAATATTGTGCTAGGTCCTGAATTTAAATAGTAAAGGCAAAATCCAAAGTGTCATTTTGTTTTATTTTGCTTGATTTTTGCTTAAGTCTGGTGCAAACATTCACACTTGCAGCTGCTGTACTAAGTGACATATGTCCTCACAGCAGATAATCTCACAGGTCAGCTCAAGAGATATTTATATCACAGTAACGATGCAGAAGGGTACAAATATATTGGTCAGAAATCAGAAGCAGAACAACAAGGGGCAGTGTTCTGGAAGTTCCTCTCTCATCGGTCTGGTTCCTCAAAACCTCCAATGCCATCCTGATCATTAAGTTTACTATTTTTAACTTTATAAAGTTGTTCATACCCTTTTTGAGTATAAGAACTTCCGTTATGCTGTATAAAGTGAGATTTTGCAGGAAAGAATGCTTCATTACCTTAGCTTTGTTATGGTTTTGTGAATTTGCCTTTTAGTAAGTTAGTTTGAAGGCAGAGAATGATTTTGCCCCTTAGCGACACCTCTCAACAAATTTAAGAAGCCTTGTCCAAAAATGCTTTAAACATTGGCTTAAACACAATTGGCTACACTGTGCCATGGGTTTGTGCGATGGCATTACCTGGAGTCCTGGGCATCTTCTCGTCCAACTGGATCCTTCCTGGGGGAAATCCCGCTGACTAACACAGTGAGCTTTCTTCCCAGGGTGTCAAGAGGAGAAAGTAAAGGGTGTTACAGGAGCTGGTAGTCAGGACTTACCCCAGCACAGAGATGAATGGAAATATTTCAGCACACTATTTTGGAGGTATTTGCATCCCGGCACACAATTCTTTGAACTGTTGCAAGCCGTGTATTTAACCTATTTCTGAGATATTATTCTTTGGGAACAGGGCAGAGGAGTTCCAATCATCATTCTTTCCCAGGAGAGAATCCAAAGGAGTGGAAGATCATCCGTGCTAAGTGGTGTTTCTCTCACCGAGCATGAGATCAGAGCTCGAGTCCCTGCTCATTTCCCTTCAGCCTCCCACAGGCTTTTCTCCACTCTGCCCACTTGCATCATGGAGGCAACTTATGAGATACTGACTAGGGTTTTTTGTTTTTTTTTCACAATCAATGTGGAGTTGTTGTTGGACCAGATCAAGCAGTGGGACCTGTCCGGTGGACCTGCACTCATATTCCTCATAGCACTTCCAAAGAACAGCATAATGCCATTGTGTTAGTAATGATATTTATGGGAAATTATTGATGAATGAGTAGAGTTAATGAACTTCCTGTTCTGAGAAGAAATTCCACTGGAGTTGACCTGGACGGGCCAGTTTAGCCTGGAATTTAATTAACTTGACTTGGCTTTGAAAGAATAAGCAGATCCTATTGAGCCATTCAGGTCTCTTGGGCAAATATGTAAGAAAGCATTTTTCTAATACAGTTCATTATTTAGCTGAGAAATCAGAATGAAGGAAACAAATTAGTAAAAAGTTACATTCTTTTAAAAGTCTTTTCCCTTTTATTACAGAAAAAAATGCCCTAATTAGAATTCATTTTATCTACTTAGAGTTCATGAAGTGCATAATGTAGATATGCTAATAAGTAGGCTGTTTTTAAATTACAATGTATTTAAAATGTATATTATGCAATTAGTGTTTTTTTAATGTGCACTGTTTACCCCAAAGATTTACCCAGCTCCAAAATGTTTAAGGTAATTACACACAAATCTTCTATGAGAAACTCTCGTGTGTCACCTAATCACCACCTGTAACGAGCATTGCGCGGCTGGCGTGAGAGTAAACCAAGCGCCTTGGCTGTGTACGTGGGGGATGAAATGCATTCTACTGGTGATGGTGGTGAAAATGTGTCCATGCTTTGCTTAGTCTGTGTAAGTTCTTCTATTGTGCTTCAGCCCTATAGTGTCTCCATCTCCTAGCGCTGTTTTAAAGGACTTGTCTAACACCTCATGTTCTTTCTTCCACTCTCCTGCAGGGAGCCACGGCCAATGGCAGCTGGTGAAAGCAAAGACTCGAGAGGTTAAACATGACAAATTTGAGCTTTTGTACG
This sequence comes from Rhinoptilus africanus, assembly GCA_013400135.1. Lineage (NCBI taxonomy): Eukaryota > Metazoa > Chordata > Aves > Charadriiformes > Glareolidae > Rhinoptilus > Rhinoptilus africanus. Next base: position 373,939 of record VXBO01005287.1, read on the forward strand.
TGGTGTAAGTTAGGGAGAAATTGTGCGAAGGACCAGCACTGAGCGCAGCTGCAGGGTAAATAAATGGGCTCTGGCAGCCTGCAGCTTGTGAGCTGTAGCAGGCAGCAAGGCAGGGAAATGAAGATGCCAGAGGAAAGTGGAAGAGGGGAAAAGAGAAGGGCTGACATGCAGCTTAAGGCAGTCTGCCTAGTTGGCTTCAGATTTACAGGAAAGTGAAGAGCTGTGCAATATGAACATACCTGTGAAAAAAGTCATTTAATAAAACACAGAGAGTCTTCCAAATGCTGCAGAGAAAAGGATTGAAAAGATTCTTGTTCACTCTGAGGGAAATTATGTAAATTTCTTTATATGTAAGACTGAGCATAGTTTTTATATGTATATTTGTGTGTGTGTGTGTATATATATATATGTAAAAAAATACTCCTGTATTCCTGTATTTGTTTTTCTGTTTTCTACAAAATCAGTGTCATTAGCAGCAGCTGTATGTTCCCAGGCAGGAATCATACATCCTAGTATGAAAAGAGAGAGATCCATTGGTACAAAACCTCCAGCGTGGGGGTGCAGTGGTTGTGCAGTAGCCCTCTTTCTCTGTCACATGCTGGCGATTCTGAACCACTGTCAGATTTTCAGATTTTTCTGCATGTGCGCTTTTCTGCTGGTCCCCGAGGATTTCAGCAGCAGCTGCCACCGCAGCACCCGCCGCAGGCTGGCTCTCCTGCAGCCACGCTGCAGCTTCAGGGCTCGGGAAAGCAGCACCCGCATCAGCTGCATCTGCATCTGCCTTAGGTGTCCCTACAGCTACTGGGGCTGCGGGAGCGGAGGTTTCTGTATTTCCCAAGGATCACAGTGAATGGATACTTCTGTCCCTGTACTGGCAGGAAGTTTTTTAGAGAAAGGCATGGATTTGAGAAGATGTTGTTCATAGAATTGTCGAACCATAGAATGGTTTGTGTTAGAAGGCACCTTAAAGATCACCTAGTTCCAACCCCCTGCCCTGGGCAAGGACACCTCCCACTAGACCAGGCTGCTCAGAGCCCCATCCAGCCTGGCCTTGAACCCCTCCAGGGATGGGGCAGCCACAGCTTCCCTGGGCAGCCTGTTCCAGTGTTTCACTTGTGATTATTTTTCCTTTTCTGTAGACCTGCTGTAAAATAGTGATACTTCCGTTGCTATTAATTACCTTTATGTTTTCACATTAGGTATCAATCCTTTGTCTTTGGAGCAAAGATAAATATTTATATGGATGGGTAATTTAACAATACTGGGAGCTGTGATCTGAACGAGAATATTCAAGACAGGCTATGAAGTACATTAAATACCCTCTAAAAAGAATTGTTAAAAGGAATTTGGAAATAATTAAAATTTCTAAGAGATCGGTGTTCTCTAAAACTGAATTTTGCATTCATGGCTAGTTTCCACAGATATAATAAGTATGATTTTTATTCCTCAGAACAACTCTTGATCTGCTGTACTGAAAAACAAAAACGGAAGCAATTATAATTCTTGCTGTGAAGTTTCATAAGAAAATTATATTTAGTACATATCATCAACATTACATAGCACAAAACATAGCCACAGTTAGGAGCAGCTATTGAAAAAGGTTCAGCTAAGTGGAGCTTCACAATTAAAGAAATGTTATAGAAAGATCAACTGGAATAGAAGGCATTTGTGACATTATATGGACATTAAAATGTATTTGCAATGCTGTGGAAAAGCTGGACTGTTAAGCAGTGGCATATTACCATTCACAAAGACATATTGATCTGATGTTATTAAATGTAATTCTCTTTGTGCTTAAAATAGAAGAAGAAGTGATTGGTCTTTACTTGTTCAACCTTTCACTTTAGATCTGACTATTTGTGTCAATTTTTTTACTTCATTTCTTTTCCCAACCAATAGCAATGACAGGTGGGGACATGGGTTGTGGCCCCTCACACTCAAATTCGAGCGTCTATAGAGAAAAGAGTTAAAAGGAGGTAAAGGTAGCCATGGTTAAGCTGCTATGCTGGGCTGATTCCTCTGCTCTACTGGAGAGGTCTCACGTGGGTTACGGGATATTTTTAAGGAACCTTTTGTAGAGGCACTTCCCTGCACCAGATTGGAAATTCAAATATTCATGCTGAATGCCTAAAATCCATGTATGGAAAACAGGTTTATCTGGGTGCCCTGGGTGGGAATACACAACTGTAGAGCAGGAGGGTATTTAAGCCACCAGTAAAAGAAAAAGGGACAAGTGTTCCTGAAAAGGTTTCTCTCTCCTGCACTTCACAGGGGCTAAAGCACTAGCTGAGGAAGTATGGAAACTAGGTTTTAGGTCTTACCTTCAAAGGATTCAAACTCATATTTTTATTTAGAAAACCAAAAACCAGTGCCCTATATAGGGCTATAAGCAAAGCTTCAGGGCTCTGGGCCAAGCTGAAATAGGAATGTTCTCCACCTGTCCTTTGAATATGGGTCTCTGCTCTGAAGGGCAGGGGGGCATGCAGAGGACAAAGTGGACAGTTATCTGACTTCACAGCCAACTGGCAGAAAAAACAGAGAGGTTTAGCTATGGGAATATAACGGGATTTGCTAATGTAATCTAGATGGAAGCTGAAGTGCTTGGGGACAAATGATCAAAGAGAACTAAGACTGTGTGAACCCAAAACTCAGAAGAAATTAAGGATGTTTGAAACAACTAGTTCACAAACAAGATCATAATACCAAAATACTGGAAAAAAAATTCCTTAGTATAAAACCATACTCATTCATTAAGGGTGAAATCTTTGAGTGGCAAAATTTGTCTTCAAAACAGATCTGCTTGAAGAATGACATCTTCACTACAAATGTCATGGGTGAAACTTGCAGAAGAATTATAGAGCTTTTGCTAAGCTTTGAATAGGAGATTATAGGTAGAGAAAAAGGGGGTGAAATTTACATTGGAAGAACCTTTTCCACAGATCTTATTTAGCCCTAGGTAGGTCAACTTCTGCTTCAGTTCTTCCCTGCTCTCACTTTACATAGTCATTTGGTGATCTTAAATCCCTCTTAAGTTTAAACCAAGAGAAATTAAGCAAAAAGTTGCAAAATTATGAAAAAAATATGGACCTAAGTGTTTAATTAAACTCAACCCTCTATACACAGTAATACAATTTTTCAGAAGTATTGAACTATATTGTATTGGTCCCTTCCCTCTTGCCAGTTCATAGGTATTGTTTTTTGATGTTTGCCAATATTTAAAGAGCCATAAATACATATCTAGCATTTTTCGACACGTGCTGCAGGTATTGTGGTGTTTCCCAGTGCCAGTAGTACCAAAGCTATAGGAAAAGGTGCCAGCTTTTCATGGTCATGATCAAATCAATTCTACTTTTTACTCACAAATGGTGTAAATGAACAAACATCTGGGACTGGGCTGGACAAATGCTTGTGTAGTGATTGTTATCACTTGCAAAAGATGTCACTTAGAGCAGTTTACTGACTTGCTTCTTAAATAGATATTTGTTGAGGATAGAGACATTTACATTTGAAACATAAGTTGTTTATTAAGAATAATAAACCCCCTAGTAATTAATAATAAACCCCATATCTATTGCCAGCACAATATCTTCAGATCTCAAGGTACTTCTAACAAGATGGTAATAGTCTGTCTTCCTCTCACAGTCACAGTTTGGACATGAAAAAGTGAGTCCCCAGGAGGGAAACGCCAGCAGGACAGTGGCAGAGCCAGGGCTTTTTCTGGGGGAGTTTCCATCATGCAGGTGAGGAGTATGCTGCCTCCCACAGAAGCTGATCACTCTGGATAAATGAAAGTTTTCCTTATCCAGGCAGAATGTCCCCTGAAGCGACTTGTTCTGATTGCCTGTTGTCCTGTCACCATGCAGGCATGTGAAGAGCCTACATGCCTGTTCTTTTGTTTTGGCAGACTATGATTAGATCACTCTGAGCCTTGTTTTCTCCAGTCTGAACAGCCCTTCAGTGTTCACATGCCAAGTTCTCCAACCCCCTGATTATTTTGGTAGTCTTCCCCTGAACCCTCTCCAGTTTCTCCATGTCTCTTTAGAACCTGGGGGGGACCAAAGATGTGTCCTGAAAAGTGCTGAGCAAAGAGTAAGAATCACATCCCTTGATCTGTTGGCTGTACTCTTGGTGATGCAGCCCAGGACACATTTTGCCTCCACGTCTGCTGCCAGGGAACGCAGCTGATTCGTGCCGAGTTGCTGTTGCCCAGGACCCTGAGGGCTTTTTGAGCAGAGCTGCTCCCAAGGCAGTCAAGTCCCAGCCTGATAATCCCATCTGGGGATAATTCTGTTCCAGGACTTCACATTTCTCTTTGTTAAACCTCATGCAATTCTTTTGGCCTGGTCTTCCAATCACCTGCATATTAAAGAATATAACATAACTGTAATAGATTGGCTATTGTAATTCCAGTTTTCACACTACTTTGGACATGTCTTGTTTGGTCATCCCTGTGCTGTACTCCAATGCGTATTGTAGATGGTTCCAGTCCAGCCGTCTGTATCTATTGCTAGTGCACTGCCACAGAGCTATGCTAGACCTAGCTTCAAATTAGCTTGCTCAGATACCGTTCAGGGGAAGCTGGATGGCTGGCAGGTAAATACTGAGCTACGTATGCTCCTGCCAGTACTTCAGCCAACTCCAGCACCGTGAAAATATTTTGCAGTCACAGAAAGAAAATGTAGTTGTTGTTGTGTTCCCATGCCTTGGCAGAAAGGACTGAAATCCACAAGAGAGACCGTTTACATGAAGTATCAATTTGACCTCCGCTTGATGTTCTCTTGAGGCCAGCGGTTTAGTTCCAGTTACCTCAGGCAAACTCACCCGCAGCAAGAATATTTCCCTTGTGCAATAATTCAAATATATTTCCCACTTGTCGTTAGCCAGTAACAGTACAATGGAAGAAATCATGTTATTTGTCAAGCACTCAAAAGTAAATGACCTTCATGGATGAGGGAAAGGAGTGAGGGAAGGAGGAAGCTTCCCCAGTCGAGTTGAGTCTAGAGAGATAGAAACCTCTCTTGTTCAACAGCTTTCTGAGTGTTGGGATGTGTGCTGGGACCACTGGACCCACAGGATCTATGCACACTGGAGTGCAGGAGCACTGGAAAAACAAAAGTTCCATGGTAGCTTGTCCTTGATTTCTAAATAAAGCTTATTTCTCTTGTGCTTTCTCTGGCGTGTTAAATTAGTCCCAGTTGCAATGTAGAGATTAAGAGATCCTTGCTGGCTCACTGTCAAAGGTAGAGGATTTGCTGCCAAAAGAAGAAAATAAAATAGAAGGATACCTGCTTAGCTCTTGGTTCCAAAACTTGCTGATTTTTACTGAAACAGGAGGAAAATCCTGTAGATATCATTAAAGCTATGTTCTATGTATAATGAAATAGGTCAACCGAGGCCTTCCTATATACCTTGTGCTGTTATCTTCTTGTTATAATGGTAAACACAGGTGTCTTTTTTTCTACCTTTCTTTCCAAATCTGTTGTTCACACGTTTCTGTTGTACTTCACACTGGGATACGGCTTGGCAGCCACTCAGCTGTTGCTAGAGTTGTGTTGTTGTGCAGTTGATATGGTTTTGGTTATACTAGTCTACCTCCCAAGATGCCTTTTAAATTGACTTCATTTTATTATTGAAAATTAATTTGAACATAACAGGCACAACCTTTAGAACCTTTTGCTTACATTTGCCAAAGATCTTTCATGTCCCAAAGTAGGGTATCATAATTACTTATATTTGGCATAGCTCCATTTTCTGTTTTTTTTCAAATTACTTTTTGCTCTGCTTCCAATTTTTAAATATATAATATGAAGGAATGATAGTATGTATAAATAAACTGCTATTTATATATGTATATATTTATGTATGTATATAATTAATTAAATATTGTGATTTTTTAACAAAATAAAAAGTGTATATTTGCCCTCAGTTGAAGAAAAAGTTGTCACTTTTCTTGGGGCTGTGTATAGTACTATGATTAAGACTGCTGGATTCAAGAAACATGGATTCAATTCCTAACTCTATCTTGAGGTTTCTGCACAATCTTTTAACATTGGTCCGTGACTCAATTTCCCAGCTGTAGAATGAAGATTTCATTATCTCCTTTGCTTGTCTTCTTCATTTTCTAGGCTTTTAGGGTGGACTAACCAGTTGATGTACAAGTAAAGTGTATATTACAATGGGTTATGTCTTGCTTGAATCTGACAAACTGTACAGGCACTGAAATGAGGAGCAAAGGAGCAGAATAGGGTTTAGAGGTGTGTCCACTGGAAGCACATTTATCATATTTGTCTGTTTGAATGTAGAAATTGCTATTGATTTGCCTTCTAACTGCTTCTTGATGGAAACTTTAAAAAAAAAATTGTGTGTTTTACATAAGTATTGTATGATTTATAATGAAATGGAAATAGTAGTTTGAGACTGATGAAACACAACTTAGTTCTTTATTTTGAAGGGAAATTAATCATTAGTTGACAAAGCAGTGTAATACATTATTTTTTCCCAATCTTTGTTTATGCAGACAGGCTAAACTACATAAGTATGTAGAGCTGAATTTAACAACCTTCTTCAAAGGAAAATGGGAAACCTATGGTCTTTGAACTTTAAAATCTACAGCTTTTGGAGTCCTTGCTGTAAATAAGGATGTAGGACACAAAGGAACAAAAGTTCCTTTGTTTATCCAGCCCAAACTGCTACTTTAAACACTATGCAGAACACCTGAACCCTATTGTAGTCTTTAAAACCCATTACAGTGGCTTCCTATTCTTGGCAGTGTCAAAAAACTACATTAAGCCTGACCTTAAAGCTCAGTAGTTTCTCAGACCAGGTCTTCTGCTCTCATTCCACCCATGGGGCTCTGTATAATAGTTATCTTCAGGCCTAGCTGGCAAATGGCCAACCAAACAGGCAGCAATAAAGTTTTGGGGATTTTCTGGGTCTTACTGAAATTAAAAGGCTTGAAGGGCTGAGGCTTTGGGTTTGGAAAGGTGTTTTTTACATTCCTACGCTTGGACTTGAATTTTATTTCACAAGCTACTGCTACTGCATTGGCTTAAGAGTGTCTTTCTTCCTATTTTCATAAGAAGGGCCTGATTTAACTCAGGCAAATACCTCCAGAAGAAGATCAGTTGTTGAAGCACTCCACCTCAGCATTGCATTCCTGTCTGACAGCAATTAAATCCTAGGACACACACACACGAAAAGTGCCCCAGCTCTCCTGGGCAGCAGATCTTCAGCACAGCTTCAAAAATGCATTCATTTTGTATTTCTCACAGTATTCAAAGGAGACTATGCATGAAACCCACTGGGCTACTTTCTTCTGCTCTAGCATCTAATGAAGCCCTTCAACATTAATTATAGTACAGAGGACTGCAGAGGTTATCTCCAAAGATAGATTCCAACTGGCTCACCTTCCTGAGTTTTCATATAAGCAGGGAGTCTGATCCCCATCCATGTGTGACTTGGAAGCCCAAGGCTTTCTGCCTTGCTCTAAGCTGTACTTGCTGTTCCACCAACAGCAGAGAGAAACATCAAGCCCTTGCACTTGGGTTGTCTTTATCTCCTGACCTCAGAGGTTTGTGCTGCTGTCTAAAAATATTTCCTAAATTGGCACGTTGCACCCCCTTCTCAATTTTTACTATGTTTTTTGGAAAAACTTACAACTCCAACATATCTGAGAGTGTATCTGTGAGCATCACACTGATGCCTGGCTATATTACCTGAACGCTGGCTCACACCATGATCTGGATGGCAGTCATACCACAGGTAGGGCTAGGATTAAAGTCAAGTCCCAGTAAAGTACATCCACACTTAAACTGCTGTCTTCAGAAAGCTCTGCTAAGCAGCTGTGCCTCGTGATAGAGAAGAATTGCAAACTTACTACTTTCTTCTACTTTCTCTTCCCACAAAAGTAAGGCAGAATAACCATTCATCATTAGGAAAATATCATTTTTCCTAAAAGGCATTTTAAAAAGTAGTTTCAAGTACATAAAACATAGATATGTATATACAAGGCATTGAATGTCACTTCATGGCACCCTTGTAATATGTTCTTTTGATTCTTTATTATCACTTAGTATATATATAATTTATATCTAAATCTCTGCCAAGACCATGAGTTAGAAACCAGCTGCTTTTCTGCAGTAGTCTGGTCCCAGGCCATCTGGCCAGCTCGCCACATAACAGGATTAAAGGCATCTGGGACTGAAACAGAAATTAAGAGTTAACCTGTCATGACTGATTCCCTTTGGTGACACAACAGACATCAATGCAACAACTTTAAAGTGCTAAAATAAAGATACGAATATGGGGCAGACTTGAGCCAGGCAGATGACGGGTAATGGGTGGACTGTGAGTCCTGATTTATTCATTAATGACATACAGGTCATATACCGTACCTCTTCCATTTGCAATATTTGTTGAAAAGTGGTTTGTCAGCTGGCAATTCATTTAAGGAGGATGACAACCTCATGAGAAATTAATGAGGTTGCCATATTTACATTAGTTCTAATGTATTACACAAAATCACCAAGCTCATGGATATTAAAAACACTAGGACTGGTAACACACCAGCTCTTCCACACCTCGATCCCACAATGCATTGCTAGAAAAGTTAAATTGTTCCTCACAAACATAAGAAAATGAGACTGTCATTCAAAGCACCAAAGTTCACAGATGTCTGTGGTCAACATGAATGTTTAACAGAAGCAACAAGCCCCCCCCAGCAGACGTGCCCCTGCTTAACTTCCCATTCAGAGTTGAAAGAGCTGATTTAGTGAGTCAGGAGACTGAAAATGTGGGGTCAGAGAAGAGGAAAGGATGGAGGGGCAAGGAAGAAGATATGAAAAGACCTAGTAAATTGAAGCTATTTTTGAAAAAGATTAAAAGCAAAATATATCATCCAGGAACATTTATTTAATATCTAGAAAATTTAAAGAAGCAAAGTGATTTTTTTTTTAATAATATGTCTTGAGATTTATCTGTGAGATCCAGCTAGGAGCTAATTTTTTGCTGAACATGCAGAAATGTCAGCATCAGCTTGACTCCAGTAGTACGTTTGCCATAATGACTTTAAAAGATATAAATTTTTTTGGCTTTCAGTTGGATGAGTACTTTGCTGGGTAGGTATGTCCAGTCTGCTGTTTAGCTTTGTCTGTGAAAACAGTCATAAAGACTTCATATTTTAAGCCATATAATCTATTCACTCCTTCTATTATGTTCATAATATTAATAGGTTATATTATTCTCTTTGTCTCTCTATGTTTAGGATAAAATCTCTTCCACCCTCTCGCAAATCCGTAGCTTGCCTTTCAAATAGCTGCATATGCTGGATTTTATGGGAAAACAGGAACATGGCTCTATTCTGTCACTGAAAGATGAATTCTCATGCACTGCATAATGAGAGTAAAATTGAGTAAGAAAAGGCTGAAAAACTTAAGAAGAATATGTGAGCATGATAAAATGTATTAAACACTTGGTAGACTGTACCAGAGCCAGTTTTAAAAGTTGAATTTCTTTCCTCTGGGTAAAGTTGATATTGAAAAAACAGCAACAAAAGAACACTTTTTGACTTTGAGAAAATGCCTTATTTTTAGACATTTTTAACATTTGACAGAAATTATGGAAAGTTATGATATTGGAAATAAACTGTTTCATTATTGTGTGAATAGATATTGATCTTATTCTGAAAGTATTTATTTCCTCATGGGGAGTTATAATATTAATGTTGGGTTACTTTTTCAGATATTCAAACCCACAGTGTAAGTTTGCTTCAAGCCCATATTATCTAAAAGTGGGGTAGACAAATATCTTTTCACTTTAAAATTAGTTTCTTATTGTTCTGTTCGCTTTTTCTGGGGTGAAAGATTTCCCACATCAACAGCAGTTTCTTTCAGTGTTGTAAGTGACCTGAAATACGTAGGAAGTGCTCTGAAGTGGAGTGTAACAAAATGTGAAAATCTAGAACGATTCTCTTTACTGCCAGTAATTGTATTCTGAGATTTTTTTGGGGTAACAACTGACAACTAATAGTACTCTAGACTTTGGGGGCTATCATAGACCCCATGAGTTAATGTAATCCAGTCTCCATGATGAAGGTGAGGCTGTTCTCACTGGATGTTTATCAAAACTCTACTTAAAAATTAACCATGATAGTATTCCATAACTGGACCCATTAATCTGTTCCACACCTTAATTATGCTTAGCACCATGATAAATTGCAAGTGAAATTCATACCTTCCTGCTGAGAAAAGGAAAGAACATTTCTTCATGGTAACAATCTATACGTATTTAGGGACTGAGATCTTATCCAATAGATGGGTATTGAAGAAGTAGAAAAAATTCTTTTCTTCCACTGAGACTGATGAGGACTGATGAGCTGCCTGGGTCCATACCAAAATGCAGTGCAGACCTATTTATATAAGAGGAAGCTGATGGGTGAAAGACCTGCTGGGGAGAAACATCACAAAGAAAAATGTATAATGTTTTTATACAATCGTTTCAGCAGCTAATTAATATAAGCCAAACTTTACAGATCTATAAGAACTGAGATGGAATGAAAATGAAAAAAAATAACAGCCTGTATTGGAAATGTTTTCCGTGGAACTTTATCTCCATTGAAATGTCCAGGAAAATTTTTATTAAAAATCAATTTTGGAAAAAATTCAATCAGCTCTAACCATCTGTTGTCTTACTGGAAAGTCCATGTGCAACTTGCAGTTATCCATGTTTAAACATGATGATTCAAATCATTTATCTTTTTAAACCATCAGCAATTCTGTATAATTTTTGACTTCTGCTAAAATGTATAATGCTTTAGGCCGAGCACCCTGAATCCTCTCCTTCGCTGTAATTCACCTTCTGCCTCACCCAGTTTCCTCTGCCCAGGGAGGTGGGCGACACGAGCAGTTTTCCCTCCTAACGATGGGGATGGATTTCACCACCTTGTTAGAGGTTGTCCTCCCAGCACGACTGCTTTCGCTGCACTGCCAGCCCCACGTGCTCACACTGGTGAGCCTGCACTCAAAACAATTACAGCGGGCTTTTAAAAAATTGTATTTAAAAATATTACTTGTCCTTGCTTGTTTGTGAGTTCAAACCATTCATTTTATTTGCCTGTACGATCCTAGTTCCTTAACCTGCAATGGAAATGAACACTTGGTTGTCTCTTGGGATCTCCTGACAGGGATCCAGGAGCTGGTGGTGCGAGAAGCACAACACGAATTGTGACATGCACAAGAGAGTCTTGTGAATGGTCACACTATGGTGTGGGTTATATTTTTCAGGGTTTTCCAATCTGATTTGTGGGTAGAATATTCTGGCCTAGCACTTCTCAGCTTGTTTCCTGATAGACAGCCTGCTTTTTCCTTTCATCCTAATTATAGCCTCATATATCACCCTAAGTAATCTCCTCAGTCAGCAACAATTTAACATTTTACATACCTCTGCCTTTTAACTTCAGACTCCATTCAGCTCTGTGCCTGGAGTGACTAAGATATCAAAGTCAGCCACAGGTTCCACATTTTGAATGGAAAATAAATTAGCAATATTGAACCTGAAGGCAGCTTTGATTATCTTTGCCACCACTGATGCTTTTTGGGCTTTACTACTTTGTTCACCCACACTTTACCTACTCAGTTCCAGGGGTATCTTAGAGAAAAGAGAGGTTATACCATCCAGGCCTGTTAAATAATTAAAAATGTAGTGAACAGGTAATTCACATGGATGCATGACAGAGCTGTAACAGAGGAAAACCCATCCCTGTCTTCCTGGGTGATGGAGCTCTGTTATCCTGTTGGTCAGAAATGAGACCATGATAGAGCCAGGAGGAAAGAGTTTATCATTATTTTTTTTCTGTGATTTTTTTTCCCACTGTCCATTTAAACACCCTGAATACTTTTTTTAAAAAGATTCTGGCAACAGCAGACTTTAGGGAGCATCTGGAAATATCTGGCACCTCTCTTTCAGAGGAAAATTCTTGCTTGAAGCTTGGTTGTTTTTGTCTTGAGATTTCTTTAAAATTTCTTTTATTTCTCACAAAAGTAACACATCTTTGAGGAGAAACATTATGTAGCTTGTACTATGGTTGTGGACTTAAGGCTCCTTGGGACTTGAGCTGAATCTTGTGGAATAGGAAGGTGTTTAGCTTAGAGAGGAATTTGTGTGGATGCATGTGTATGGGGAGCATGCAAAGCTCACAGGATACAGCTCCAGCCATTAACCTCCACTCATTGCTTTCCTGGGAAATAAAAATTTCAGGAACTAGATCTTAAGTTCTGGGAGTAGGTAAGATAGCTTTTTCTTCCTACCTGTAATTACTGGCCTTGTCTTTATTCTTGCATCTGTTTTTATGCCGGTCTGAGAAAGAACTGGTGTCTGTCTCCATCTTGGCACTGCCACAATCCTAGATCCAAATCTACCTCTCCAATATCACCTGAGGAACTCTTGAAAAGCATCAGAAATTGTTTGGCTTACAACAGCTCCACTCCCACCTGCCACAGTGGGGCTAGGCTGATTTCTTCAGACATGGCCACTAATTATAGGCTAATATATGCAGGGTTGTATATGGGGCCGTCGTTGTGGTTGTTCAAGCAGTGGGTAGAGATTTATGTGACTGCGGGATGAGCACATCGCAAACATTTCAATGCGCTGAAATTTCTTAACAAAACTCCAAGCCATGTCTTGGTCTGGTTGTATGGTTTTGAGAGCACTCACTTCTTGTACTTTTCTTCTCTTTACCAGAGAAGAAATGGTCTTCTGTGGTACAGCATGCATTATGCACAGTACTACAATTCAGAGAAAGGAGCTGTTAGTTTTCTTCCTCCGGGGTCTTTACTGGAAGGAAAAGAAACACAAAAAGACATTTTCCTCTAACACAGAAAAAGGAACTACAGGAAAACAGTGAAATCTTTAGAGTTTCTTTCCCTGCTCTGATGCAGATCTTCTCCCTAGTACTTGTAAGCTACCCAATATCCTGATTTCTTGCAATGTTTCTGGGGAAATAGCACTTTTTATGGAGTTTATTGGAAAAATCCCCAGATACTATTAGAGATAAATGTACCATAGCCTCTCTAGTGCTCTTTAATTTCTGCTATTTTAAAATTTCGCTTTAATTTTTTATACAATGAAAGACATTTTTGTTACATTTGCATTTGAGACAGAGGTCAAGGATTAAGGAAAGGAAATGCTACACCAATCACACATATTTTATATACTGGACTTTACACTACTTCACTAAAACACCTAATTTATTCCTAATTTTTATATACCTGGTAAAATAATCCTTCTGAAGCAAGTCACTTTCTTCTGTAAACAGGGAAATTCTCTTCAGGGGAGGCTAAACTTAAGAAAGTGAATTTTCCTCTGTTCCAAAAGAACAACCTCTCTTCATTGACTGCCAGGGGACACTCACTTTGGTGAGATTGCTGAGAAGATATCTGACCCTGAAGTGTGAGATGTGGGTAGAGGGAATCCCATCTCTTGTGTTTCTTTGGAGGACTTTCAAAAGAATTCTGTCTGGGAATGGATCTGCCATGCTGCGCTGAGGGCAAGCAGAAAGAAAGGAAAAGCAAATTATTTCCAAAATGAGAGGAAGAACCCTACCTCAGGACATCATGGATGAAAAACATATAAAAGTGAGATTCTTATATGGAATTATGAAAATTTTTATGTATTATACAAAATTCCTTATTCTTTACTATAAATACCTTCAATGCCTATAAAAGGGGAACAACCGTTGAGCTGAGATCTTTCGAAATTGAAGAAGCCTTTTTAGCCTATAGTATAGAGGAAACTTTTTCCAAAAGAGGCCTTGAGACAGGCAAAATAATAAAGATTAACAATCGTAAATTCACATTTAACACCACTACACTGCTATTTCCTTCTATTTATCATGATTAATCTATGTGCTCTTTCCAGGAACACAGAAACCACCCAATCTGGTGCTAAAAAGGAAAGCTGTTGGTATTTTAAATGTCAGTAGCATTTCAATAACTCATTACTATTATTGCAGAGAAAACTGGAATCTGGACTGCTTATGGCATTTTTGCAAAATCTGTTTACCGAGGTTAAAGTCTTATTGATGTAATTCTACAGAGGTAGCGTTGGGCTGCAATACCACATCTTTGTATCCAGTTTTATAGCTTGTTCTTACTGCCGTGCTGCTGATATCGGCTGGTTTTGCAATGGCATTGGATTTTTCTTAGCAGAGGTGACAGGAGCACAGGCTGAGCTGGCTGGGTACTGCTGCTCCTACTTCTTCGCTCGAAGAGCTTCATATGGCTCTCTGCCATCACACTGATTATGGGGACATGTGTCTTTCCCTTGTTTGGTTTGAAATACTGACTGCTGTCAACTGTAATTGAATAAGCACCTCTGTGGGATGTTCTTCTGTGTATGCATTGGCTGAATATTCAATTTGCTAATGCATATAGAGCAGAGTTGTAATTGCTTTTGCCCTTATGATAGGAAACCATCCACCCATATCTTTAAGGTTCATTTCAACTTTTTTCATGTAGTCCTTTTCTGCAGGTGTCTTCTCAATCCTTGGAGGGAAAAGTAGGAACTGAAACCGTTAAAATTAAATTGAACTGTGTTTTAATTGTGACTAAAAATTCAGTGAAACAAAGTATGTTGAGACAAATTAAAAATTTCTAAATATTTAGGAAAATATTATAAGTGACACCTCAGTGAATATTTATTGTATAATTCGAATTTCTCATTCTTCAAATGGCAACATTATTACATGAAATTTTGAATATTTATTTAATTTGCTAATATGCAAAGGAACATTTCTAATAACACTAATAATAACTGATGATTTGTTGTTAACAAATTTTTGTAGCAACATTCTTGACTCTTTCCCCTGAAGAAAGTAGATGTGCAGAGGAAGAAAATATGAGCAACAAAATTTTTTGCTTCGAGCTACATAGAAAATGATCTTAACAGAACTCAGCATTCATGGGGTTCCTTTATGTGTAGCTATGTGACCCTCCTTCTTCCTAAGGAAGTTTAATCAGTTCTGGAAAGCATCTGTACTCATTTCAGGAAAAAAATATCTAATTCATTGTCAACCTGTACGTCTTAATTCAGATCTTTCTAGAGAAGATTCTTTCCCCAAAAAAATCAAATGCATTAATTCAGAGCTACTTCTTGAAGAATAACATTTCCTTGAGGAAGATGGTATGCAAGTAAAGCTCTAAAAATCAATAGAAGATGGTTTGACTGAGATTTCAATTCCCTTTATTAAATATATGTGGTAGGTTATTTCTACACAATCATTCCCAAAGAGATTCCTTCACATCATGGCTATGAGAAGGTATTATTTTATATATAGTAAACTGGATGTAAGGTACCTTGAAAAAACAGAGCAGTGAATGTGTCATCTAGGTTTTATTATTATTTTTTTAATTGTATTATTATATTTGTAACTACCTACTTTTCTACATAAAATACTTTTCTGAAGGAACTTGAGAGGGGAAAAAAAAAGCAAAAAAGGAAGGATGGCAGCTAACAAGGTGGCAATTTAGTGGTTAGGGCAGTTATTTGGAGACTGTATGGGAATCTCATTTCTTTAACGAGAGATGTGAATACAGATCTCATTTTATGTTGTCTATTTATATATTAAAATATGATATGAGAAGAATAGGTGTATTCTATAGATTTGTTGAAAAAAATCAATTTAGCCTCAATAGCATTCTTGAAACCCTCATGTGCCATGAACAATGCTTATTTTTTCAGAGTGCCTTACTTTTTCTCATTTGGGTTTAGTAGTCCTAGACATAAGCAGGACTGAAACAATTGATGCTGAGGGACATTTCAAGTCAGATTGGGTTGTACCTGGTGAATTTAAGTCCCCTCTAAATTATACTTTTTTTTTTTTTTTTCTCCACAGTCAACCATTAAGTTAATGAAACATGCAATACCAATACAAAATACCTAAATTTAGAGGATATTAAGGTGGAAGCTGAAGCTGCCTGTATAGTCAAGAGAGTCTCTTGAAGGCAAATCAGGGTGCCTAAATTTGAAAGCAGTTAGTTTTTTGAATTTAGGGGTTCTAATTGCTGTGTGGAAGCACACACTTCTCTCTACTGACTGTAGAGGGAACCTGGGCACCAAAGGTAAGTGCTTGCAGAGGTGGTGTCGGTATTCTCCATTGTCTGTAGTCTGTATGGAATGGCAATTCAAGCATTTGGTATATGTTTGTTTCCTGGGTTATTCTGAAGTGTGCAGCAATAAGATCTTTCCTGTACCTTTTTCTGTCAGTTTACTTTGGACGTAGAATTTGCATTACACACAAACAGGTGCA
The DNA here is from genome assembly GCA_013400135.1 of Rhinoptilus africanus. Taxonomy (NCBI): domain Eukaryota; kingdom Metazoa; phylum Chordata; class Aves; order Charadriiformes; family Glareolidae; genus Rhinoptilus; species Rhinoptilus africanus. Next base: position 390,239 of record VXBO01005287.1, read on the forward strand.
CATGGGTGCTCATCGTTTGCAACTTTTGGCATGAAACATTAATCTTTGAAGCTAATTATTAGGTTTATGTTTTAGTATTAGAAATTACTATAGCTTCTCTGTCTGCAAATTTGTTTGGAAAGTTTAGTCTTTATTGTAAGTGGTAACAGAAAACATATTTTTCTTAATTTTTGTTTCCAGTACACCTGTACAGACTAAAAATGTGCACAAAATAAAATAAAATAATTAAACAAGGTTGAAAAAGATTGGCCTGACACTATTTATTTAGTGTAACAGCAACAAAAGCTTTCCACAATATAAACATGTCATTAATATGACTGTGGTGAAGAATCAGAGAAACACTAACTTTTTCTTTTACCACTGAACAGGAAATTTTCTAAAAAATAAAGTCTTTCCTCTACAAGTATAGCTTCCCTTTCATTTGCTGCATATGAATGTGGATTTGCCTGGATTTTTGATTTTTATATTTCTTCCTGTCTTCCACTTTTCTCTATGTACACGTTTCATGGAAATGACTGAACCCAAGTCCCATTCCCCTTAGACTCATGCCTTGCGGACAGCTCTTTCCAGCTTATTCTCTCTGGCTTCAACAGCATTTTCCAGGTCAAAGTTAGCCTGCTTTGCTCATTTTTTGAACCATCGAGAGTCTGTGCGACAGCAACGGTGTTATGCTGAACTGGAGCTAACAAACCCCACGTCTCAGTGGGATTTGTTTTGTCTGAGGGGTTTTACTCCCTGCTAATGCAGCCACAGCCTTTGATAGTCAGCAGGAGGGAACTGGAAAAAGATTAAGTCTGTGAGCTTTAAGACATTCTTGCTGAATATTGCTCAGCAACATGCAAGCCACTGTAGAGTCTTTGCCCCATGATTAACTGAGTGAAGCTCCCTCCTTAGCGATATTAAAACCTGCCTAGGCATGGTCCTGGGCAACTGGGTCTAGGTGGCCCTGCTTGAGCAAGGAGGTTGGACAAGATGACCTCCAAAGGTCCTTTCCAACCTCCAGCATGCTGTGGTTCTGTGAATTTCATGCCAGTGCATTTTTGGCTTTTTTTTCATAGCACGAACGATCTGTTTTCTTGATAGGTCAGATGTAATATCAAAAGGTGGCTTAATTATTTTCTAGGGAAGTTAATTATGCATGATGCCTATACTGTGACCTTTGGTTTGAGCTACAGCAGCTTATACCTAGGGCAAAAGGAAATTTACACTTAGCATCAAGAGTAGCAGCCTCTGATAAAATAGAGAAGTAAGTCTTAATAATGCTTCAAATAATTAAGACCGTGCACTTGTTATACTTTACTGTTACTTGTTCTTTCAAGAGCCATCTGAGAAACCTCCAGGTTCCCATTATCTCTAGATAACTGACAAAACATAAAATGATTCGAATAAGAACTGTCATACTGAATTAATTGGACATGGCTAATATACAATGTAATACAACAGCAAAACATTTGCAGGCTATGCCAAATAGCTATCTAAAAGAGCCACTTTACATAGAACTTCTTGGAGAGATGACAGCTTGGCCTTCCTCTTATAAAGTCCTGCCAATCTGCATGGGTTTCAAAGCATGCTTCTGAGTGGACCTGGATGTGACATCTTCAACGGGTAGAGCAAACTCCCCTCCCAGCCACCCAGAACAGGCAAGAGCCTTTTGAATTCTAGTCACCCACAGAAAATAGTTTCATGAAGGCCAGGTGGAAAGCCATCATGTTCAGAAGAGCTTAGAAAGACTCGTGCTACTTTTCTGCAGCTTGAAGACAACAGCTGATAGAGAAGGAGCAAAGTGTGTGCCAGAAATCAGGTAGCTACCCAAGTGAGGTGGAGGGGTTGAATGGAGAGTGACCTATAAGGGGATGTACGGGTGCATCACTGTCATTCTGTCACGTGCTTGCAGAACAGTTTAGGTGAGCTTCAGTTCCAGATTCAGACAGCTAAATACAGAGGTCACCATGGAGGTGTTCACAGGTAACCTGCTCATGGGAGGTGAATTTAATCTCGACTAGCTCTCCATCGACTGCAATGGCAGCTTAGGCACTGGTGTGCGCACAGATACTTGCATTCAGCTCCAGACTTGGAACTGAAATAGTGCCCTTTGTCTCTGAGATGCAGACACCCCCAGCACTGGGAAAGGACAGCTGTATTTTGATAGTTGTTATGGACTGCCCTTATGCATCAGGGCTACTAAGATTATTAGGAGACTGGAACATCTCTCTTATGAAGAAAGACTGAGGGGTTTTGGTCTTTTTAGTCTGGAGAAAAGACAGCTGAGGGGGGATCTTATCAATGCTTATCAATACTTAAAGGGTGGGTGTCAGGAGGATGGGGCCAGGCTCTTTTCAGTGGTGCCCAGGGACAGGACAAGAGGTAACGGGCACAAACTTGAACATAGGAAGTTGCCCAGAGAAGTGGTGGAGTCTCCGTCTCTGGAGACATCCCAAACCCGCCTGGACACGTTCCTGTGCAGCCTGCTCTAAGGTGGCCCTGCTCTGGCAGGGGGTTGGACTAGATGATCTCCTGAGGTCCCTTCCAACCCTACCATTCTGTGATTCTGAGATCAGACACCTGTCGGTCATTAATCCCATAGCTACGTATGAAACCTGACATGGGGTGCTCAGTGCTGGCTGCGAGAGTCAGTAGCAGCATCCTTTTTTGAAGAGCTGTCATAACTGTGAAGATTGCACAACTTTTCAGTTTCTGGCAACTCACCTCTCTTGCTCTGGTTCGGTGTGCTCCAGCTGGTGGCCTGTCTGCCAGCTCTGCTTCAGGGGAGGCTTCTGTTTGTCCCACGACATCCTCTTGATTGTCTTTGCATGGGAACAGGAGGGAAAGTCTGTGGCTCCCATAGTGGTCTGGGGTTTCTTAAAATGGTGGTTTTCACTGGGGAGCTTGGCTCTGGCAAGGTGTTATGCCGCCTGTGAGGGAGAAGGGCCTGGGGAACCTTGCGAACAACTTGTGGTAGCTTGAAGTCTGGCTGCAGCCCAACGCTTGTGTGTGACTCTCACCACTGAAAAGGTTATTCCTGACGTGGTTTGTTCGTAAAACAACCTTGGAGATGATTGCTGCTATACAAATGACAAGTAATAAAATACCATTATAATGTAATTAGTTATTATTACCTCAGATGGCTAAACCTCCTGCCATGGTTTATTATAGAACAGGAAAATGCAGGGAAGGAGAAAGTGGAAGACAACAACAGTGATAGAGCAGTGTCACTGGCAATCTAGATTTTCTAAAAAACAACAGGACTTGAGGCAGCACCAAGCCAGATGCACCAGAAACGGCCAAGACTTTGCAGAAGTGACTTGGCATTAAACCGTGTGAACAAAATTATAACTTAATTCAGCGCTTTCTATCCGGTTCCTGGGAGGCTTCACCACCTCACTCTGAACTCAGTCTGCAAAATGGTTGTATTTACTTAATTTTTCAAAACAGAGTGACAGCAACTTTATTTATTACAGCAAGGAACACATCTAATGCAACTTTGATTGATTTGTTCAGTTGCTGTCTTTGGGCTGCTCATTGTGACTGTACCAAGGAGGGGAGGATACACGAGGCTTGCTGCTCCCTTTCTGATGCAAGGACTTGAAGAAGGCACTTGCCTCATTTAAATGTTTGTTCCTTGGCAGGTTTCATTATGCTAACAGCTTCAGCCTCACTGCTTGGTGCCTTATATTGGGGCAGCTTTTAAGACGGTTGCTGATAAAAGAATGGAGGATTATTTATTTAGCAGTTTCTTTGAAATGAGCACTATGTTATGGCCATTAATTCGCATTCTTCGCTCACATACATCAAAATGCAAGGTGCGTTTGTGAGATGTAGTTTTCCTTCTGTTGTTACTGAATCGAAAGGTAAAAATTTTATTGGCTTTGTTGGAAAAGATTGGTAACCATTGTAAATTTAACTCTTCATACTATTGTCATTCACAGGACAAGTTCCCATTTCAGGTTTATAGTCTGAGCGTGAAGGTGAGTTCATCTGAAACCGAGAGGAGTGTCTTTCTGCATGTTATAAAATCTTTGAATATGGTGGGCAGCATGCATTTGGATATATGGTTAATTGGGTAGAAAAAATGCTAGGTAATAAACAATCATAACTTGTTGCAGTTTTCACTCCATGTGCCTAAACGCTGCCCAGGCTGATGCACAATTCTGTATGTGCAGAGGCTAGAAATTCGTCACAGTAACTAAGACATAGTATCTACCAGTATTTGGGGCACTTCCTGCAAGAAGAGCTGAATAGTCAACTTCTGCCATCTTTAGGGAAAGCTGAGGACAATCTGTGAGAGCAGTTTAAGAAAAGGATATTTTTTTTCTCCTGTGCCTCAGTTTCCCTTGAAGGCTTGCGTGGGGAAGGAATCTCCTTTTTCTGCCCTCAAAGTTTAAATATTTACTTCCTGAAATGTTGCTGTGAAGTTTTGGAGAGGTTGTAGCTGTCATTGTTGACCTCTTCAGGAGTTCATTTCAAGGTGCACTGACTTGTGCCCTGGCCAGCCCTGGTGGTGTGCAGAGAGTGGATGTGATGGCAGCTTTGCCACCCCTGCCTAGCCAGCGCATGTGGAGGGAATGGGCCTGAGAAAAACTGCAGAGGTACCACAGCAACTTCAGAGTTAACCCCATTTGATTTTCATCTCATTTGCCATTTTTAAAATTTGGGTTTTTTTTTTTTATTTTCTTGAAAAGGTTGGTTAGAAAAGACCTGTTACTAGATCGAAAAATTTTAACAGTCTCTGCTCCAGCTCTCATGGCATCAGGCCTTAATTATTTCCAGTGCGATCTTTGCAGTGTTTTCTGAATAACCAGATTTAACACATTGATGTATTTTTATGTGCTTAATAGCAGGCTACCTGTGATTCAACATCTGTGTGAATTATGTAAGGATAAGTTAGCCCTAGAACTCCATCTCATCATCCACCTATTTCTGATCTTTCACAGACTACTTCTTTTTCCTAAAAAAGTCCTTGTTCTTTGGGTGCATTATCTACACAGTTTGACCTATCTCTAACTAATCCTGCCTTGCACCAGGTGCTGACTAAATGCTGCTTACCTGATGATATGAACCAAGTGAGGACTAATTTTCCACTCCTAGTATTGTTAAAACAATATACGTTAGCTGATGCAGGTTGTTCACGGAATAACATAATAGCATTGGTGTCTATCAGCAGACCAAAACTGATGGCCTAATGAAAAATTAAAAATAGAATCAATAGACAAGAGCATTTATTTATTCTTGCTTTTATTACCTTTAATGTAAAAAGTATTACAAAGCATATTATGCAATTAAAATATCAAAGGAGGGACACAATGTAAGAGAGAGAAATGAAGATGTAGAGAAGAGGGAAGCATGAATTTTTGAGGTTAGAAGAGAACTAACAAATCGATGAACTTGTTGGATAAAGGAAGGTAGTTCCAAATGTCAGGAGCTGCCTTGACCTGTTTGAATGATGGATTGTAGCACAGAGGACGTCGCAGCACAGGGCATGTAACAATATGCCAGTACAAGAAAGGTTGCAGAAATGTCACCTGTCAACAAATAGCACTACACACCTTTATTATTGGAGTCATCTAGTATCATGACCTTGTTGCATGCCATGGTAGCCACTGTGTTGAAAATGCACACTTAACATATGTGCTTTGGTTAATATTCCTCTCTGAAAACATTATTTTAACACAACAAATACAGTGACAAAAATACAGAATGAATGATCATGAAGTGTCTGAGCAAACTGAGAGAGTGTGATATGGAAGTAAAAATCATGTTTCTCTTCATGTGTTCTTCAAAATCTAAGAAAACTATTAGTTTGGGGGTTGGGCTACACCAGAAACATTTTATTTTTTTTAAATAATATTCTGACTATTTTAGTATTGCATGTTATTGCAAGTTAGTAGCATTTCCCCTTAGTGATGATGAAGCTTGTGCTGCTGTGGCACAGCCTAAGCAAAGCTCTGGGGCAGGGAATGTGTGTGGCACATACAGCTGTGTGTTTGTGGTCCTAGTCTCCCTCCAGGAGCCCATTTGCACAGGTACCCAGTGGTCACCAGCACAGTCAAAACCACAAATCACAAAGTGTTTTTGAGAGGTAGTTTAAGTTCCACCAGGAAAAATCTCAGGAGTCACACTGGAAAGCCAACTTTTCCAACTAATTTTGCCATGTAGCTGAAGCAGAAAATCGGAAACAACCAATCTGTAGAAGAAAACGGACAAAATTAACCAACAAATAGAAAACTTTTCTTACTTCAAGATTAGTTTATCTAACGTAATGCTCATGGAACATGTTTTGTTTTGTGATCAGACAAGCCCCTCTGTTTCTAGGTGAAAAGCATAAGAGTTTTGTGCTTCCTTCAACCTTTCTCCCCTTTGACTGATTATTGCCATTTCAAATCTACTCATAGATATTGTTTGTGAAAAAGGTCTGAGCTAGAAACATAAAGCTCTTGGCATCCTTCTCCCAGAACTCCATGAAGCAACAGTAGTTGAGGAGATGTTAGGGCAACAACCCCTTGGACGAGAGGATGTGCTGTGAAATGATGAGCAGTAACACTTCATGAAAGGCAGAGGATAAACCCAGAAAATACCTATTTACTGATGATGGGTCTTACGTCAGCCAAGGATTTATTTTATCACTTCACATTGAATAGTCTTCTAGGAAACTGGGAATAAATAGTTACATTCTATCCTGCTCCACTCATGGATGAAAATTCTCAAATAAACAAACTTTGAAGCAAATTGCCTCCACAGCACAGTGCCTTTTTCTGCCTAGTTTGCAGTTTCCCCACTGCTCCCACAGGTAATGTTGAACAATTCAGGCTCATTCTGCTGGGCGTGGGAGGCATCCACAGCTATTATATGGACAGACATGCAAAATTTGTTGAGAGAGGCAAAGATGTCCTGACCAATGTAAGACATCCAGACTAGATGCCTGAGAAGGCCAGTAGCTTTACTCTTTACCTACAGCGGATCTTAAACTGTCACCAATTTCCTTCTCTCAGACAAATGTTTATGATATTCTTTAGACCCCTGCCTGAGATGAAGCTCCTGAAAAGTAATAGACTAGAGAGTCTTGATGTCCTTAGGGACCATGGTGTTATTACTTACCAAGCTCCATAAACTGGCAAGCGAATAAGGAGGGCTTTGCACTGCAGGTAGCTCTGATGAGCACTTTAAATACAGCCATGGGCATAAATTGCACGCGCTTGAGAATACTCCTGGGAAGCATGACTCAGACAATATCTGACATTATGTGTGATAGCATTTTTCTGCGAGTTCCTTCTTGCTTTCAAGGGGTAATTTTATACTTGTAATGGCAGAAAAATTGTTAAACAACAATTCCCATCAAACATTTACTAAATTGTGCTTGTCCAGCCTATCCTTGCTGTCTACTTTAGGGGTCAGTTCCTAGCAAGCTGTAACAGTAATCAGAACAGATATCCAGGCAATACATTTGGATGTGTAAGCAATGAGCTTGCTTCCCTGTGTGGGCAAAGCAGCAGACCTCAAAGGCATCAGGAGATCTTATTCTGACAAGCTGAGGCTTTCTCGGGAGTGGAAAGCAGCCAAATACCTGATCCAAAGTCCACAAAATATTTTACCTTCTTTTTTTCTCTCTGAATCTCAGAAAAACAGGCTTGCTTTTAGATGGAAGATACACACTTTGGAAAAAAGAAAAATACTAAAAAATATTCTTGTCTTCCCATTTTCATTTTGCTAGAAAAAAAGGAAGTCTTAGTCCATACTTGACTTGCTGCTCTTTGATGGCTTAGCTCTGTCCTTTCCATCTCTACCTATCTCCGCTTAAACTTTTTTTCTTGATTTAAAAGAGAAGTCATAATCAGAATGTGATAGCAATAAAGTGATCTGTTGTGTTAAAACCTCTGCTTCTTCAGATTAGTTGGCTGTCACGCTCAGGAAGCTTTTATTCATTCCCGTCTTAGCCTGTGCGCTTTATTTGCAGTGTGTTAATTTGTCACTTCTTGGTCAGAACACACAGGTATCGGGCCCAGGCTTGTGAAAAAGAATAAGCTTAAAGACCCAAGTGTGAGAAGGTGTTATTCTTTCAGAGTTCTTGGCTCCTAATCTGATCTGTGGATTAACAGGTTTTTACAGGTATGCAATTGAAATCTTGGCAGTGAGGACAAAAAGAAAGAAGGCCAGGCATTGTAAGTATTTAAAGCATCAACCTTCCACCACATTTAGTAGATGTTATCCACATTAAACTTTGGAACGTTTAGAGTCCTGCAGAGATTCCCATTCAGTGTTTGTAAAGAAATGTGGTTTTTTTGAGATATGAAACTTGGGTACCACAGGGTCAAGGCTGGTTTGGAAGTGAAATCGAGCAGCTTTATTAGATGAAGGGAACACTTTTGTCCTTAAGTCCTGGTTTTCAGTTTGAGAAGAATTTGGACTTTTGGTGACTCTTTACTGTTTCTATTTTCAAATGTTGACTAATTTCAAACCAAAGTCAATAAGATATGAAAACAATACCAAAATTTAATCCCCACAGTGACTGCAAAATCCTATAGGGAATACATAAACCACCTTGTCAAATTTACTACCACTTAACACACAGCAGAAGTAAAATTATGTTCTATATAATGTTATCATCAATAAAATGGAGACTATGAAGCTTGATGACAGAATATGCAGTCATGGCAGTCTGGTGAAGTTCCTGATGATTGGAAAAGGGGAAATATAACACCCATTTTCAAAAAGGGAAGAAAGGATGAACCAGGGAACTATAGACTGGTCAGTCTCACCTCTGTGCCTGGCAAGATCATGGAGCAGATCCTCCTGGAAACTCTGCTAAGGCACATGGAAAATAAGGAGGTGACTGGTGACAGCGAACATGGCTTCACCAAAGGCAAATCATGCCTGATAAATTTGGTGGCCTTCTGAGCAACTGGTGTCATCTACCTGGACTTATGCAAAGCGTTGGACACTGTCCTGCGTGACATCTTGGTCTCTAAATTGGAAAAGCGTGGATTTGATGGATGGACCACTGGTTGGATTAGGCACAGGCTAGAAGGCCGCACTCAAAGGGTTGCAGTCAATGGCTCAATGTCCACATGGAAACCGGTAACTAGTGGTGTTCCTCAAGGGTCCGTACCGGGACCAGTGCTGTTCAACATTTTTGTTGGTGACATGGACGGTGAGATTGAGTGCACCCTCAGAAAGTTTGCCAATGACACCAATCTATGTGTCACAGTTGACACACTGGAGGGAAGGATGCCATCCAGAGGGACCTTGACAGGCTGGNCCTACAGGAAGGATGGGGAGGGACGCTTTATTAGGGAGTGTTATGATAGGACATGGGGTAATGGCCTCAAATTGAAAGAGGGTAGATTTAGATTGGATATCAGGAAGAAATTCTCTACTGTGAGGGTAGTGAGGCATTGGAACAGGTTGCCCAGGGAAGTTGTCAATGCCCCATCCCTGGAAGTGTTCAAGGCCAGGCTGGATGGGGCTTTGAGCAGCCTGGTCTGGTGGGAGGTGCCCCTGCCCATGGCAGCGGGGTTGGAACTAGGTGATCTTTAAGGTCCCTTCCAACCCAAAGCATTCTGTGATTCTGTGATTCTGCGAAGAGTGTCAAAATAAAACCAAGGATTTTATCTCTGAAGGATTTCTAGAAAAACAGACATGGGGTTATGAGAGTGCATAATGTAAGAGAACATGTGGACTTTGTAAAGGGCCCTTTATTAACAGAGTATATTCCTTCTAATATGTATGAAGAGGAGTACTTTGTATAAAGAGTTTTCAGTAGAAGTATCTGAAATAGTTGCACATTCTTTTGAGCTACTTCTGGGTACTAACATTACAGCCTGGGTGCTACTCTGAGCTTTCAAGTCTGAAAGACAAGAGATGTTGAAAGCCCAGGGCTGCAAACACATGAAGGTTTCCTAATAATTCATTCACCTTTAAATATGATGCTGCAAACTCTGAGAGTCCTTGGAAGAAATGTAGCTGATGGAAGAATAAGACAGCATGGAAGAGTCTGCACAGTGAAAGGAAATGTGCAGAGTAGACACGCATATATTGCTAACAATCTCTGAGAAGAGAGCAGAGGTCTGTTTCCTAGGCTTTGTACTTCACTTTTTGTGAAGATATTTGGCTTGCCAATTCCACAATATTGAAATTGCAGTGTTAATGTCATATTTGCAAATACTTACACTCAAACTAAGTTTTAAGGTGTTGAATCCTGATTCTCCTGGCTAGTTAAGTGATTTGGTAACCGTAGTTAGGAGATACCCTAAGCCCACTGAAAATCTGTGCCCATCTTTTAATTAGACCATTCATAACATTTATCTGGGCAAAATTCAACTTTCAGGCACCACTTGGCCCAGTCTGGTTCAAGATGAAAGGTGGGGATTTATCCACTGATGCAGCAAAGAGGAATGGCCAGAGGAAGAAACGTCAATTTGGATGAACACTGGAGTTGGGATGCATGCTCTCCTATGGGCTTCCACAACAGGACATTCATTTTTTGCTGACCATGACAGAAGAGCAAAGCACGTGCCAATCCACAAGACAGAGCTTCTGCTTTCCAGGACCTGCACAAGGTCACCTTCCTTTGCTTAAAGCTTGTGTCATTCCTCCATCCACCTCCTGTTTGACTTCTTCTGTGGTAAGGCTGGAGGTCTGGCATACCTCTAGTTAGAAAATTCTGCTAATGCTTGTGGACTTATCTGGATATTACTGACCTGGACTCTGACATTCCCAAGGCCTATTGCTAGAATGGGATAAGAGAATCTAATGTCCTTCCTCTAAGCAAGAATTTGACCAACAATTGCACTAGTAATATTAACTCAGCCTTTTTTCATAAAGAAAGAGAGACCAAAAGAGGTTGTGTGAAATATATTTGTTGGTTTTATGGTGTTTTTTTTTTTTTTTAAAATCAGAATAAAAAGAGTAGCTCAATAAGAACCTTGCAAAAGGAAAGAAGAAAAATTCACAACAATCTATTTTCCTTTATTTTTACAGAGTTCCATGTTTGATACTAGGGGAAACCACCACTCTCAGTGGTTTGTTTCTTACAGTTATCACGTATGTGAGAAAAGCTGATGACAGACATGAGAGGTGATAAGAGCACAGTTCCTATAATTAGTGTTTGTGAAGACATCATTGGTGTTCCTGATAAAGGGAGTCTTCTGTCCCAGCCATACATCAATATCCAAAACCTTGCAAAGCTAACATCTCATTTCTCTGCTACTACTGTTTGAGACTAAAAAAGTAGTATTATAGCTGCAACTCAAAGATTAGCTGAAAACTGTTGGAATTCATCTATACGTGTTTTTTTGATTGATGCTCATTCTGAATGCAGGCGAATCATCTGGCGTAGTGCAAAATTACCCAGTGACCTAATGTCCTGTCACTGATACACAACTAATTATATGAGCACTGATCCACATAACATCCGTTATGTGAATTTGAATGCCCATCTGTTCACTCCAGATTAATTGTGACACTGATAGCTCCACATTATGAAACTGTTATTTTTTCAAAATCTTCCATGAAAGTAGAAACTCCTTTCAAACCCCCCAAATCCAAAGAAAACAGAACCCTAAACCCAAACAAAACAAAAAAATGTCCACTTTTCCAAAATATGTAGGTTCATAAGTTCAAATATTCTCTTCACTGCCAGATAAAGCACATCAGAACCCGAGGGAATAGGTCAAAGCATAAAACAAGCCTAGCAGTTAGAAAGAAGATACTATTCTTTACCCAACCTTTTGATCCTAAGTAAGGTTTAAAGAAACACGGAAAGGTTCAATTCATCTTGCTTAACATTAGAAGATAACAATGTGGATGTCCGTATCTGAGCTAATCTCCCTTTCAGGGAACAATTCCTTTGACCTATTTTGGATGTCTACTTTAAGACAAGACAGTTTTGCTCCAGAAATGCTGATTTATCTCTGCTTCTCCAGCTTTCTAAGTGAGATGAGTAGTTGAGATCTGATATAGATACTGCACTGTAGATGTCTATATTTGGTGAGATCAATTGCACCCTCAACTATTTTGCATGTAAATTGATTAATCTTGTATGTCACATCTCTTTTAACTGCATTTTCTCTTTGCTGCCACCTAACTTTTCTCAGATATTTTGATTCTTTTATCTTTTGACAATTCCTCAGAAATCTGTGCAATTACAATTTTTGCTACCACTGTCCTTCTGTTGAGCCAGAGGAAACAATCCAAAGAGTTAACATTCAATGTTTGTATCACTGTCAGTGATCCCATTTGCAACATATGTTCCAAGATCATTTTTAGTGAACTCCACTAGAAATCTTCTCCCAGACCTTACAGATGTACTTTTTAAAAAAATGCTTAATTTTCTGATATTTTACAATGCATCTATTAGTTTCTGTCATGCACTTTAAAGCAATGCCATTAACTTGTGTGTATATGTAAATGCACTTGTGTTTTAATTGTCTTTCATCTACCAAATTGAGCAACACATTTTGATCCATTGGCCAGCAGCTGGTGGCTTGTGTGGAGTTTATTAGTTACATAGTAGCTGTTGCACATTTTACTTCCGCTGCTAAATTACATTAACAGGCACTCAAAATAGATGAATGAAGCCAATGGAGTCATATCAAGGACACACCTTAGTTTTGATAAGAAAAAAAACAGCAACTGCACTGTCTGTTTCATAAGAAGAGTTCATAGTGTTATTTGTTATTGGTATTTCAAATGGTCCACAATGGACCTATGATTTAAATATGAAATGTGAAATGTCTGTTCTCTGGACCATAATTTACAATTCATTACTTCCATACAGTGTTTTTCTATGGAGAGTAATGGACAAACTTTAATTCTTCTGGATTTTTGCAAGAAAAAAGTTGATAATATCACATTTGGAGTAATAAGTTATGATAGCTGGGCATATACCTATGATGCTGTCCTTACATAGAGGCCTACATTCTAGTTACATGTCATACTCCAGCAATTTTTAGGTGGTCAGTTTTATATTAGGTCTGGGATTTAATTTGCCTAATTTAAGAATTTCACCTAATTTTAATATTCTTGGATTTGTTCCACTTAATTCTAGATGTTTAAAATGTAGATTTTTAAAAATCTGGCCTAGATTCCTTTTTTTTTTGGCAATGGAGAGAAATAAGCAGTTCTGTAGAACAATCCATCTCATCCTAACACAGAGAGCAGGAGCAGATGATATGAATCATTTACTTGGTGTTTTTATTCCTGTACTGACCATGATGGGGGTCCTAATGAGTTTGTTTGCCAAAGGTGAGTACCTAATTCCTCATATAGCCAACTGAGAGAAATAGTTGTATTTGACAGTACTTTGAGACTCACAAAGGAACTTGTTTGACTGTAGGTATACATCTGGTGTAAGTGTGCAGAAACTCCAAGAATACATACTGTAGAGAAGGCTGACTATACAGGAGCAGTCAATAGGATAAAGAGGTCTTATGGGATAGAAGATGGATATTATTGCCTGGTCTTAAAATGGAATCTAGTTTTATATGCAATGCAACATGTTTACATGCAGGCCAAATACACAGGGAACATCTTGAAGCAGCTCAATTTAAGAACTCTGTTCATGATTATTCCAAGGTGCCAGGCACTATGATACGATTCATCTCATCTGTCTTGTATAATAATAATGTACAATGTTTAAAGGTGAGATATCTGAGGTTGTCTTTATAATTAACCAAGAGAGGAAGGCAATTCTCTACTCATCTAAGCCTTTCTGTGATTCATCTGATCTATTTAAATAACTATCTTAGCATGAGATAAGCCATTCTCTAGAAGTCCCTTTACTTCTTATGCCGCTCAGATGCAGAGGTTTACATGAGAAACATCTACATTAGATCCAGTGAATCCCACCCAATTCAGCCCTGGAAGACAATAACTCAGGCTACAAAGAATGTTCAATTTTACTTTTGTTCAAAAAACCTGAACCTCATTAAAGGACAAATGAAATATGCTAGGGAAAGTGCAATAGAGCTTAATTGACTCTAGAACTGAGAAAAGAAGTTGCTGCACCATATACTGGGACATGGTACATAATTCCCTGCACACCTACACAGATTTTCATGGTGTAGTCAGATCGGTTACTCTATTCACAAAAAAATTCCATTTACTGAAATCTGATAATCAGTTTGAAAATAACCGGAAATCTTAGTACATAACTTGTTTTTAGCCTAAATTACTGGAACAAATCTCAGTTTGACTTTCATAGTTTGTGCAGACCATATGGTCTCATGACGTTGCCCATCATGTTGCCTGTTTTTTCTTTAGACATCTGTATTCTTTGACATAGGGGAAATAATAGCAAATCTGTATCCAAAATTGGATTATTTCACAGAGAAAAACCTGCATACTATTTTTTTTTTGTGTGATCAGGCACTAGAAAGAGAGGTTATAGATATATTTTTTTCAGAAAAGTTGTATTATTGGAAAGCCTAATATTGCTGCAATATTAAACCATAAACGTGTGTTTCCTTCTAACTGTACCTTGTATCACCTTGTGTTTGTGTGATATGATGTATCTATGCAAAATTTTTTTTTCTGATTATTTTTGCTAGCCAGTATTTACACATAATAGGTATATTTGATTCAGGGAGGGTGTTTGTTAACAGCCATTGATGTTAGCTATCTACTATTTCAAATTGTATGCAATAGCTTGAATCAGTTATTGATACAAGAGATTAAATGGGGAGAATTAAAGTGAGTATGGTATTTTCACATGGTATTTGCTTTAAAAAACAAACAAAGAAGATTATGAAGAAAGTTTTCCCCATGTTTATGACCCCATTAAATGTAAGATAACCTATTTACTGCTGACAAACAGTTTAACAGCATCATGTTCTTTCTTAGTGAACTTCTATGGTTTATTTATTATTGTAGGAAGTCATAGTGCTGAACTTCTTACAGAAATGAAGTTTCATGTTTAATAGTGCTTTCTTTTCCCTGTCTTTAAAAGATTATTCAATTTACATATAGATAGATGTCAACACTTCAGCGGTAAATCTTATTGTAGGAACACAAATTAAAACAGCAGTTTTAGGAAATTAGATGGGAAGTACACAAGGCAAGTAGTTTATATTTTCATGTGTCAAGTTGAAAGTTTAAGAGCTGTTTTATAAATGAATCAAAAGCATAATCAATAATAAAAAGTATTTACACAACATTATTTAAAATCACCCCTTATTGGTACTTGTCAGAAAAAGCAAAGAAATACCACTGTCAAAGGAAAGCATAGTTTAAATCATAATATGATTTTGTCTTGAAATTTATGTAAACAAAATTACCGATTAGAAGACTTCTATTCAAAGCAAAGTTGATGAGGAAAATTTTCACTTCAGCAAATTTTCAGGCTGCATATGCAGCCTGAAAACCAGCCTAATTGCTAATAAAATCCAGCTAAATTTGGGCTCAAGCCACATCTTTGTAGATATACAAAGAACTAATGTACTGCAACTAATAAATCACAAATCTCTGAAGTGAAAAGCAGATATAAAAAAACTGTAATAGATGTTGTTACAATTATAACTTGGCTTTTGCAATAAAAATGGTGATTTTTTTATTATAATCGTTATGTCAACTGACCTGAAAAATAATGTCATTAAACTTTTGTGGAATGGTCTGCAGTCATCTTGTGCCTTGAACGGATTATTTTTATTGTACTATGCAGTACGTTAGTTAAAGGCAAAGCTGAAATTTTCATATAGAGGGACACAAAGGTCAAAAGAGGAAAGCTGCCTTTCACAATAGACTTTCTGTATGCCTTTGGCAATGAGTCTGTCAACTGCTCACAAGATGTGAGATCAGTTAAACAGCAATGTAAGGTTTACATTCACTGAGTTTAGATGAAATAACTTTCATAAACAAATTTAAACTGCAAAAATAACAATTGTATTTTGGTTTCAATTAAATATGCAATTAAAGAAATGGTAATAAAAAAATTATAAAGCGTATTTTATGTAAGTTAGGTCCATTCTATGTAGTAATAATTGGAACCACAATGGTTTTAAGATTTCTTACTTTAAAAAAAAAGCTCACCAATTATTTTTTAATCAATACTTAACGTAATGCCTCCCTTAAAAAAGTAATGTGTTCATCTTTTTGTGGTGGCATGAATAGCTTAGCAATATCTGACAAATTCCATTATCACTTCTGAATGATTTACTAATATTAGTTCCTTCTGCGTGTGGGAGTTTATGAATAACTAAGTTGATGGAGAGCTGAAACACAATATAGAATAAAATCATATAATGGAAGCCTAATGCACCAATCAAATGAATGAGAATGACAATAATAAAAAAGAGATATTTAAAAATATCCTTACCTACTCAGAAAAAAATAACCCAAGGAAGTATTTCACAAGCTTTACTTATAAAGGAAAGGACACAGTTACCTGAACATTGTTTTTCAGAGTATTTTCAGGTGCTGTGGATGCTTTGACATGGCCTCCAGCAGAGATAGTACTGATTTTGTCCTCTCTGCAAGCCCTGTGGTGGCTATCCCAAGGGCGCCTCAAAAGCCAGCAGGATCTTACCTGTATTGTCTAGATCTCTGCAGACTGTAAGGGGAGCTGGGATTGTTACTGTCCTGGCATATAAAATAAATTTAGATGGCTTCCGTTTAAGCTGAATTCTTCTGTGCATCTAATGTCATGTGCTGTGGGCAGCATAAGGGGCAAGGGTGTAAAAATAGGTGTTAATACCACTGAGGACACACTAGAGCATGTGCCTGGCTAAGACAGAAACTATGGGAGACCTGTGTTCTTCTGGAGCTGGAGCAGCTGCTGGAAGCCTGGCAGGTACGCTGGGGTGCCACGGGGGGGATGACACTAGGGAACCATGTTGAGGAACCTGAATTTTTCCTACAGACTTCACGGTCTTCATCTCAAAGACAATCTCTGATTCTCTGTGTATTCCAGTTCACTGGGTCCCTTAGACACTGTTGTCATACAAGCATATATTAAATACCCATTTTTCTATTTAGGAATGGGGCAGATTTTCTTAATCTCATGAAGCTAGGTTAGCAATACCCAAGCATTTTAAAATTTCATTGTTGTTTTTAAATGCAGGAGTATTGGTAGGAAACAAAAATGATATATATAAAAAATTGTCCTAGGCCCTTCTAGAAAACTCCTCACCTGTTGAAGTTCTTTGTGAGAGATCTCTAACATCTTTAAACCAAGTATCGTCTGTATTCACTAACATCCTGGGAAAAAAAAAAAAAAGGAAACTTGTAGTCCTTAAATATAGTACACTGTAGTACCTAATGCAGTATATCAACCAGTAAGATCATTCTGCAGAGGACAAATTGTATAATTTGTTTGATATGAATCTACCAAGTGATGGCAACTTGGATCATCTACTTGAGTTATATTGCTTACAAGACAATTAAGCTCCAAGTGCAATCACTGTTTGTTTGATATACCTTTTTGGGTTGACAAGGGAAAAATGCTTTTATCAAGAAAAAATACCATACAACTTTCAACTTTTCCAACCTAATTTCAGGCAGACAAATTCAGTTTTCCCAGACCCCTATACATACCAGGAGAAGGTGGAAAAGAAAGACAGAGCCAACAACTGAGGAACAGCGGTTTAGGGACCACCTAGAGAAGCTGTTGTGTTGAAATGCATGGGGCTGTAGGGGATTCCCCAAGTGTGCTGAAAGCACTGCTTCACATGATTGTGCAGCCTCTGACTTTAATCTATGCAAAATCAAGAGATTGAGGGAAGTCCCCTGAGGACTGTGAAATGGACAAGGGAAGATTAGACTTGAGTAGTGTTTTGACACGCCCCACCCCTGTATTCATGTTTGGAAACTGAGGAAGTGGCTAGATTGATATATAGTTGGGTTTAAAATTGTCTAAAGAAATGGACTCAAAGGATATTAATCCATCACTCGACATCTCTTTAGAAGTTGCTACCAAGAGGAGCTGTGCTGGGACTGATGGTGTTCAATAGCTTCATAAATGGCCTGGATGATAAGACAGAATATCCCTCAGGAGATTAGAGAGCATGGCTGGTACAACAGAGAGTAGAGCTTCAATTCAGAAGTTCCTTGAGAAACTTGAAGAGTGGTCTATAAAGTTCAAGAGGGAGAAGTGTGTTTTTCACCTGTGGAAGAATAGCTGCATACGTTAGGAACTGACTGGATGGGTAGCAGTCTGCTGAAAAGCACCAGGAGGTTAAAATGAAGATCAGCATGAGCCAATGTTGGGCTTTCAACACAAATAAGTCAACCTCCTATTGGGGTTTATTAGGAAGATCATGACATGCAATAAAGTGTTGGTGAAGTCACACCTGGAAATCTATGTCCACTTTTTGGTCTCCCCAGTTCAGGAGTGACTTGTATTAAAAAAGAAGAGTCCAGGAAAATGAGATTGATCTGAGAGATGCAGTCTTCTGGAACATGACCTACCAGGCTGGAGGAGCTGCCTGTGTCTAGTCAGGTGAAGATGAAGCTAAGGAGAGATCAATTAGCAGCCAACAGCTACTTGAAAGGTACTTGCTTCTTGATAGTGGCAGATGAGACAGCATCCACTGAATCTAGTTAGCCTAAAACACATAAACTTAGTGGTCCGAACATGCCACTGGATCCATTCATTGGAAAATGTATCAGTGAATATTTGTTACCATCTTCTAACTGTTCCAGTTTCCTTCTCACTTGACTAAGATTGCTCTCTTGAGAGGAATTAATATGAAGTCAGAAAAATTTAAACTGAATATATGATATGTATTTTAACAATGACAGTAGTTTTTCAATGAGAGCAAATAAAAATTTGTACATCTTCCCAAAGGGTGTAAAATTCATTTGAAATCTCTATGATTCAATACCTGTCTATAAAGAAATGCTCTCGTTTAATTAGAAGCAGCAGATCCAATTCAGAGATTGCATAACAGAAGGCTACAATTTTTTCTGTAGTCATGTTACAGGATCATCTTCATTCCAACTGGCCCTGAAATGGAAGATTGATCCCCCTTCACAAAAAATTCCTTTTTCAACACTGCCTTTGTGCAAAATAATCTTAAAATGCAGGCATAAGGCTCTGAACATATGCAAATAGTCACCACTTGTCAGCATATGTGGAAAATCAGTATTTTTAGGCTACCAAGTTTCAAAATTTTTCACAATGTTCCAGTCTGAGGTTCAACTTACAGTGTAAAAGTTTCTGAGTGTAAATAGTCTTCTGAGAAAGCAAAGTATTTATCAGAGAATGCACAGTGTAAAAAGAAAAGAAAAAAGTCAGAGACTTTGAAAGAAAATTTTATTTAGAAGAGAGAAAGTATTATTAGACAAACAAAAAAACCCCTAAAAAGGGTCAATGAAAATCACAATTCAAAAATACCTACTTCCCTTGTGGCTAGTCTTCCAGTGCTTTGAAATATCATAAAGAATAGTTACAAGAGGTTTATTTTCTTCAGCCTGGAAAAAGGATGTGGGAGGAAAATGCTGTCAAAGTAGATCTAATAAATATCTGGTGAATAAACAGTGTCAAATATCCATATAGATTGGAAAAAAGCACATTGATTGGTTTCTTAAACACGCTGTTCAGCGTAAACAGTCTGTCTATGCAAAAATGTTATGGTGTCTGGCAGGGTCATGAACAAAGCAAGTCCCCAGCAAAACTCTCAGATGTCCTTCCCCAAAGGGTCCTTTGTATCTAACTAAAATGACACATGGGTGCAGGAGCACTTCTTGGGACACTCATAAAATGCTGCCACTGGTGCAGATGAGGGCATTTCACTGAAAGGGTGTTCTGAGAACAAGAATGCATTAGTCAGCTCAGAGCAAACGCCACCCCTGCAAACAGCAAGTTATGGGAATGACTAATTATGACATAAATAGTTGGGATTACTGATAATCTACAGAAATCACACTAGGAGTGTATAATTACACCATGTGCTTGTATGCACACCCAAACATGTTTGTACATATGCACAGAATCACTCTGCAGCAAAAATACTGCTGATCAAAATATTTGTTGTATGAATACTATGAGAAATAAGAGTTACTGTTTTGAGCAGTTAATTGCAAAATAATAGTATTTAAGTGATATAATTTGTTTTCTGAAAAACAATTTAAAAGAGAGAACCTGAAGTTTTACAGCAACTATTTACTTCAGATGATGAAGTTCAGACCTCTGAAGTTCTACTTAAATATGTGAAAAATAAAAAATGTTCCTAGAACCCTTTTCCAGAAAATGCAGATCACTGATGTGCTCTTTCAGTACAAACACCAGGCAAAGCGAGGCAAACGCTATCTTTCTGGGATACATATTATGCTTACTGAGCAACACATCTCAGATTCACATAAGGATGCCTTGCGACTTTTCATGTGTTCAATATCTCACTGTAGTTTTAGACAACATGAGTGGAATGTGGAAATTACCATTAAATGACACCATTTCCTTCCTTCTCCCACTGCGGGAAAACATTGCCTTTTTTTTTTTTGTTTGCACTTTCTTTTTTTTTTTGTTTTGCTTGCTCTTGAGAGGAACCCAAGGCACTAAACAACAGGCGTAGGATGATTGGCATTGGTATTCATACTTATACATCCTCTAGGGTCTTGCCCCAGGCTTCAAGAATTTGGCCTCTTCCAAACTTCTTGTGTTCAAATGAAAAAATATAGTGCATTTGCTTAGTAAAAGTATGAATTTTCACCCTCAGAGAAGTGAATGGAAGGAGCTTCTGGGTATAAAATTGAAACTGCGGACTCAGTTGTATGTTTTAGTTTGTGAAGCCTGTTGACTAGAGGGCAGTTCACAAATGAGGTAGATCATCATAGATCCACAGTTCTGGATCTTATTTCACGTGACTTTAGTTCTTAATCATTTTAATTAATCAAAAATTAGTTTTATTAGCAACTATCACATATACGTCCCATTATTGTATATATGGTAAGAGCTTGTGACACTTGTTGCCTCCTTCTTCCTTCTCACTGCTAACAGGACCGTAAACCCTTAAAAATAAAAATCTTCTACTGCATTTGCATAAAAGCCTTATACAATGATGAGTTTTAAGGTATGACTATACTGAATAATCCATTTAATTTAACTTTAAGTAGTTTAAATATAACCGGAATTGTTTATAATGCATTGACTAGTGACCAAGGATGAGGAAAAGGCTGAGGTACTTAATGCTGTCTTTGCCTCAGTCTTCAGCAGTAGGACCAGTTGTTCCCTGAGTTCCCAGACCCCTGAGCTAGAAGACAGGGATGGGGAGCAGAATGAAGCCCCTGTAATCCAAAGGGAAGTGGTGAGGGACCTGCTTCAGCACCTGGAGGGTGCACAAATCTATGGGTCCAGATGGGATCCACCCAAGGGTACTGAAGGAGCTGGCGGAAGTGCTCACCAGGCCACTTTGCATCATTTATGAGCAGTCCTGGATAACCGGGGAGGTCCCAGCTGACTGGAGGTTGGCAAATGTGACACCCATCCACAAGAAGGGCCGGAAGGATGATCCAGGGAACTACAGGCCAGTCAGTCTGACCTCGGTGCCTGGGAAGGTCATGGAGCATCCTCAGTGCCATGACACGGCACATGCAGGAGAACAGGGTGATCAGGCCCAGTCAGC
>VXBO01005287.1:412106-431080 GCA_013400135.1 Rhinoptilus africanus
AGCTGGTGAGGGGTCTGGAGGACAAACCTTATGAGGAACGGCTGAGGGAACTGGGGTTGTTCAACCTGGAGAGGAGGAGGCTGAGGGGAGACCTCATCACCCTCTACAACTCCCTGAAAGGAGGGTGTAGAGAGATGGGGGCTGAGCTCTTCTCCCTGGGGACAAGGGATAGGACAAGAGGAAACGGGTTCAAGTTATGTCACGGCAGGTTTCGATTGGATATCAGGAAACATTTTTACACTGAAAGGGTTACTAAACATTGGAATAGGCTGCCCAGAGAGGTGGTAGATTCCCCACCCCTGGAGGTGTTTAAGAAAAGGGTAGATGAGGTGCTGAGGGACATGGTTTAGAAGTGGTTTTTGTCAGGGCGGGTTAATGGTTGGACTTGATGATCTTAAAGGTCCCTTCCAACCTCACCGATTCTATGATTCTATGATTCTATGACTAGAACAGACGATCCAAATCTGCATCTACTTGTCACTTTTGCTCTATAAAGTACTGGAAGCACTTAAAATACTAGAAAATAGATTTATGAAGCTTCTGTGACTTGCCTCATCATCTTAATTTGCTGCACAAACAACCCCCCTCCCCCCAAAGCCTATTAACCATAGTTAGAATGAGACCTAATAAAAGGTAAGTCAAGTCGTGGTTAGAGTTTGTAAAAGGTGGCAGAAAGGTTATGGAACATGGCTTGTTTTACTAATTTAAATGAAAATCTGCAGTGGCTCCCTCCATTACTAACATGAGCTCCTGATAAGAATGCAAATATGATTCCATTTTTCTCCTTTCCATTGCTCTTGTAAATTATATGACAAGGCATGGCAGTGGTTAACCTGTCATTGTGCTGAGACAAAGGTCTGTCCTGCTGATCAATATTGTCTTCTTCTTCTGCCTCAACTGCTTATTTTCATCTGCTTTCAATTGCCTTTGGGGAGTAAGACAGCTTTTTGTTCTGGGTTTGCACAGTGTATATCAGAATGCAGATCTGCTACGCAGTCATGGCTCTTAGTTATAGAAATAACGCAAATTATCACCATAGAAAGAAGGAGGTTTTCCTTTTCCTCAGTGAATCATCACTAGATGTTGGAGAATGAATCTGTCTTGACACAGTTCATTGTGTAAATGAAGATAATTGAGAGAATCAGCATAGGAATTATGATAGTTGCCCTTAATCAATGTAAATAAGTCTGTAAGCAGATCCAGGGTGCATCTACATTAACATTGCCATTTGGGTCAGGAATGTGATTCTCAAGTGAATGTATTGATTATCACGCATAGGCTGGTATCACAGAGTGGTCTCAGAGGATAGGATCAGGATTTCTTCTTTTTTTCTTCCTAGTGCACTTGAACTCCTAATGGAAATTTATTTCATGTGACCAGAGTAACCGTAGTCTGACGTAAAACCTTCAAAACCCATGCACTGTGGATGCTGAGTCCTCACAACTATTTCACTCTGCAGACTTACTGCTATTGAGCAATGGGATTTTTTAATATATACATAGTTCCAGATAAAAAAAAAAATCTTGATAAACCTCAGTGACATCTATGGACATGAAAGAATAGCTAGAGTAATTTAAAAGAGAAATAGGAATTGAATGTACATTAAGTAAGTTTACCAATGACACCAAACTAGAAGGAGCTGTGGACTCGAGAACAGAGAGGCCCTACAGAGAGATCTGGAAAGACTAGAGAGCTGAGCAATCACCAACTGTATGAAATTCAACAAGAGCAAATGTGGGATTCTCCACCTGGGATGGGCTTATCCTGGTTATACAGACAAATAGGGGAAAGAGAGGCTGGAGTGCAGCTCTGTGGGAAGAGATCTGGGGGTTAGGGTTGATAGAATGTTGAATATGAGTCAACAGTGTGCCCTGGCAGCCAAAAGGACCAACCGTGTCCTGGGATGCATCAAGCACAGCATAGGTAGCCAGTGGAGGGAGGTGATTGTCCCACTCTACACTGCACTAGGGCAGCCCCATCTCCCGTTCTCTGTCCAGTTTTGTGTGCCTCAGTATAAGAAGAACACCAAATTATTAGAGTGTGTCCAGAAGAGGGCAACCAAGATGGTGAAAGGCCTCAAGGGCAAGACCTACAAGGAGCAGCTGAGGTCACTTGGTTTGTTCAGCTTGGAGAAGAGAAGGCTGAGGGGTGATCCCATTGCAGTCTACAGCTTCCTCAAGGTGGGCAGCAGAGGGGGAAAAGCTGATCTCTTTTTGGTGACCAGTGATAGGACATGAGGAAATGGAATAAAGTTGCATCAGGAAAAGTTTGGATTGGACACTAGGAAATAGTTCTTCACTGGGACAGTGGTTGGTCACTGGAACAGGCTCCCCAGGGAAGTGGTCACAGCACTAAATTCAAGGAGTGCCTGGATGATGCGCTTAGTCACATGATTTAGTTTTAGGTAGTCCTGTGAGGAACAGGGGGTTGGACTCGAAGATCCTTATGGGTCTTTTCCAACTTGAGATATTCTATGGTTCTACGATTCTATGATTTTAACTTAAACCCATGCTGTTTCTCTTTCACCTTATTCCTAATCTGACGGTGTCATATGAATAGTATGTCTGATATCTTCAGAAAACTATGTTGTTTTTTTTTTTTATTAATTCAGATGGTTTTGCAATATGTTCATAACTTTACATTTAACTCCTTGCAAAAGGAGGGAGGGGTAGGTTAATGACAGAATGTAAGGATTTCTAGCAGAAGCACCTACAGTTTTCGTTCAGTGTGATATCAGTTAACAGAGAGCCCTCTCTTAGTTAAGTATATGCTTGTCAGACTTCACCTTCCTTCCATCTATACATTTATGTTAGGGTTTGTGTTTTGTTTTTTTACCCAGTATGGTATCCTTGGTTCACCTATGGAACAGGTAGAATAACTTTAGCAATACCTGAGTTGCTATATCTCAATTCTAATTTGGAAGGACTTACTTCAGAAGCATGAACATATTGTAAGGGCTGTATATAATTTTGATTCTTGGCATAATTCCTGATTTTGTAAGTATATACACTTAAATATGTCTCTATATAAGTTTCTCTAGGTATCAGTGTATATATTCCTACTTCCTACGTGGACGTAGGAAGCCCTAGTCCCTTTCTACTTTAAAATTGACCATCTGGAAGATCTTGTCCAGAACAGATGTCATGTTTCTTTTCAATTAACATTTTAATTACTGTGTGATCAAAGGACTGTCCTGGAACAAGAAATTATGAAGTATTTCTAGCAATATATGAAGTATAATGTTGCTATACAGTAATGTTACCTTTTCATATACAACCACCCACTAGTTTATTGATTTTTATTCTTAGAAGGTTTTGTTGAACTTTTTATTGTCTTTTCAAGGGCCTTACTCAAGATGTATTTGTTGTCCTTATCTCTCTTCACATTGATTGCTCTCTGCAAAGCATTTCAAGAGAACAAATCAAGAGGTTAAAAAGAACTGCCCACAACACTTATTTGGACCACATGAGTACAGTATCTTCTGTTCAGTGGGTATTGGCATCATGGAGACATGGTGGGATGACTCCTATGACTGGAGTGTTGTAATGGAGGATACAGGCTCTTTAGGAAGGACATGGAGGGGAAAGGAGAGGGGAATGTCACCCTCTATGTCAATGACCAGCTGGAGTGTATGGAGCTCCACCTGGTGATGGATGAGGAGCCAACTGAGAGCTTAAGTGTCAGAATTAAAGAGAGGTCAGGTGATGTTACAATAGACATTTGCTACAGGTCACACAACCAGGAAGACCAAGAGGATGAGGCCTTCTAAGACAGCTAGGAGCAGTCTCACCTTAACAGGTCCTGGTCCTCATGGGGCACTTCAATCACCTCAATACCTGTTGGAGGGACGACACAGCAGGGCATAAGCAATCCAGGAGGTGCCTGGAATGTGTCAATGGTAACTTTTTTCTCCAAGTGATAGAGGTGCCATGCTGGACCTTGCTCTCACCAACAAGGAGGGGATGCTGGGAAATGTGAAGCTCAAGGGCAGCCCCAGCTGCAGTGACCATGCGATGGTGGAGCTCAGGATCCTTAGGGTGGTGAGGAAGGTGCAAAATAAGCTGGACTTCAGGAGAGCAGGAGAGCAGACTTTGGCCTCTTCAGGTATATGCTTGGCAGAGTACCAAGAGGTACTCCAGAGCCCTGGAGGGAAGAGGAGACCAAGATAGCTGGTTAATAGTCAAGATCAGGACCAGTGTCTCCCAACAAAGAAGAAGTTGGGCAAAACCACCAGGAGGCCTGCATGGATGAGCAAGGATCTCCTGGAGAAACTCAAACTCAAAAAGGAAGCCTACAGAGGGTGAAAACATGGACAGAGAGGAATACAGAGAAATTTTTTGGGCAGCCAGGAATAAGGTTAGGAAATTTAAAGCCCAAATAGATTTGAATCTGGACAGGGACATTAAGGGCAACAAGAAAAGCTTCTATAGTTATGTTGGTGATAAAAGAAAGACTCTATCAGAGAGTATAGTGATAAGACAAGGGTTAATGGTTTTAAAATGAAAGGGGGTAGTTTTAAATTAGATATTAGGAATAAATTCTGGAACAGGTTGTGGATGCTCCATCCCTGGAGGTATTCAAAGCCAGATTAGATGGGTCTTTGAGTAACCTGGACTAGTCGGAGTTGTCTTACCCATGGCAGGGTGGTTGGAACAAGATGATCTTTAGGGTCTGTTCCAACCCAAACCCTTCTATGATTCTAGGATTATTTTCTTTCCACTTTAAAAGGCGACAAGAATGATTTGTTCCTCACCTGAATAGGAAATATTTGTGCTTACTGGAATGTGCATTTAACTAAAGTTCTGAAGCCATATATGTTCAAAAATCCCCTTCCAGAAATGGAGGCGTGATTCTAGATTCATGCTGAGCTCAGTTACCCTCATCATGCGTACAAATGCTACCAGTGACAATTCTTTCCCAAGAGGGTCAGTTATCAGTCACAGAAAGTTTGAAATCTTACAGAAATCTGACCTGAATGAACTTGCAGATTTGGTCATGGGCAGATTCAGTACAGGACTGTCAGGCAACAGTGATAAGAAATTAATTATCAGGCCCTCTTGACATAATCTTTACTCCTTTTGGATTTTGAACCCATGAGAAGTGAGTATTTACTTTTTCTCTATGGCCATGGTGGCTAAAAAATTATCTATATGAAACATGTCTGTTGGGGTGTGGGTTTTTTTAGTGGTTTTTTGTTTTTTTGATAGTTTCAGGGTTGGTTTTTTTGCTTGGTTTTGTTTGGTTTTTTTTTCCCCATGTAACCACCACCCAAGACCTGCGATCTATAAAGAAAATAAACTACCCTAAAATTATGATTAAACTTTGACTGTTGAAAATAATAGTATAGGGATGAGGAAGCTTTTCTAAAGGAGATGATAAAGTCACAAACAGGTTGCAAATGCCCACAGCATATATGGCAAGTATGGTTAACACAGTAGAAGGAAGGTGAGACTAATTGATAAATGCTTAAAAGGATACAATAGCTTTTCCCAATACAAGTACAACTCCAACTAAAAAAACTCAGAGAGAGCTCAAGCATGACATGGATGGACATGAGTTGTCTGATTTCAAATATACCTAGCATCAAAGAACTGAGCTACAAATGCAAAACAAGTATTTTAAGAGAGGTGCTTGTCGAGAAATGTCCTGGATGTGAGAGAGGAGTGGACAATGGTTCTGTCCCCTTGGTGTGATCTGTGGGAGTTGGAGAGCAAATCAATATAACTCTCCTGGCGTTGCCACCTCTGTAATGTATTTCCTTGTTTGTCTCTAAAATTCCAGGGATAAATCCAGATGCACTATTGACTTAAAAAGTTGAAAAGAGTGTCTCATAAGTGGGCAAGCTGGGCTCAGGATTTTAATCATCCTATTTATACAGATGGCATAAATAAAAAAGAAAGTCTTTTGTTGCAGCATTTCTGCATAAATGAACCTTTTTGAGTGAATAAAACTTATATTAATGGAAGGTTTCATAAATGCTTTTGCTGTTGCACTTAGATTTCCCAGACCCTCTGAGGGCAGAGATATCCATTAGCCTAGGGAAAGCCACTGGTTCTGCTACTTTCCAGCAGCATTCAGGACACCTTCCCAGAGTGGCTGCTCTTCTTGTCATCTATGAAATGAAGAAATACTGTCATTCTCTGTGAAGTTTGAAATGAAATCTTTCTATGGTAAATCAGGAAAGGATCCAAAAACCTTCCGGCCATTTCACTCATCCTGGCTTTCTGATAGTGTATTTTCAATGTCTCTGGATACAACCCAATCTTTCTATCCTCAGATCCTACATAGTTCTTGCAGCCTTGTTAGACTGAAGCAGGGATAAAGTCCAGGTGGAAGTCCTCCAGGCTCTGTTATGTTGTTTATGCAGGCTATTGCAGAAAGGATTTGTGGCTAAATGTCACTTCTGTTTAAAAGTACCAAGGGGTTAAAGCTGGTATTATAAATGTCATTTTCAGGGGAAGCATGCCAGATAAATGCTAATCTGCTCCTTAAGCACTCTCCAGTGATTTTCATAAGCGCTCTTCAAAGAGTAAAAATAAAAATATCATGGTACAATATAGGAATTACAGTGCAGACATTCTTCATCCAGTGTGGTTGTAAACCTCCTGGCTTGAAGCTATAAAAAGCATGGGAGTCCCTGCCACCATCTATGGATAAACAGAAGGAAGGACAGATACTGAGAGTCTTCTTTCTACTTAAAAACCCTCCAAGTAACATTTTGAGAAGCTGTAAATTTTTAAAAAGCTTGGAAATAGTAAGGTGGTGAATCTGAAGTGAGGCACAGAGAGAATGAGAGAGAGAGACTTACCTAGACAGAAAGGGCTGTTTAAACCCTTTCACTGAGGCTTTCATAGCAATATTCTATAGAGAGATTTTGTCTTGAAAGGGAGTTCTCATGTGGCTTTTCACTGAAGCTACAGATGGCAGCAACAGAAGTCAGGGATCTCCAGTGAGGTCTCCTACATAGCAGAGCCCCATGAGAGAGAAATTAATTGTGTATCTGGTTTATGGATGCAGTAAAAGTTGGAGTTTTCAGAATACAGCAGATAGTGTTTCCCACAAGGGAAGACACATTAACTTTCAACTCTACCATAAGATTATGGCTCTCTATCGCTCACTAACAATTTCATGTTCGATTAAGTATTTGTTTGAAGACCCTGTCTTGCCTTTCCCTATGCTATATCTGTGGCCAACACATCAAAAGAGGATCAGGTATTTGTTAATTGCACCTGGAAATAAAAGGAATCTATGAAGGGCTCCTAGCATGCCACAGTGCTTTCAGCACCCTGTACACAATCCTTCTCCTCCCAATTTCTAAAGTGCTTCTGTTATTTTAAATAAGTACGATAAAAATGGAAGACGTAGTGATACGGTGCTGCTGAGTGATCTGTGGACCGTACCACAGCTGTGGTTCTTTAACAGTCAGTAGGAAAATATTTTCATTTGTTGCAGAGACCAGGACAACCTTCCTAGTCACGTGTGCATCTCCACATGTCATCTCCATGTCCCTCAGAAGATCCCCATTACAATCACAGCAATCCAGCACAGCAAGCAGCCAAGTGTGCCACAAGACTCCTAAAGAGGCACAGAAACCACAATGTTTCTCAAGATCCAGGACCCACCACTCTGGAGTCCAGTGTTGACTTGGCAAAGTCCTGCTAGAAAACACACATTCCTTGGCTTAAACCTTGTGCCACAGATACATGATGTCTACAATATGAATGGATGCTCTGTCACATAACCTGATGTGAACAGTCCCTTCATCATACAGTGGATCACTGTATGTCATTTCACAATGGGTAGAAGGGGAATATATATAGGACAAATGTTGAAAGGGTACTTGTTAACTTCTGATTCATATGAATAGACTGGGAGTAGAGGTACTTCTGTCATTAAATAATGTTGAATGTTATTCTCTCACCCATTGTGAAATAATTTTTGGTGTAATAGTCAAAGTCAGGGATTGGAAAGAGGGAAAATGTTGCCTTGTCAAGACTGCCTGGACTTCTAGGTAGAGGGTTGTGTTGGAAGGGTCCAAGAATTTTCACAAATACCTTTGCCATTTGAACTAAATAATTATACAACTGAGACCACCTGCTTTCTGCAATAACAAGAGCAAGAAATCATGGTTGAAGACATACACATAAATGATAAGATTTGCTGAACTGCCTGCCCATTCCTGTAACCTCCATTAATCTAAATATGCTCTGAAGAAGATTGGATTTATCAGTCTGTTGTGGTGCTACTTTCATTATAATATCAGGTGCCTGTTTTTTTCCCTGCCATGCCTAGATGAGTCTTGACCCTGCCCGATCCCAAGCCAAAGTACTGATTTTGCATAGCAGAGCTGCAACAATCCAGCAAAGCATCAATATCCATCTCAGAAAACATAACTCCATTAGTCATTGGCAGGATACTCTTCACCAGCAGTTCTGTACCCCTCCAGAAGCACTCTTAGGTAAGAACAGCTGAAGGCCCGCTTAGATAAAGGTGACTTTATCTCACCTTTATAAAAGTTAGGT
This sequence comes from Rhinoptilus africanus, assembly GCA_013400135.1. Classification (NCBI taxonomy): domain Eukaryota; kingdom Metazoa; phylum Chordata; class Aves; order Charadriiformes; family Glareolidae; genus Rhinoptilus; species Rhinoptilus africanus. Next base: position 420,629 of record VXBO01005287.1, read on the forward strand.
AACTAGTTAAATCAAGCTGATTGATTGTCAAGATTTTCCGAACAGCCAAAGAAAAAAGTAGATTTCCCAAGAAGACAATTCAACCTAATGCAAGCTGGGATGATTAGTGCTCTCTCTCCTCAAAGGAAAAATATAGAATAGACACCCAACTTTTAGACAGGTAAAGACTTGTTCAATGTAACTGAAGAAGTTATGATTCACTGAGGCATACAATTATTGCTTCTTTTTTCTTAACCACAGAATGTCTAATTGATAACACGCACATAAATGCCTTTTTTTACTTCTATTTTCCTATTTTTCTGAAAATGTAATGATATTTTCTTAAATTAGTTTACTGCTTTCAATAGCTCTCTGTTTCTGTGACTAATTTGTCTTTTTGAAATTTGTGGCTCCTGTTTTTTGTAAGAATTGTAAGAATTTTTAAGGTTACAGAAAAAAGTTTCTGGGATGAAGTGAGATGAAAGATAAAATTCTCTGAAGTGTTCAGCAGAGAAAATAGGAGAGTTTGAGCTGGTCAGTCAAAACATTTCATTTTGATTGTTTTGAACAATCCCATTTTGATTCTTAGCTTTTTCTTTTATTACTTCTTCATGCTATTTTAAATTTTAAAGCAATTTAAGAGCAAAGTCTGTGGTTTTCAACATTTTTTAGAATGTTGTTCTGGATGTTAATAGAGAACAGCTTTTTCTTATTAATAGTTTTGTTTTGATGAGTCCCTTTTTTCCAATAAAAAAACATTTTAAAAATATTAATATTTAAGAGTGTTAACATAAAATTTTCTTGCATATGCATCTTAAATTCACTTTGTAACTTTCCTTTTAATTTTTGAGTATACACCAATCTTTCCATAAATGCTTTGATCTATAAATTAATTTGAAATATATTCCTTAAATGTGAAAACTTTATTGATCAAAATATATTAAAATGGAATTGTTATGTTTTTAAAGTATTTCTTACATTCCAAATATCTGTGGTAAGCAACAAAATGCATTGCCATCATAATCAGTATTAAAAGAAGTGCAATTTTCTTCGTAAAAAAAGGTAAAGAAGAAAGAAAATGAGAAAAGAAATTAGAACAAAGGACATTTAAAAAGAAGTTAGCCTATTGTTTGTTTAATGTACAAATAACTCTTGGGCACCTTATTCATGGGTAAATAAAGATTCCAGCAAATTGAAAACATAAATTAGAAGGTATAAAGGAAAACTCCACAAAGAATTGTATTTAATTAATCTTTAAAAAGTTAACCACTTATTCATGAGCAACAGATAAAAATCTTAAGTCTTAAACTGAAAAATACTATAAATAATGACTTTAACTCAAAAATCAAGGGTTTTTATAACCACAAGCAAGTAATACAATTTTAGTGAGGATTTGCATGCCATCTTGCCTAGGGTAGACTAGACAAACGATCAGGTGAACTGGATCACAGCAGAGGAGAAGGTGGGGGTTTTTTTTGCTAAAATTAATATATTTCACAGAATGTAATATAAGGATACTTTTTTACCTTTTTATTATATTCTGGACATAATTCCATGGCTTCATACACTGAATAGTCATTTGCATGTAAGGGAATGTCAATAGTGTGTTGCAGCTGCTTTTCAGGAGGCAAGTGAGAACAGGAAGTAGATAAAAAATACAGGAATTCTTGCAACTGTGCCTGGAACTCTAGTAATGATAATGACAACTAAATAGTAAGAGACTATTAAAAACGAGAAGCGCTCCAAGCATCTGGTTTTTATGACCTGAAATACTGGATTGATCTCACCTAACTTTAGTTTCACATAGTGTAAATACCTACCCCTTTGGTAGTACTGAGGTTGTCTTCAAGGCCAATGATAAGAAGTATGCCTATTTATGGCATAGTTCACCAGCATTCTCCATTTCAGGCATCTTCTTCAAGATGAGATTAAATATTTTTTTGGAGAGCATGTCCTCTCCATTTATAGGAGCTAAGGGCAATTAGCTTAGGTATAAAAGTCTTTGTTTGGTAAGATGAATTCTATCCAAAGCAGATGGTGAGCTGAAATTTTTGAAAGCATCTACATCCACATAAATTTGTACTTTCATTTTTGCATTTCAAGGAATATTAATGTACACAGACATTAGTCATGCACCTTTCACTGTTCTGAGTCATTCTCTGGTAGCACTTACTGCCTTTTTGGTCAGATTAGAAAAATCTTCTTATCCTGATTGCACTGATTTTCACTGTGTATGACTGGCACAGGCTGAAGGAATCAGAGTGTCATCTTAGAGTGTATAATGGTCCTCAGACTTACATCTGGGTGCAATGGTTGAGGTTTTGACAGAAAATGTTCTTATTTCAGAGATGTTTTCCTCCCTACTTTTTTACATGGATGGGTGTAAATGAGATGAAGTACTATCCTTGGCTCTAGACGATATATTATTTATTTGTGTAAATCATGATAGGTAGTGATTGTCTTGTGTAAATCTTCTATCAAAAAATGTTACCAGTACTACTAATTTATATCTCCACTGCAAATGAACAAAAGATGAAGCTGAAAAAACCCAGACTGAATATCTGATAAAGGCTTACAAATAACAGGATAAACAAACAGTGTGTAATCACAGGAAAAAAGATAGCGAGAAAGGGAAAAAGGGAACAAGAAACAGATTTACTCAAAACTGCTGAACTGATAATATCCCTGTTAAAAGCCAGGAGCAGAGCCATACCATGTGACATTTGTATAGTAAATTAAAGAAACAGACACAAAGCCTCCATAAAACTTGGTTTTCAGCTTCCCACACAACTGGAGACAACTGTAATTAAGGCTGACCTCTTTCTTTTAACTATTACCTCTCACAGTTTCTTCACCATTTGTTTTTCTAAATATATATACACACATTGTCTTTTCTAATTTGTGAAGTCGAGCACCACGGACAGCAGAGTCTCATGGAGTGCACGGACGTATTAATAACAATAAAAATAATATATGCAAATCAGACCTGCTAAGGCTGTTTTTTCTCCTACAGGGGGAAGCAGAGAGCTTCTTCTGTTACTTGCTTTGGGGCTTGCACATACACTTTGGGAGCTCCCTTGTCGTCTCTTTCCTCTTCTTTTTCTCTGTGTTTGGCTATTGACCATTTATATTGACTATTTTTGTAGATAACTCTTTGAGACATATGTCTGCACATTTGCCTGGAAATGTTTAGCAAAATATGTCCCCTATAAATAAAATGGGTAATTTGTTCACTGGAAAGTAGAGCTAGAGACTTCAAGACATCAGCTAATCATATCCCCACTGCATGACTGGGTGCAATAATAAAGCATGTAAATAGCGACACAGCAACAAAATGTTAATCAGCAACTGCCTTATGTATGTGTCTTTGTTGGACCTGGCATAACACATAAACCTTCATTTTATTAATATTTACCTATGCATGTGTATTTCTATATAAGTGTGCATCATAAACACTATGCTCACATGGATATTTGCCTCGTCATTCACTAATACACTTATTTCTTTTCCATACAGCATCCGTATACCAAATCATTAAAAAAATCAAGTAATTCTACGAAGTGAAAAAGCATCACAAAAAATTTCTTGGTTGCTATTATCAGTATAAAATCCAAAAAGTAGCAACTTAAACAACTGAAAATAGCTTTTAGTCTTTATGTAATCCCCACGCCTTACATCAGCTTTGGTGTTACCACCTACCTTTACCGTCCCTTCCCTTTACAAAGGAATTAAAATGACTAATTTGTCTATTCTCCCATGTGAAGCTTGAACTCTATTTTACTGCTTCAACTGTGCTATTTTTTCAGAAAACCTTTCTAAACCTTCTTTTCAAAGTACAGGAGACCTTAAAAAAATATGAGGCATCACAAGCGTTTGGACTCTATGCTGCAGTCTTTGGGTCTGTAGCTACTTAGCATTGTCCTTTACTTCATTTCTTGGAGAGTAAACAAAATACTGCATTGCAGCAAATCAAATTTAAAGAGACACGATAGGGCAGAGGTCTGGATAAGAAAGGCTCTGGTTTATTTTCCTCATAGCAAAATATTAAAAGAAGCAAGAGACACGGAGAAGCAGCCTATTTGTTCTTTATTCTCTTTTTTAGTTATCAAAACTTAAATAGAGCCTGTTAGACGCATCGTATTGCAATTGAGGAAGCCAGGAATATGCATTGTTGTAGGAATGTCACAACTCTGCCCTTTAATATTTCTGTAGTGAATACAGAAGGTACGAAAACCAGAGATGTATATTAAAAAGGCAATAATTTATAACTGCTGCTTATAGGTGTGGGTTTTTTTCTTAAAAGAATCAGAAAGTTTTCATAGTTTAAGCAATATTCTCCACTACAAAAGAGAGCACTGGTAGTTAGATGGATCGTAGCTATCATATGAGAACTCCAGACAAGCGTACAGACAATCCACTAAAATTCAGGGTTTTACTGTGTTTTATGCAGTACTAAGAGGAGGCACACACATTACTGGGGGAATGAGACCATGAAAAAATTAATGTAAATGAGAATTATCTCTGTCTCAAGTTTGCAACCCTTGTCCAATGGACAGGGAATGATGTGGAAATAGGCCAGTGTTCCTGTTGCATGGAGGTTAATTCTGTCTAATTTTCTGCCTCTTTCCCTTACCAGCAGCATGCAGAAAATGTGCTTGGTACTGACAGCTTCTCCTCCTGCTGTGTGTCGTGATGGAGAATATCTCCCCCTGAGACCTGCTGCTGTCATCGGGTCACAGAAGATGAGGTTTGGGTCCAGGTAAGCACATCTTTTTGAAATCGACACAAGGTCCAAAAGAGGTATCTCAAGTTATATTTCTCCAACACACACTCAGAGAACTTGGAGCATCTGAGCCATTACAGTCCTTGGTGACTGTCTCAACAGCAGTGAGATTTCCTTCATTCTCCAGCCTTTCTGCTTCTGTTAATCTCAGCATAACATTGGACGGTGGTATCACAAAAGCATCCATTTCCTTCAGAAGCACTTACAGACCCCATCTTCCAATCCACTTCCTTAAAATACTGGGTCAGATGTGAGCCCTGCTGTCTCTCTAGCTTATTTGGATACAGTTTGTGCTTTTAGCTCTCAGGCCGAAAGTTTAATACCTTGTATGGTGCTTTTTCATTATGAATTCACTTATATTTGCTTCCAAAAGCAAGTGGCCTGTTCCAAATCCTGCCCACCTCCATCTCCTTCCCCCAGAATAAAGGGGAGTATTTTCCTTTCCCACTGAAAATACACAAATGACCAGAGACAGCCTCAATTTACATGTTGTTGTGCTCAGACCCTCACTACAGATATGTTATTGGGTAAATCAGAAATACTCTTTTGAGTCTGCCCCATCTCGTCAGTACAAGGAAACACGACCAGGGCTGGTGGTCAGACGAGCACTCCCACTCTCACATGTTGCTGAGCCTTTTTCCAGTAACACTGAAGCTGAAGTGAAGCTTCTTAAAAGGATGTTCAGCATATTGTACTTGAAATGGAAGTAGGATTAACCCACGTGCCATTCTGTTTACATACCATGGACCTTAATTTCTGGACAGCTTAATGCATATGCCTTTACACCTCAGTTTCCTGAAGGTGAAGACTTTACAATGACACAATTGCTTTTAAGGTTTCCTATCCCTTTTGGAGGAAAGACCTGCAAAGAGCTGAACCCGCACCTCCCATGGAAATAGGCCTAGCACAAGATGGAAGTTGATGAATTTATTATCTTTGTGTGTGGCAGTCTTGTTCCCTGAAAAGCATGGAGTGCTATGCACAGCTGATGAAAGGTTTTATCTAAACAGGTAGCAGGAATCCTGATCTGTAAATATAGCCTACACTGTAGGGACAATTTTGTTTATGTTTTGGTAGGGACTAAATAGAATTTTCTTTGGTGCTAGTACATTGAATATCAGCCTTTCAGGCACCCCAAATGTAAAAAACAAATAAACTCCTTTATACAATACAAATTTATGAAATTATAACAAAAGCTGCGTAAAATACAAGCTGGAGTAGAAGTTAAGCCAAGTGTTGCCTCCAGAGTCTGAAGACAAATGAGTGTTTATATTTTCAGACCATAACACTTCCAAACTATATTTGCATTAAATTGAAGGATATGAAGTGATGATTATACAGCATTTCACCACTTCGACTAGGTTGAGTCTCCTCATCCACTAAGGTGTGGATGGGGCCACTTAGCTAAAGTCAAACCTGTGGGTATCAGGTGCAAGCACAAAATCAAACCTTGTTTGACCAGTCGACGTGTGTAATGTTTATGTCTTCCTCACATCAACTTGATAGATCACAGAAAGACTTTGGCTCTAGACATACAGTCGCATTCTTTGTTTGCTGAAAAATTTCACATCCTAGAGTGATTTCTGTTTGTGGGTGGGAATTTAGCATGATGTGCTCTGGATTTTGCTTCCCTGTTCAAGCTGTTATCACATATACAACCTCAACATAAACTAATAGATAAAAAAGATTAGAAAGCCCCAAATTAACTTCCTGAAATCACGGGCGACGCTTCAGCAACAGTGCAAAGATATGTCCGAAGAAATGTTTTCAATAGCCAATGAAAAATTAGTTGCAAAGAAATGTATGAATAAAACACAGAAAAATAGACAAAATTTCTAATTATTTGTTTTTATGATAAAAAAGGAACTCTTCAAATGGGCAACTCAGAGTCTGAGGCCACTGAGATTCAATTTGTATTTAGAAATATCTTGCAGTTTGCTATTAGATTAGGATTAATTTTCTTGGGTTTATGTTTGTTTTTCAGTCTTAACTGAGCTTTTTTGTATTGAATATTTTCACAATACATTATGACTTCTCGATGTAATTCTTGTTACAGATGATTCAAAAGGCTTTTTAGTATGCTTTGTAAATTGCAAATGATAAAAAATATTTTTAATTCCAGAGAAAAGGATATTAGTTGAATGGAGATGATAACCTGCATTGACTAGGTGAGACTGTAATAATTGCTTTCATTCTAAGAGGTAACAGCAGCAGGAGTTGTAGTGAAAGGTTTCTTTCTGTAGATGCTTTCTTATCTCTTTTGTTGTTGTTGCTTTTTGCTTTGTCTTATGAGTGCTTCAGAATTGCATGTATTTGTGCAGACAGGAAAAGATAATGAGTGATGAGAGAAGCAGCAACTCAGGACACAATGAGGGCCCAGCGATGAAGATGCTGTCTTGAGACTAAGACAACCCAGGACCAATTCCCTGTTCTGCAACAAATTCAGCATACTCTGACCTTGAGCAAGGCATTTCAGGCTATGTTCACAAAATAGTTTTTGGTGCCAATGATTGTTGCTTAAATCCAAAATACTGATCCTCAAAATCTTGCTGCTGTCTAACTGCAGAGTCCCCTGGATTTTCTTGGTCCCTGTAAATTTTGTCATCGGTGGCGTTCCCAAGGCACTCTCCTTGCCTCTGCTCTCAAAGCTGATCTACACTGTACTGAATATTGAAATAATCTTTGAGACAGATGGTGAGCAGGAGACTGGTTATGCAGTCTGATGGTTATAGCACTAAACTGAGGATGTAAAAGGACCTCGATTCTAGTCTTCATAGTCTGAGATTTACACAAACTAGAACAACTTCAATAATAAACTGAGGGATTTGCCCATTCTCAGCAATATAAAGTCATGGTCTGAAGGTAGGAAGAGTCATGTGGGAGATAAGGAATAAAGAGAGATTTAAAGGGTATTTGCAGATCCAGCTGGTGTGCAAGTAACGTGCTTATCATGAGACCTGAAGGGAACAGAAGAGATTGTGTTTGGGGACCTATCTGCAGAGGGGACAAATTGATCTCTGTAAGTCCCAGTTTCACCTCCCAGCTACAAAAGGATTATGTCAGGCTGGGAACCTCAGTTCTGGATAGATAATATTAGGTAACTCAACCCCTTTTCTTCATTCTAGCAAAGAGTATGCTTTGTGGATTGCACACTAAGATGTCCACAGTTTCTCACTGAGGACTATGTATTCCAGATCTTGTCCATTTTTAACAAAAACATCAATGGGTTTGGTATGAATTTAAGTCAGACCTTGTTTCTCCTATATTCTGGCTTGGTATGCTACAGTAACAGTACAGCTAAATCTTCACACCCCTTGTACTCAGCCTATCTAAACCAGGGTCATGGATTCCACGAGATGTCTGGATAATTAGAATTTTGGTTCTACAATGTGAAAAGTGACCACCTAGATCCCTGGTTGTTCATCTGTGAAATGTGAGTAGTTACATTCCACCAAAGGATGCTGTGACCTATAGGGGTAAATATTTTAATGACTGTGAGGCATTAGGGCAATGAGAACCACATGAATATCTTTAGAATAGAAATGCTATTGGTTTTTATTATTTTGCAGGAAGATGCATATATTTTTAAAGCGCTCATTATCAGAGTCTATTATTTTTTCTTGCATAAAATATGCATTAAACTATAGAATATGCTTCCATCTTTACTTTGACAGTGGAAAAGTTTACCTTGAAACAGAAAGCAGCTAAGGTAACATGGTTCAGAAGGTCCAGGTAGACTACAGAGTTCATATGCAATGGTTTGTTTTATTCTTAGAGTGCTTTTGAAGTGAACTGCTTGAGGCTGAAAGATCTTACACAAATACAAAACCAGAAATTCAACTATTTACTGTGGGTTTTTTTAAGTTCTTATCTGCTGTAAAAACACTGTTGAGTGGGGTATTCAATAAATTTATTGACATTCATGTTTAAATGAGAAGTTTTATGTTTAAAAATCTTGGTCCATTAAAAACATGCTGATGGATTTTAAACTTTAAATTGTAGTTAAGATTAAATAGTATTAAAAGCCTATTTAGCATTAACTAAAGTTACTCAGTTCTCTTATGTGTTTGAGAGATGTATGTGAGATTTCCTAGGAATCCAGTCCCATTTTCCATGAGCAGAAATTTTTAAGGTTAAGTTTTATACATAGGCATGGTCAAATCATACTGTTGGTATTACTGCTTTCATAGCGTGGGGTAGCATCACGGTCTAGGGTGTTTAAACTGTAACGGATTGTCTCCACAAAACCTCTTTCAATCTCAATACACATATTTGCTAGTTCTTATTTCTCCTCTCCCAACAGGGTAGCTGATGTCATGGTCCTTACTGGTATGCTTCCGTGTGTGGGAAGATAAAGTGCAAAGGTGGGGTTTTCTAAGCAGCAGGATATATATGGCAGCCATAAAATTGCTCACTGAACAGTTAAGTTTCTTGTAGGACTCTTAACTAGAAAATCTGTGTCTCACAGAAATCAAAGGAAACAGGACTGGAAGGGTCTCAGAGAGCCCTGCTTTGTCCCAGTGAGCTGCACCCCAACATGTCTGACTTACTGAAAGACAAGGGCATTTCCATCCTGTACCAATGTGTACTGATAACATTTTGTAATTTTCCCCTTTCTATCAACATTTGACATATCTGAATGTTCTCCTATCATCTCCTTTCCTTTCCTCTTCATATGCCTTTCACACTATGTCTTCAAGATCTTACTTTTTTTTCTTTTTTTTTCTGCATGTCCCTGTACCTGATTAGTTGTTCCCCAGTATGCATTCATGTTGGTAATAATTCTCCTGCTATTTCAATTAATTCCCTTGGTTTGCACCACAATTTTTCACATTTTACTGCTTAGTAGGACGACTGTGAAATGTAATCCTGCCTTCCAAAGTGGTGGCCCTCCAAACTCGAAACATCAGTATCCTGCAGCTTATTAAGTAAAATAATCCGTAGTACTGGGTCTTGGACAGACTCATGTTAAATCCCACTTGATACCTTCTTCCATTTTTGTCAATAAATAAATGATATCCTCTTGTCAAGTAGCATTTTCAAGCCAGCTGCATACTGACTTTACAGCTCTCACCCACACTCTAGTGCTTTTGTTCTCTTATGCAAATGCCATGTCAGACAGTGTCAAAAGCCTTATTAAAGGCATGATATGTGACATCCACTGCTCTTCTCCTATCCACAAGGCCTGTTACCCTGTCACACAAAGAAATTAGGTTGTTTTGACATGATTTGTTCCAGACAATTCCAAGTTAGCTTTTAGCAGGTCCTTACAAATAGACTGATTACTCTGTAGAGACATCCAGGCTGCATGAATTAACTTTAATCAAAGAGATCAGGAATAAGACGACAGCCATTTATTTCTCACAGAGGCCACCCCATCCAGAAATTGGATAACAAAAAGGTGGTGTTGCTTTGTGGCCCCAAACTTTACATTTCTTGTACTCTGAGAAGTAGATTTCGAATGGCTATAGGAAAAATGCAAGTTGGGGTTTTCCTTGTGTTATTTGTTTTATCCCATCCCTCTGAGCATCTCAGAAAAACAGGCAGCACAGTGATAAATGTAATTTCTGGACTACCCCGAGGATAAATATAGAGGTGTTTCACTACAGCCAAGTATATTTGACTCCTTCCTCTGATATGAAGATAAGTGATATACTGGACTTTATCAAATAGAATAACAAAAGAGAGAA
>VXBO01005287.1:431125-442737 GCA_013400135.1 Rhinoptilus africanus
GGGGGGGGGGGGCGGGGGGAGAGGCAACAGGACATGGTACACCAAATGAATACATTCATTAACTACTGAGATGTAATGACAGAAATGTGAGGCTTTTGGCCTGTGCTTTGGGAAGCTCTTCTCTTACTGTCAGCAAACCAAGTGGAGATCGGAGTAAAATATATCCTAAAAATGGAATCTCATCTTACAGACTGACCCTTCCTAAGAAAAAGAAATGATTATTCTAAAACAGACCTGCTGTTTTAGGAATTTTTTACCAGAAAATGCTGGCTCCCTTTTCACTGTCATTAAATTCTTTTGATGAGACTCAGAGCTGCAGTGCCCTGTGTACACAGCATTGTCCCTTCCTAGAAACTCAAAGGCCTTAGAAAGAAAGCAAACTGTTCTTGCTACTGCAGCCAGTGAGGATCAGGAAATAGTCCTACCCTGTCTTAAATATCCACTTGTTTTTGCATAGGCATGCACAGACAGGAAGAACAATCCTTTTGCTTCCATTTCTCAAAAAAAACCAACAAAGAAAACCAACCCAACCCAAACCCCATTACCTTATGTTGCATCTTCACTAGTCTTGAAATGTTTTTCTTCTCTCTTCTGCAGAAACAAGCTTTTAGGTTTTCAAACAAACAGCATCAAGGCAAAATTTGAAAATCTTGAAGCTCTTAGTGTTTTGTAGAAAAGAATATAAATGTCATTAACATCATTATCCCTGTACTTAAAAACTTGATCCTGAAAAATACATGATGTTCCCTAAACCCACAAATAATTATGCCTGTAAAGCAGTGCAACAAATTGTCTTTAGCAGAGATATGACTATGCATTCCCTACATAGGAATTTAACAAAATATGTCACAATTAAACACAGGTGTTTGAGAAAATAATCCTGCCTCATAACAAACCCTGAAAGAGAAACATAAGGAGATTTGAGTTTATGGATTACTAGACCTTCATTTAGTTCAAGAGAAAACAGATCAGTCTTAATCCTTTTGGAGGAGTCTTGCAAGTACACTTTGGAAGTTTTTTATCACTTACGGGGGTAAAGACAACTTTGCAGTTCTAACAAAGAGGTCTGGCAATACAGTACATCAGATTTTATGAGCTTGGCCTTGTAATTGCAGAAGCACCAAATGAAAGATGAGACTAAAAAACAAAAACTACCAGAACTCCATGTTCTCCTTAGGCCTGCAGCAGATGGTGAACCTCGCTGAACCTTTAGATGCGTCCTGCTTAGAGCTGAAGTGCCACCTTAAATGCATGATGCATGACCGTGGTTTTCCTGATATGATTTAAGTGAATTACCTACATGCCATTTTTGTGGATTCAGTCTGACTAATTTCCAAAACCATATTGAACAGGTAATTTTTTTTTTTTTTTTTTTTTTATAAATCTACTGTGCTGATTAAGTACAACATTTCTTTCCAGAACTGAACAAATTTCATACAGATACCACTCATGATTGCTGGAGAAAAAAAATAGCTGAACTTATCATGCATTGTAGAGGCCATTTCTTCAAACTTTTCAGAAAATTCAGGAGGTACAAAAGGTCATAGAGCTCTTCGGTGCTCAGCAAAGGGAGCCACAGATTGCACTGCAAAGCCAGGCAAACTGGGACACTCATTCTTTTTATGGCCCTTGAACTGGGACAGTCTGTTTCAACTAAGGGTTTGTCATCAGTGATGATCAACAAGTTTTCTATTGTATGACATTTATATTTAAGAAAGAGATTGGGACAAAGGTTATTGGTTTGTTTTATATCGGAAAAAAAATATACACCAAACTGCATTAGAAAATGTAGGTAGTAAACATAAAAAATAATCTCATGATAGATTAGAGATCCACTGATCGTTAGTTTATGCAATGTTAATAGATCCTGGATTTAGATTGTTTGAAAGCTATCTTGTACAATCCTATATTATAACACTTGATAATAGATATTAATTTCTATTGCTGTGTGTAAAATCTCCTATACTGCATAATATTTACGTGTGTAATAAACTTGAGATATATACTAGTATTTTACAAACTTGTTATCTATTTTTCTTTTAAAACCTAATATGAAATGCAACTTCAAAATTATAATTAAAGAAAGAGAAGGGGGGTACATATGAAGTTGGGGGAATGAAGTGGGACATGGAAGCTAGATTATGTGGAGGTGTTCTGTCATTAAGTTCTACCATTATAAATTAGTTTTAACATTTCTGAAGCAAAGTAGTGCAATGTTTCTGGGGCTGTGAATGATTATGCACATGAAAAGGAAATTTATGTTCTATTTCCTCAGAATGTTGGAATTTGCATTTATTATAAGCATATTAGATGGCCTGGGGCTAACCAAAACCAAAAGGTAACCTTTATTACCCAGGACAGGAGAGGGACAGAACCACAAATATGCTGAATTCTGTTACAGATATAAAGAAGAAAACCAGGGATGGTGATGAAAGCAAAGTGGGATCATACCCAAAACTAAGAAGTGTCTAAGAAGGGAATATTGCGGAGCACGTGGTGCAAAAAAAAGCTCTGCCAAGAGATTCCCATCTTGGTGGGAGACAGCGTGGGAGAAGAAACAGACCAAAACCCCAGTGGGAGATTCTGGGGCAATTGCAATTTGCAGAAGCTGCTGTGAAAAGGGTAAAAAGTTCTTCTCCATGACAGGAGGGATAGAGAGGAATATTGTGAATCATCTTCAGCACACCCATGCTCATAATTCTCTGCAAGAGCTGTCATACTATTTTTCTGACAGCTTGTGGGATAAAACTGGTGTAAAAATTGTCCCAGTAAGACTGCCTGTATTCCACTGTGGACAGCCCTGGGGACAGAGACAAGAAAGTAGTCCTCGTTCTTGCACACTTGTATGTCTGAGTGTTGAAGCTGAGAAGAGCAGTGTTTTGAAAATAAATTTAGGTAGCACATTGATAAAAACCTTGTGGAAGGGAGGTTTGAGAGGAAAGGCAGGCTTGGTGGCCAGTTCTAGAGGAACAAAGAGTTCTGCTCCTGTCATCTCTCTCTGTCCCAACAAGTCAAAAACTCTCATTCATTCTCTGAATTCCCAGAGACTGCTATCAAGGAGGGTGAGAGGAATTCACAGCTAACAGTATGTGAACTGTGGAGCCTTCTGAAGCATAAAATTGAGAGCAAAGACCAAAGCTTTATTCGTGAGACTTCTTGTTCCCAATAGAACCCCTCCCTTAGAATAGTCAAGTCTTGTTCTTTTGCCTTACCTCATATGNTTTTTTTTCCTTTCCCTAATTTTTAAAAAGAAAAAAAACAAAAAAAAAAAAAAAAAAAAGAAATATAAATATACATATAAAAGATTTTTTGGACTTTTAGTTACAAAATCGGAAGCAGAATTTTTTGTGACAGAACTTCTTCTTCCTGTGTATATATAGGCCATCTGACATTTACAGGCATAAAAAATAAGATGAATCTTCCTATCTTGGCCTGAACAAGTCTAGTTACAGTGCCTCTGTGCTGAAAGGGCTTTTCCTCCTCAGCATTTCTCAAACAAAATCAGTGCAAAGTTTGCATTGCTTCAATGTATCTGAACTGCTGAGCAGAAAATATCCGTAGGAAATCTCTCTGGAAGGTTGTGTAAGCCACGGATTTATGCCCTATTAAGCATTTAAACTCAGGTGCTTTGATTATTTTATTTTTTTTTAAAGAACCTAAAAAGAACAGAAGTGGCCCAAACTCTTTCATCACCCCCCTCTGGACTGGGACTGGCAGGATTCCCTATAAAACAGGACTTAGGACTTTATGACTTGTTTTCACTCTCTTAACAAGAAGAGTAGCTTCTATAGTGAGCACAGAGGTCCTTCAAGTGGGATAAAAAAGAAAACTGGAGAAAGATAATGAAACTATAGATGTGATATATATATAAAAATCATTTATCAACATTAAAGGAACAGAGGTTCCTTTCAATTGGTTATTTATGTTTCTACTTCTTATGTTAAAGAAAACCAGATCTTTTTTTCTAAGCTGATGTCTGGGGGAGGGGAACCAAGCTGCCATTATTTATTTGTGTCTTTGCTATGGTGGGAAAGCATCTTTTGCACCAAGTGCAGGTGTTCCCTCTAGTCCCCAGAGGAGTTAAAAGATGGTTTATTTTCTACATGCTAGAATTCATCAGGCAAGAGGAGGAGGGTTATAACCTATATAAGTAGGTTATAGTACTTGCTGCAAAGTAATGTATGTGCAATATACATCTACCTACAGTTTAGGACTACAGCTACAAATTGCAATAAGATTATAGGAAAATAAATAAGCCAACTGTTCTCTGCATCTGACAGATCCTGGGTAGAAAAGCAGATAGGAGGCTCTGGCAGTTGTACCCTTGGGGCCATTTTCACAGGGATCCTGGAGGAAATCTGTCTGAAAGCCTTTCTGGGACCATCAATGCAGGCTNTGAACTGTGGAGCCTTCTGAAGCATAAAATTGAGAGCAAAGACCAAAGCTTTATTCGTGAGACTTCTTGTTCCCAATAGAACCCCTCCCTTAGAATAGTCAAGTCTTGTTCTTTTGCCTTACCTCATATGTTAGAAGTGATAAAACGTAAAAAAAAAAAAAAAAGAAATATAAATATACATATAAAAGATTTTTTGGACTTTTAGTTACAAAATCGGAAGCAGAATTTTTTGTGACAGAACTTCTTCTTCCTGTGTATATATAGGCCATCTGACATTTACAGGCATAAAAAATAAGATGAATCTTCCTATCTTGGCCTGAACAAGTCTAGTTACAGTGCCTCTGTGCTGAAAGGGCTTTTCCTCCTCAGCATTTCTCAAACAAAATCAGTGCAAAGTTTGCATTGCTTCAATGTATCTGAACTGCTGAGCAGAAAATATCCGTAGGAAATCTCTCTGGAAGGTTGTGTAAGCCACGGATTTATGCCCTATTAAGCATTTAAACTCAGGTGCTTTGATTATTTTATTTTTTTTTAAAGAACCTAAAAAGAACAGAAGTGGCCCAAACTCTTTCATCACCCCCCTCTGGACTGGGACTGGCAGGATTCCCTATAAAACAGGACTTAGGACTTTATGACTTGTTTTCACTCTCTTAACAAGAAGAGTAGCTTCTATAGTGAGCACAGAGGTCCTTCAAGTGGGATAAAAAAGAAAACTGGAGAAAGATAATGAAACTATAGATGTGATATATATATAAAAATCATTTATCAACATTAAAGGAACAGAGGTTCCTTTCAATTGGTTATTTATGTTTCTACTTCTTATGTTAAAGAAAACCAGATCTTTTTTTCTAAGCTGATGTCTGGGGGAGGGGAACCAAGCTGCCATTATTTATTTGTGTCTTTGCTATGGTGGGAAAGCATCTTTTGCACCAAGTGCAGGTGTTCCCTCTAGTCCCCAGAGGAGTTAAAAGATGGTTTATTTTCTACATGCCAGAATTCATCAGGCAAGAGGAGGAGGGTTATAACCTATATAAGTAGGTTATAGTACTTGCTGCAAAGTAATGTATGTGCAATATACATCTACCTACAGTTTAGGACTACAGCTACAAATTGCAATAAGATTATAGGAAAATAAATAAGCCAACTGTTCTCTGCATCTGACAGATCCTGGGTAGAAAAGCAGATAGGAGGCTCTGGCAGTTGTACCCTTGGGGCCATTTTCACAGGGATCCTGGAGGAAATCTGTCTGAAAGCCTTTCTGGGACCATCAATGCAGGCTGTAACCACGAATACTCAGTATTGCCTTCGCTTCTTCAGCTCCTCTTCTCCATGCTGTAGCTGCTTTTACAGCTCTGCTTTGAGAGGATAGGGAGAGAAAGCGCAACAGTGAGTATTTACACTTATATCTACTTCTTGGCCTTACGGACTGTGGAGCATCATGCTATTGGTAGCTTTTCTCGGGATGTAAAAGCGTAAGTATACTTTCAGTGGAGATACTTTCTCAAGGTCATCAGTATCAAGCTCAGAGCAGTGGCTAGCAATAGCTGTGGTTGTTCACAACTGCAGGACAATGTTTTTCTTACAAGTGTGTATCCAGGTTTCCCAAAAAGATCTGTTTGTGGCAGCCCTGTGAGAATAAAAACTGAGAATCTACATGGTATTTGACGACTTCTGCACAATTAAAGCTGTGTACCCAAGGTGTGATGAAATGTAACTGTGGGCATACATGACAGACAGCTCTTGGCAGCAAACCGTGACACACACCAGTGAGGGCACACCATTGCTTTCGCATTGGGCAGTGGGTGGAACAAGAGAAAAATACAATATGTCACTTGTGACTTTAACAACTTTTAGGGGGCATCACTGCAGTTTTTAAAACTCCTTCCTGACCAGAAAGGCAAAAGCAGCCTGCACAGTAACTCCTGCTCCGAGCAGCTTGACTCTGACAATGGTGGTGAGCCCCATGTTGTCATTGTTCCCTTATCCTGACCTGACTTCAACAGCTGGTATGGAAGAGAGGGCAACCTTGGATTTTGAGAGAAGGCGTTCAGTAATATCTTGGACTTGTTTTTATGTTTCAGATGCCAGCGGCTATACATGGTAGTGACACAATGCGTATATGGGATAGAGTCAGTGTCTTCCAACCACTGCTCTTCAAGATTTGGACACTAAGATTAAGTGATAGAGAGTTTTTTCAGTGCCCTTTCAATCTGGCAAGTAAGCATTCAGCTCTTGAATTTATTGCCATCTTTTCTTATTTCTTCCAGGTCAGCTCATTTATATTTACAAATTCCCTTACTTACCCTCCTGATGACTGCATCTGTCTCTGACAGATGACTTGGTTTGCAGAACTAGTTGGTTGAAGGCAAAATGAATTAATGAAAAAGATCTGATTTCTGGAAACTTTTGCTATTAATGATTATTTTCTGTAGGTCTACTATGTTAACACTCATTAGAAATACACGACAAATGGGACCTCATGTTTCCATAATTTTTTACAATTGTTACCTGGCAGGACACTGAGACAGAACTATTGCATTCTAGACTCTGCAGAGGCATCAGCAAGGGTTACATCTTTCTGGAAAGTGTCACACAACACTAAACCTTTGGGTGCTGTATATAAAATCTTCATAAAGAGATGATAATCATTCTCATTCAAATTTATGAGATACAGCACCATACAGTTTCTGAGTAAAACAAATATGTGATGCATGCAAAACTGAAGTAGTACTTAGAACACTGAATAGCATTTAAACAAAATACTATCACTGGAAATTTGCTAGTGTACCTTATGCAGATATTCTCACATTGTTGCTGCTAATACATCTAATGCAAACATCACATTTCAGCACAAGTACCCTCATTTTAGGATGTATTTATTAAGAATTTTCCCTTAATTTTCTTGTAGAGATGATGTGTTGACGTGACTACAATACCCCATTCATATCTTTTGGTCTCTCTAGAACATGATGAGTAATTTCTTTTCCCCAGGATTTCCATGATTTCTGTCAATGAACAGCTAAAATTTCTCCATAACTACCAACAGTTCAATATTTAATAGTGGACTGGTTTCCGGACATGGCAAAACACACATCCTAAAAAATATATCCAACCTGAGCCCCAGTCTGTGGAGCAGGCATTTATTTAGGCCCTGGGTTTTGTAATAGTAATCTGTTATACAATAAACGCTCGCTGGAATAAAGAATTGCTTCAAAGCATCATTTTCCCTGTGCAAGAGGCACCCCTCTGGCTAAAAATAAACACACAAACCAGGCAGTTTTAAATAGCTTAAAAATAACACTCTTCCATTTCTTCCAAGTGGAAAAATTATGTAAGAGCATTGCAACTGAAGTCAGGTAGTTGTATCAAATAACAGGAGCCTAGAAGGTAGTCAGACACCACAGTGATAAGGGCCATGTAAAAATATAAATAGGACATTATACAGACTGCTCTAAAGCCCTGGAAGAGGTGTTCTCTAGCTGCAGAGGATTTGAAAATGGCAATATTCTGAACTAGTACTAGGGGCACACTTTGATACAACTTCTCATTACCCTTTCCAGTTACCCAGGAAAGTTAGTGGAGAGATTTGTAATGTAAAAACTGTTCCACAAATAGTGATGAGTCATAGCTGTGTGACTGTTTTAACATGTTTAAATTAATAAGATATATACTTTAATACTGGGGGAACACATTGTATCTTAAGAAACAATAAAAAGAAAATTCTGTGACCTCCATAAAGAAACTTCACTAGCCTAGAAATGAAAATTATATCTTTGAAAATGATAAACCTGAGGTAGAATCAGCTTCCTTCTCTGCTACAAAGTCTAACATATACTGTGATCTCCACGTTAACTGCTGCAGCACACCAGTAACCCATCAGCTTTTCTGATCTGTTCAAGGCCAGGCTGGATGGGGCTTTGAGCAGCCTGCTCTAGTGAGAGATGTCCCTGCCCATGGAAGAGGATTGGAACTAGATGACCTTTAAGGTCTCTTCCAACCCAAACCATTCTATGATTCTATAAATATTGTTTTCAAAAAGACTCCATCACAGTTTGCTTGTATCATGGCAATATCATGACATAAACCAAATCTCACAACTTCTCTTCCAGGTCTAATGCACCCTGATTCACTTTTTAAATGTTCCTGTAAGTATATGAGGATGTGACGCGTCTGCTGTATGTTCCTATCTGTAAACTCTTTCTGTTGTCTCCTAAGCTTGCAGCAGAGATTCAAAACAGTTCTCACAATTTTTGCTGCCATATACCTTGTCTGACATCCACATGGAACTCAAGGCATTAAAGAACTCATAGAGCTTAAATTGCTTGTGGTGTCTTCTTACTTCATTATGCTGTGCTCTCATCCAGAGTATTCCCCATATAATTAGAAGTTAAACTGTTGCACACACCACAATGCCAGAGTAGGTGCACTGCACAGGTGGTAAGTTGATGCTTATCTTTCATTTCTTCTGAAAATAAATCTTAAAAATGGCTGCAACATTGCACTTAAAATATACAGTCAAGGCACTATTTTATTTTCAATGTCTGCCCGATTAGCACTTTGACAGCGTCAAGAACATTAACACCAAAATGAAATACGCACAATATTACTAAATACATGATGCAATTCAGTTTATGTACATTCTTTATTCTGTTTAGTTTCTCCTACTTTAATTCCTTGAAAAGATTTAAATGGTACTTTAAATGGCTTGCTGCTTTTCTGCTAAGTGTCATATTAAGTCAGCTGTATGTCAGTAAATCTGTGTATCAGATGGGAGCCATGCAGCGGCCTTCCTGTGCATTACTATTCCTTCACAAGAGGGTCTACTTAAATGACAGTTTGGATTTCCTCTATTCACTGTTAAGTACAGTTCATCATTAAAATTCTCTTTCCTCATATGCCTCACTGCACATAATGAATAAATGCTTTAAGGCCTTTTCCTGTATTTGCGTTGATTCAGTTGATGTAGGAGTATTTAAATATGGACAGTCCTCACAAATAACTATCAATATATACCGAGCATTTTCTTTATAATCAACTTTCTCATCCAAGATATGGTAAATAATGTGCTTCTTACCAAACATGAGATAGCAGACAGAAAGAGGTAGAAAGAGGGAAAGACAGATAGCAGATATTTAAGATGTAATAATGATTTAAAGGAAATAACTAGGTGCCACTGGAATTTCCATAAACAAATTTCATTCTTTGCCTTCTTTGGGTAAATATCAAAAAAGAGAACTTTTTGAAAGAGAAAATACAGAGCAATTCCACACAGTCACTAATCAGAATTGCCTGCCAAAATCACAGGTAAATGTTGACATTTTTCCTGGTTAAGTTAACTTCATGAGAAAATCTGATTTTCCTTCGTTATTGCAGAAATAATATCTCCTGTGAATATTATTGTTCTGCCCTTCTCACCCAACCATTTTTACAAAAGTGGGAAGGGCAAAATTACTTCATTCGCTGTTTTGATGAGAAGCAGTCTTCTGTCCTCCGGGCGGAAAAAAAAAAGGAAATACTAAGCTTTTCAGTAAGATGTCATCTGGGTTTTGTTATTTTTTCAGAACAATCCAATTTTATCTTCAGGATTTAAAATTTTTTGTCTATGATTTTTAATCACATTTGTGGTTTCAAGAAAATTATAATCAATAGGCTGGATGGTCAGTGGTTTTGTGTTCCTTTCTATATTTTTTTAAGATCTTGCTTTTTTTCATATTCTTTAGCAGTGTCCTTGCATGACCTCACAGCGAAAGGAAGATATATCCATCTTTTAGATCTGCCTACTCGCAGTTGTGCTGTCAATGCACATCTCAAGTTCCTCCAGCCACAGTTTGATTTTTTCCTTTCCCTGTGTTAGCTACTGAATTTTCATTGGCACTCTGACTCTGCACAGCTTGAGTGACTTATGTATTCTTTTCCCCTGTAAGCTTTTTTTCACCAGTGCCTTCTTGTATTAATTACGAGTATTGTGTTTTCATGCTCCAGTTACTTGATTTTTTTCTCCAGAACCTTTCATCTTCTTTATTTTGCTAACCAGTTTCTTCCTTATGGCATTCATTTGTACATTTTTCACAAGCTAAAGCACTAACTACAGAGTTATTTCTTGTTCTCCATCATACCTTATATATTTTTCATCTTTTTATTTTATTTTTAAAGTCTGTTGCTAGAAGACTGTCTTCTCCTGCATTTTTTTTTTTTTTACTGGGGATACCTAACAGATCACAATCTGGTTTCCATTGCTTGAGAAGTCATCCACAATAAACAGTAAATAATAACTTCCAATACTAAAACTGTTGCTTCCAGCCTCTTGAGATAGCTATTAAAGTTTTCCCATAGCAGCCTGTTTCATCGACCTGAAAAGGCCTCATCTTACATGGTGGAGAACCACTGCTTTCCCACATGCCCTGGTTTGAGGTAAAACAGAACCAACTTTCTGTTCAGTAATTTAATTTCTTAGCTAGGCCTCTTCTAACTCTCTGAAATTAACAGCATATTGTGCCAAAAACGGTTTGTTCAGAGTGATAAGATAGTTTGTGCCAAGGAATGGCATGCAGAAAGGCTCTTGCTTATGCTTATTGCTATAAAAACCAAGGTCAGCTAATTTCGTTATTTTCCCCATTGGAGGGTCGGAAATGGAAAAGCGTAGAGGGAGGAGTGGACAGGACAGGTGACCCAAAATTGACCAACAGGGTTATTCCATCCCATCTGCCCCAAGCTCAGTATAAAAGCTGAGCGATCAAAGAGTCAACTCTCTTTCTTCAATGGCCATTGTCTGATGAGGCCCCTGCCTGTTCATCTGCTTTTGATCCCAATGGGTGTGTTCCAGACTCCAACTCTGGAACGCAATTCCCACGCTGTGGGATAATTACTAAAATTGGCTGAAAATATAAAAGTATAGCATTGTTCATAGCTTAAGGAAAAGAATGAAATCAAGAAGCTTCTGCAGTGGAAAACAAGCCTGCACCTGGCACACAGGGAACACACAATATCTGAGGTTCCCAGACAGAACTACACGAGAGATGGAACAGAACGTCAATTCCATGGCCTTGCCTTTTGTCAATAACGGGAAAGAAGTCGGCACTGAGGCCAGATAAAGCAGCTTAGTTGGACCCAGAGCAAACATCCTGCCAAATTTTGATGAACTGCTGTCCTTTGCGTGAACTTTGATCATTATAATGTCATTTTAATGCATTTTAATACCAAAACACACCTCCATCCC
>VXBO01005287.1:442773-461834 GCA_013400135.1 Rhinoptilus africanus
TGATAGTTTAATATGGTACATTAAACGCGATTGGACTGATAGTAGTGAATTGAGTATCACTCAGAATTTAAGCCCAGCCGCACCTAGCGTCCCACCTCGGTGAGGAGTGTTAGAACGCAAAGGGGTTTATTTTCTGCCAAAACTGTTTTGCTCCCCGCCTCCTTCACGCGACACATGCTTTGCTGAGTCCAGCCTGGGACTTCCCCAGGGCCTGATGGTGATGTCATCCTGGGAGCTTAATATGGTGTTGTATGTACTTTATTTATTTCAGTATTTTCCTTTTTGTTTTATTATTATTTCATTAAAGTAGTTTAGTGTCTTCTAAACTCATAAATCTCTCTTTATCTCTCCTCCTCTTCTCTGTGCACAAGGAGGGGAGCATCTGTTGCTGGCCATTGGCCAATTTGTCCAAAACCACGACACCACATCACTGGAATCCACATGCCAAGGGGACATTTCCCTTCCTGAGTCTCCAGATGCAAGACGCAGACTGCATGATCACACTGAGCAGACAGTGCCTGTGGCCCTTCCAGGCTTATGAGCCACAAAGTCACCTATAGTCTATACTGGAGAACTGTTATATAGGAACCCATAAATCAATTAGATTTATTGCCAAGAACGCTTGGATTCTTGACTGAGAAGGTCTGGTGGAAACACTTTGGGGGAAAAACTTCAACTTGTTCATTGCAGATGGCTAGCACAGTGGTCCCCTGCTCTTTTAGGCTCAACAGAGTGTTACATAGAAATACCGATATTGGGCATACATACTTTAAATGAGGCTACTATTCAAAAGTAGATTTTCCAGGCTAGTCAAAAGATAAGCTGACTTTAGTACCCAATGACAAACTGCCCACTCTGTTTCTAGCCAACACTCACAGAGGGTTAGGACTTTCTGGGCAGGTAGCTTATTGCAACTCAGCATCAACACCTAGTATCACTAGGTTTGTAAAAACACTCAATCTGGATGGTTTTACTATGTGTTGTTGGCAAGATAAGGTAAGAAACCTGTAAAATGTTAAGCAATAACAACTAACAAAGCAGCTGGTTCTGGACTCCTGAGAAAGCTGTTAAAATTCTTCACACGCATTAGTTCTGAAAAGCACCCAGCTTACACAGATGAGCAAAGCTGCATTCATATTCCTGTTATCAGTGTGAATGGTGATTATCCTGTTTCCACTTGCTACTTTTAAAATCCACCTCCTCAGCTGTAGTATTTCTAGTCTTGTGATTAGTACTAGAATATGACAAGAACACGGATGCCCTAATTCCCTGGTACCAAACCAAACAATATTAATGCCATTTCTGTAATACAGTGACTCCAGACAACTGCTTTCCATTATACTTAAACTGCCGGCATGGGTGTTTAGTGCTTTCTTCCAGCCTTTGAATAATAGGTAATCTCAAAATAAATGTGTAATTTGCCATAATATTCCTCTGCTCGAATCTTTTAAGGAACTATTGTAAAGACATATTTACAGAATAGAATGGAATGGAATGGAATGGAATGGAATGGAATAGAATAGAATAGAATAGAATAGAATAGAATAGAATAGAATAGAATAGAATAGAATAGAATAGAATAGAATAGAATAGAATAGAAGTATTTCAGCTGGATGGAACCTACAAGGATCACCTAATCCAACTGCCTGACCAATTCAGGGCTGAACAGAAGTTAAAGCATATTACTTAACAACATTGTCCAAGTGTTTCTTAATCACTGCCAGGCTTGGAGCATCGATCACTTCTCTAGGAGCACTGTTCCAGTGTTTGACCACGCTCTCAGCAAAGAAATAATTCCTAATGTGCATCATAAACCTCCTCTGGTGCAGCTTTGAACCCTTCCCACACGTCCTATCACTGGATCGGCACCTCTCTCTCCACTTCCCCTTCTCAGGAAGCTGGAGAGAGCTATGAGGTTGCCCCTCAGCATCCTTTTCTCCAAACTCAACAAGTCCAAAGTCCTTAGTGGCTCTTCATAGGACATTCCTTCCAGCCCTTTCGCCAGCTTTCTTACCCTCCTCTGGACACATTCAAGGACCTTCACATCCTTCTTAAATTGTGGGGCCCAGAACTGCACACAATACTCAAGGTGAGACCACACCAACGCTGAATACAGCGGGATAATTACTTCTCTTGACCAGCTGGTTTTGTTGTGTTTGATGCACCCCAGGATGCGGGTTCCCCTCTTGGTTGCCAGGGCTCACTGCTGGCTCCTGTTGATCCTGCTGTCGACCAGCACCCTCAGATCCTTTTCTGCAGGGCTCATCTCCAGCCACTCCTCTCCCACTTTATACTTGTTCTCAGCATTACTCCATCCTAGGTACAGAATCTGGCATTTCAACTTATTAAGTTTCATCTCATTAATCATAGCCCAGTGCTCTAATTTATCTAGATCCCTCTGCAAGGCCTCTTGTCCCTCAAGAGAGTCAACAGCACCTCCCGGTTTGGTATCTTCCGCAGACTTGCTAATGGTGCATTTAAATCCTGCATGCAGATCGCTGATAAAGATTTTGAACAGAACTGGCTCTAGTACTGAGGAGCACCACTGGTGGCAGTACCTGGAAAGTACCTGGACTGTGGCTGGGAACTGCTATTATACCTGTTATTATACCTGTTATTGGTAGATTAGTTGAGGACCAACTAACACTCTGCCGTTCTAACAAGTTAACTGTGTGGGTGATGAAATTTAAGAACCTATGTTCAGGTAATGACATCATTTAATTCACTGGTAATGACAACCTTTATTCCCCTGAAATTTGGTCCCAAATGTATTGTGACCGCTTCTTGAGACTCAAAATGTGTTATCATATTTTTTTTATACATACATATCTTGATTTGGTGTTATTAAATATAGTCTCACCTCTTCATTAAAAAGAAAAATATCAAAACTATCAAGAGAACAAGTTTTCTAGCAATTTCTACAATAATTTTTAGTTTTAACCAGACTAAGGAAATATAACAGCTCTCTCATAAGCTTAAACAGATGCTTAGGAATCCACGATATCGTTTCATTCCCTTTCTCAACTCAGGGAGCTCTTCCTGGCACCAATAAAAAAGACAAGAAACATCACAGCAATCCTCCTATGGGAGTAATTTTCTAGCCTTCAAATGTACTCACTTGGTATTTGCTTAAAAAATACAATTTATTTGAAAAGCATCTTTAATCTGCAGGCAAGGTCCTATGTCACCGCATCAGCTACTGACTGTTGCTGAGTAACAGAGCAAAGAAAGCAGCTCACTCTTCCCTGCAGGATCCTGCGCGGTACCACTGAGCTATTGGCACTTCTGAGTCCAGTGGGATCAGAATGTGGTGGTGCGAGGCTCTGGTGTAGGAAGTCCAGCTTCTGTGTGTAGGGTGAAATGGAAAAGCTTTATAGTTGTAAACTGTAGCCGCACCCCACAATCCTCGTCTGAGGCTGTGCTGCTCGCCAGTGCAGCTGGCACTGGCTTTGCACCAATATGGGTTATTGTGGTGCTTGATATCTCACTGTGTCTCATTACCAGTAGAGACCATTAAGAGAGAACAGGGACTGTTCTGCCAGGTGGCTCCAAAGCTGACAGATTTGCTTTATTTAATAAGTAGGAAAAATTACTTTTGCTGTTCAGATAGTTAGGAAGGTGAAAGGCAGGCTTTTTGCAGTTAGAGGTGAGATACTTCTCTGTTACAGTGTCCGCTAAAGGCAAGGAAGAAAGTACTTGTCAATGCAAAGCAGAGGTGCAACATTTTTGGCTGCAGGGCACTGATGTGCATTAGCCATGAGAGACAACACGCTTAAAAGAGCAGGCAGAAATGTTAGAACAGAGGGAAAAGATAGAACAGCTTCTGGAGGAGTTGAGGAAAAGAGACTGTAGTCACTTATCAGAGAAAGAGTAGGAAGTGAATCAGTGGAGGGGAATGCACAATATACCATTTTTCAAACTCAGAAGTGTTGCTCAATGCCTTAGGTGCCTTCACCTTTGGAAAGCAAAGGGACTTTTAGCTGCAGTTCTGTAGCCTGCCTTTTCCTTGAATCTCTGCAATGTTTCACCCAGGCTGCTGTGGCAGTGATTTTCCCTTGTTGCTCTCATGCCTTTATTTCTACAAACCCCAACAGCCCTGTTATGGAGGGTTCTCTTGTGAAACAAATTGCTCACAGAATCAGAATCCCGTTTCCCTTTCCTTTCCCTGACCTTTAGCTGCAGATTTTGGGTTAAGTTATGGAGACCCAGTAAGATGCAAGCACATACCGTAGTAATGACCCAGTCTGCAGCACCAGCCCCGTGTGAAAGCGTGCTCCAGCCAGCACTAACAGCACAGAAGCAACAAACAATACAAGGGTCGAGTAGATCCTGATTAAAATTATATAGTACTGATGGAAAAAGATTGCCAGGGTTTGCCTGCTGTGCTGGAGAGGAGCCCAGGGGAGATGCTCAGTGGGGGTGCCAATTGTTTCTCTTCCCAGACGGCCACTGGGGAGAGTTTTCTTTTTTTCTTTCCCTCTCTCCCTCTTACATTTTATGTTTCCCTGAAACTAACTTTATTATAGAGTTGATGCATGCCATCAGCTAAGCACTCCACTAATATATCTTTGTGTGTGTAAGCCTATCTCACAACACAAGCATATATTTAATGAAGCTGTACAGAAGCAAAGAGCATTTTTAAAGATGGCAAAACCCAAGAGGTTTCAGACAGCATTTAAAGCCTCTTTCAACAGGAAACTCTTCTAGCAGGGCAAACAAAGGAGCCTTTCAGTGCTCTTTCAAATCTGTTACGTTTATCAACATTATGGTTTGCGACTAACTTAAATACCTGTGTTGAGTGGTACAGACTCCTAGGGATCCCAAGGTTGGAAATTGATGTTACGATGGCCATCCAGTCCCTAGTGGGAAAGATGGATCCACTATATGTCAATAATGGGATAAGAAGGTTTCATGAAGAAGCCAGAACCTAGCAGATGTAATTGGCTGTGGAATAAGATGCAACTTCATTAGTGGAAGTGCTTATGAAAAAGGAGGAATCGCCAGGGATGAAAGCTGCCTTCAGGAGTTCTTACAGCTTCTGATAAATAACCTGCTTGACAAATGCAGCGTTAACTATCACAACATTGGAGTTGAATTGCCCTTTAGATCTCAGACAAAACACTCATGAACCTGCTAAGAGGTTGATGACTGGATGATGTGGGGCCCTGCCCCACCTCCACCTGGAGACTAGTCTCTGTGAAGCAACAAGGGAAATAAGAAGTACATGAAGGTTCCCCTTGAGTCCTCTCTCCTCCCACTCTTCTTCCAGCCTTGTGTAGACCCTGCCTGATGAGCATGTCAAGAGATACTGGAAAAGGTGTGCTGGAGTCCTGTGCTCAGTAAGCTCATAGCTCCCTCAGGCAGGAAATGCTCCTGACAAAAGCACTAGGTAGAGGAGTGGGAAATCATAGATTGATAGAATGGTTTGGGTTGGAAGGGACCTTAAAGATCATCTAGTTCCAACCCCCCTGCCATGGGCAGAGACATCTCCATCCAGCCTGGCCTTGAACACTTCTAGGGATGGAGCCTTCAAAACCTCTCTGGGTGACCTGTTCCAGTGTCTCACTACCCTCACAGTGAAAAAGTTCTTCCTGATATCTAATCTAAATCTAACCTCTTCCAGTTTGAAGCCATTAACCCTTGTCCTACCACTACATGCCCTTGTAAAAAATCCCTCTCCAGCTTTCCTGTAGGCCCCCTTCAGATATTGGAAGGCTCCTATAAGGTTTCCCCGGAGCCTTCTCTCCAGGCTGAACCACCCCAATTATCTCAGCTTCAGTAATCTTAATTAACATTGAGCCACCTGGTGCACAACAGACACTGGTCTGGACAGCTACTGTTGCTATTGTTTCCAAGAAAGCCTACCATCTATGTACTCATAAACTGTCATTTTGAAAGTGTCGTTTATGGCAGTTGGTCTGGCCAGGGTGGAGATGCCAAAAAATGAGGGCCAGGTCTGTGTGTATGCTTGGACACGAATGCCAAGCTGCTTGTAAAGGTGCTGTCAGCTTTGGGACCTTTCAGCATCTATCTGAATTTCACCTTGTGCTTCCTTATTTGCTGCTACTTTGGGAGCTATTGTCTCAGCAGTAGAATTAAACCAAGACTTAGCATATTTCTCATGGTTATGCAGAGTTGCTTTCAGTCACAGCATTTAAAAAAAATCTTCTATAGCAAAACAAAATTACCATGTCATTTATTGAAATTATTTGGGTTTAAAGCTGAATTCAACAACAAAATTTGCTTCTTGCATAGCAATGTATGTCTAGGACAAATCACTATGTATAAAGAAGCTTGTAAAAATCTCTCTTTTTCACAGTTGTTTCTACAACGAAGACCAGACTGACCCTGCCTTGCTCAAGGGGGAAAGACCAAGTGCCCCTTCTGAGGTTCTTCCCAGTCCCAGTTTCTGATTCTCTTATTCTGCCCTCATGTACAAATGTAACTCCAGAGTTGAGGTTGTGATAAATATCCTGAATTTTCATAATTTCTCATGAAAACAAAACTCTGTGTTTTGTTTTGGTAAGAGTCTCATATTATTCTAGAAGCTAGGTTGTTAAAAAAATAATGGAAAAATTTCCTCCCTGTGGAACTTTGCATACCCTGTTTTCTATTGTTTACTTAAAACAAAGTATATTAAACTGCCAGTGTCAAGAGCAGCCTCATATTTTTTCTTTATATGAATAAAATATGAAGAAGAGAAAAAAATATTTCCCATCATACTGTGGAAAGGCAAGATGTGAAAAACCTGGCAAATGCTGAACAGTTTCATAAAATTATTGAATAACTGCTGAACAATAGGTCTGGAAAACAAAGGTAAATAGGTGCAATCATGTAAGATAGAAGTCCACAAAATGAAAAATAAATATATATGCATTAGTTCCATCATGTGAGAAAAATTTTTAGTCATAAAAGTAAGCAGAACCATAAAACTTCAGTAGAATGACACACAATTATACTTCAAGGCACACTTTCAGCAATGAAGAATCCATTTTATGGCAAGAATGTTAAATTTTTATATTTTTTCTCTGTAGTAAGTATATGTCAGAGGATCTTAATCTGCCATTTGCTATACGACCCTTAGAATCTTTTCCCCCTTACGAATTCCAGCAGCAGCTGGTGAAAACTGATGGTCCACTGCATCTTTTAGCTTTTTTACCAGCCAGCACAGTCAGTCCCAATCTCTTTATTGACAGAAAATTAAAGAACTACTGCAGAAGAATAATAGCTTTGTGTCGGATGTCTGGGACAGCGGGCTCATAATCTCACTTTCTGACATTAGTGAGTTGCTGCTTCTGTCTGTGCTGTACCTCACCGACAAATGGAGGAAAACACATACTGGCTCTGATGTTGGATTTATTCTTTCTAGGTGTCTATAAAGCATAGGGATGAAAAAAGCTGCTCATATACAAAGAATGAGCTTGGAATAGATT
The DNA here is from genome assembly GCA_013400135.1 of Rhinoptilus africanus. NCBI lineage: Eukaryota > Metazoa > Chordata > Aves > Charadriiformes > Glareolidae > Rhinoptilus > Rhinoptilus africanus. The sequence continues at coordinate 450,207 of VXBO01005287.1, forward strand.
TTAAGTTGTTAATGGACCCTGTTTTTCTCAGGTTTACTGCTCTGATGACAATGAAATTCATGTGAATGTATATATATCAGCAGCAGGAACATGTCAGTTCATTTAGTAGCCTGAATAAAATCAAATCGTATTTTTCCCTGCTGTTTCTACAAACAATTATAGGTTTTATTTTGATGACTGTTCCACTACATATGGCCAGATGGGTTTCCATTTGTGTTTTGTCAATACACTTTTGAATTTCTCAGCTAGTTTAAAATGAGAAGTTGAGGGCTAATTCAGTGCTTGTAAAAAGGAAATTCACGTGTCTATAATGACTTTCATCAAAAAGCTTATCGTCATGGGACAGTTAATAAAGATCACTTAATGAGCCTTCACATGACCCCTTTGAAGCTGACATATTCCTATGCTAAGCCCTTGGCAGATGAGGCAAGTAAGATGATAAAATTCATACATGCTGTGCAAAATCCTCAGAGGCTCTGAAAGATTCTCTTTTACATTCTGCATTCTCCAACCTCTGACAAATTTGTTCATCCAGAACACTTTACTGCAGAGTAGATATTGGCAACATCACCTCTGATACAATTTGTTGTTTTTTTTTTTTTAATTCCTTTACCTCCATTTAGTCAGTTAATAGGTTGAAAAGCAGGAAATCACAGAAACTCAGGTGACGTTCCTAAAAGATATCAGCTCTCTGCATACAAAATTCCCACTACACACTCCAGTCTTTATATCAATAAGTATCAGTACAAATAAAACTTCATGGAAGGAGGGTGAGTATTCATCACATTTCCAGCTCTGAAAATGAAATGTCAGAGAGAGTTCTGTGGAAATGTCAAGAACACACGAGAAAAATTTCAGCGTGCTAAGATCTTCCATTCATTTGAAGTTTATTTGAAGAGCTCAAATTTGAATGCTGTGCTCAGAACCCAGACCCTGTTGCAGCTGATGGGGATAGAGGAATTTCTATGGCAAAACCCTTAACACCATGAACACAAGGATGGGAATAGCCACACTGAAGCCAATGTTTCTCCTACAAGTGTGCACTGCTGATGCATGGTCAATATTTGAACACGTGCCAAAACCCACTGTGAATCTTCAAAAAATTCTTTAAAATAGACTTTAAATCAGACAGAAAGTACCTCAAAGGTTTAACTGTCTTAGTGATATGCCATACTTTTAACAAATTATGAAAGAAGAAATTCTGCAAATCAATGCACTTGACATCCATACAGAAATTGTAAAGGATTTTGAATGCTCTTAAAAGTGAAGTGATACAAACATCACTACATGGACAGAAGGAGTCATAACCAGAAGAAAATGAAGGACAGTAACACCAGTAGAACCCTGGTTGCACAATTTTGGCTTGCAGAGAATAAAAAACACCTTAAAAAGTGCTTGCCAAAAAGACAAGATAAGTAATGAGCAATTAGTGCCATCATTATACTAGCAATCAGTAATGACTTCTCATCTAGCAGAAAAGAAGAGTCAGAGAACACATTGATTCCTAGAAAACGGAATATGCTTCAGACAAATGAACATGGTTTTCATGGTTATCGGGTGAGTTGCTTCTTAAATTTCTTTTTCTCCAGGGGTGCATTCTACAGGCCAGGGATCAAAGTTCTTGCATTTTCTTCAGAATATTTAGACCCAGAGGATGTAACCACCCTATGTCTGACTTAGTGGATATAGGAGCACATCTTGAACCCCAGTTTCACCTAAAGGAGGCATGGAAACCCATCCCTTTCTCCACATGCTCTCTTTTATGGACAGGTATGTGATGCCCAGATGGGATCCAAAGTGTCTAGTAGATATGGATGATCAGTGGACTAAGAATCTCAGCTATAGTCTAGCATCTATGGAAGTTGGATAAGACAAAGATTCGGCTCCTGGTCTCAGGCCTCCCAACACATGTAAATGTTGAATAGCCAGTGGTCCCCACATTAATTTGATCACAAGACTTTGCAGTGACAAAAACATTTTCAAAATAAAGATTAATTATCCTCATATTTATAGTTTTACAGCATGTATAGTAAAGAATTACTGTGTAAAAAGTTACTAAGTATTTGTTTACTAAATACTCTTGATGTAGTCTGTGGAGCATGTGTACGATCCTGTTTATCAAAATTAGTGGAATTTCTGTCTTGAGAAGGTAGGTTTTAATTGCCAGAAAAAGCTCTGCTCTAGTATTTATTTGACCTACATACTTTTTAACTTTCTCAGGTACCAACAATCCTCTTCAGCTTCAGACTGAAGGTCATGGATTCACCATCATCTGCTTTTCAGAAGCCCGAAAACTTAGATCGTATTACCTTGCTGGGACTGAGTTGAGACTTTTCGCAGCTAGTGGCTCCTCTGTTTTGTTCCCTAAGGAAACCAAGTCATTGGTTTACCTTTTCCACTAGTCATCTCTAACAAGTTCTTGGATTTAGGCAGTACACTAGCACATAAGTGTCAGGAGGGTTTTAAAGAAACTCTCTTTCTCACAAGGACAGATAAATGTTTTGCTTTGGAGATAATCTTAATTGTCCCACGCAAGCTTTGTACACTGTGATAAAGGACATACCTTAATATGGATATTGGAGCTGTGTGATTAGGAGAAGAGAGTAAAAACATGTCTATTTATGGTGCAGTGTAGCAGTCAAGTGGTAGACTTTATATAAAGAAGAACAAACCACTAATGCAAAAAATATTCTGAGTTTTCCAAAGGATGCTGCCAACCAATGATACGACATGGGAATATTTACAGAAAAAAAGTTTGCTTAAACCTCAAATGAGGTTATTTCAATTATACCACTCTCTGAGGTCCACTCTTTGAGGAAGAACAGGCAAACAGTTGACCTTGGACAGCCAATTACACCCAACAGGGTGAGAGATAAATGCTATCGCATAAGAGGATGAGATTTTATGCTTGTTCATTATACACTTAAAAAAAAAACTGTTCTAAACTTAGCAAAAGGCAATGGAAATCTTTACAATTATTTTAATTTTGATTTTGTCTTCAGTTCCACCAAATACTTAAGCACATGCTTAACATGAGTTAAGATTGAAGGTTTTAAAGAAGTCCCTACGTTTAAGAATGGATTGAAGCAGCTCACTGAGGCAAAACTTAAACTCACTAACTCCAAGAATGCAGAAGACTGTTGGATTTGTCTCTCTTACACATTCCTACTTATAATTTGATACTTTTATTACCTAAAAAATACTTGATCTCACGCCATGCAGATCAGATCACAATCTTCAGGAGTGCCAAGTATAGTACTATAAGCTAGATTCAGTGCTCTTTTCTGGACTATTTGCAGTTCTAAGTCAAATTATGTCAATGAGGGGGAAGTGAATTCAACTCTACTCCATTTTATTAAAGATTCATTCTTTTTTAGAAGAGCAAGAACAATCCCAGAACAGTCCATCAAATTGACTGTCTGCTAACAATTGCATTAGTTTGCTTATTTGTTTTGATTTCCTAATTTTATGGGAAGGGCTTTGGATTTAATTTGCCCAAGGTACTTAAGAAAAAGGTTAGTGATATTGAGTTAGAAAAAGTTTTAAAATTAGATATTCATTTCTACAAGTTTTCTCTTCAATCATCGTTACTCACCCCTTTCAATCTGTGACATTTTTATTTGTCCTGGGCTCTGAACAACTGAAGTCTCTTATGTTTTACTTTTCTCTAGCCTGGGAGGTCAAGCAGAGCAGCATTTAGCCAGAGCGCTGAAGTGCAAAAGTCTTGTAATAAGGTTTCTTTCCTTCAGCTTTAGGTTGCACTGCTCTAGAGGTTTCACACCTTTTTGTAGAAGTAAGCGAGTATCCATCTCTGATATTTCCTCAAGAACACTTCTGAACAGCTCTAGTGCGATATCTGCATCTACAACAGTTAACAGGGGAGAAGAGTAGAGGTGATTAGAGAGAGTCTGAAAAGAGCTAGGAGTATCTTTTCTTGGCTCTGAAAATAGATGTTTTGTCTTGGGTGAAATAACAGTGTGGTACAATCCTTGTCTGGTCAAGGTCATCATTTGCCCAGATCTATTTTAAGGACTATTTGGTCCTTAAGGTCTGTTTGCTTGCTTTTTCCCCCTTAGATATGATATAATTAGATATAATTTGACCTCTTCAGGAAAGCCATTCCTTAATGTATTGATAAGCAGTCCCATTAATATGTTGCTTTTAAATTTCTTGAGGAAAAGAAGTGTCATCATATTTTACCAACATAATCAGCAGAGAAGGAACAAACTACTGATATTCAGACAGATATTTCCTACTTCGTTTCAATGGGAAAACTCTTTTAGCTGCTGTCTTAGAAGGATCTTAAAGTTTTGTCTCACTTTTCACTTTTTTATCCTCTTTCACATTTTGTGTTACCCATATTACTGCTTCTAAACTTTTCTTTATCACTGTATGAGGGAAAAAAACCAAAGAAATAATCTGTTAACACCCTGGTTCTCATTTTATAGTATTTTCTGGCCAGTGAATCCACAACAGAAACAGCTGTGTTCATTCTTTCTTCCTTTTTAAGAGTAATTTCTCTCTCCCACCCAAGCATGGTTTATGTGTTGTTCCAGACTGTTAGCCCTTCAAACAAGATCTTGATGGAGGAACACAGAAATATCTACAACAAAAGGAAATAAGAAGATGCTATTGGCATTTAATGATGAGCCAAAATAAAAAAATCTATCCCCAGAGAATTCAGTGGTCTTATACCGCACTCCAAACATCCTTCCTGACCGTAAAATAAATACATGGTGAGGAAAGACAAAAGCAGATAGAAGGCAAGTGCATTGACCTTGTCATTAGGACAACTGAAATTACTATAAATAGTCTAAATACCTATACGAAGATTAGAAGACTAATGGATAGGTGTTGTCCTTAGTAACAGGGTCTTCTATATACATTCAGACTACCTCACTGTACTTTTAAATTTGTATTGAATGTCTGATTTCTTTTTCTTTTGCACTTAGATCCAACAGTCAGCGTAGATAATACCCAGGTACCTGAAACCCTTTTTTTTTTTTAGTAAAAAGCACAAAGTAGAAATTAATTAAAAAAAGCAGTACCAAAACCCCCACAGTACTTTCACTCAAGGAATTGGATAAGTAGGAAATCAGCCACCCTGCTTGCCTGTATGTCTATTTTTCTAATATTCCAGCCACTGAGTGGACAGAGAGGGAAACCATCATAAAGACCACACAGATAAGCAGGCCATGATGGGTTGAATTAGATTTTTTTTTCCACGGAATTTTTAAATTATTCTATTTTTTCATGGTGCTGGAAAAAACCCACTCAGTCGAAAAAGAGGAGTAAGAAGAGGTTGTCTGTTGTCAACATCTGTATATTAATTAGCAATTTGCACCATGCAGGAAATTAGCACCTTTCACAGTACTTAATCATGAACGAAGAGAATAGTATTTGATATATTTGTTGAATGATAAATTTTTAGTAGGTTATTTGTCATTTAGATTGTCACTGTGAAGGACAACATATATATAGCTCAGGAGCTACATAAAACATTTTTATAAAAGCAGACTGCATATGATTTGAATTGACTCATTTAGTTGATAATTCAGTTGTAAAATTCCAGTGTTCACTAAGAAAAGGTGTGTTTTCAATTAAAAAACAAAAGTGGATTTCCATTATTGTGCGTAGAAGTAATTTTTCACTTTACTGTGAATATTTCCACTGATTGCAACTTGTTCAATTCACAAAGCCACAGAATGAGTCCCCACTGCATTTCCAGCAGAGGTGTGAACCCATGTTTAAATATAAACTTACCTTGTTCCAAGGTGACTGACACAAAACTACCCTCTGTCACTGGCATTAGCTGAACCTGGAGAACAAGGTAAGACAAGACACCTGAAGTGTGGACTGGGGGCACAGCCATGGTCATCCCACTTTGGCTTACACTGAGGTATCCCACGCATCTTTGAAGCAGCAGAAAGGTTGGCTAGAACTCTTCCATGAAGAGGTCAGCTCACGTGCAGAAATGTAATTTGTAAGCAGCTCAGCCAAATTTTTTTTTGCTAGCAGCTTAGAGAGTCAATGACAGACATCTTGCCTTCACCTTCTCCCTCATACATGTTCCTCTGAAGACTACAGCTATAGCTGTAGTATCAAATGAGGTTATTCTTCTCTCCTTCTCTCACAAGTCAGATCCCGTCTTACAAGCAGCCTCTCTGAACTGAATGGGACCCACTCACCTTGTGTGTGACTAAGTTTGTGCTGTAAGGGAATGACAACATCAGAAGCAGGAATAACTGAATCATCACACTGCTCTGAATTAGCAAATAGAATCAGAGGGTTGGAAGATACCTCTGGAGATCATCTAGTCCAACCCCCCTGTCAGAGTAGGACCACCTTAGAGCAGGTGATGGGCTGACCCTGACTGGCTGCCATGTGCCAAACAAACCATTCCATCACTCACCCTCCTCAACAGGACAGTGGGAGAAAATACAACAAAAAGCTTCTGGGTCAAGATAAAGACAGGGAGATCACTTAGCAGTTACTGTCATGGACAAAACAGGTTCAGCTTGGGGAAATTAATTTAATTTGCTGACAATTAAACAGGGTAGGCTAGTGAGAAATATGAACAAATCTAAAGACACCTTCTTGCCACCCCTGCCTTCTTCCTAGGCACAACTTCACTCCTGACTCTTCTACCTCCTCCCCCTGAGAGGCACAGGGGGACAGGGAACAGATGTTCATAATGCTTCATCTCTCTGCTCCTTCCTCCTCACGCTGTTCTGCTGCTCCAGCACTGGGTACCTTCCACAGGATACAGGTATTTCAAGAACTGCCGTAGCATGGGCCCTTTCCATGGGGTGCAGTCCTTCAGGAACAGACTGCTTCAGCGTGGGTCCTGCCAGAAGCCTGCTCCAACACAGGCTCTCCACAGGGTCAGACCTTCCTTCAGGGCACATCCACCTGCTCTGGCATGGGACCCTCCAAGGGCTGCAGGTGGAAATCTGCTCCACCATTAACCTCCATGGGCTGCAGGGAGACAGCCTGCCTCACTGTGGTCTTCACCACGGGCTGCAGGGGAATCTCTGTTCCTCACTGACCTTGGTGTCTGCAGAGTTGTTTCTCTCATGTACTGTTTCTCTCTCATTCCTCTCAGCCATCACGCTGTACTTTTTACCCTTTCCTGAATACGCTATCACAAGTGCAACCAATTTTGCTGATTGCCTCAGCTTTGGGCAGTGGTTCATCTTGGAGATGGCTGGAACTGTCTCTGTCTGACATTGGAAGCAACTTCTTGTGTCTTCCCTACAGCATCCCTGCTACCAAAACCTTGCCACATAAACCCAACACAAATGGCCATGGACATATGGCTGAGCACTAAACACCACAGCAGGATGTTCATCAGAGCTCTGTGGTTTAGCACAAACGCAGCTTCACCTCTTGCTGTGTTGTCCCCTGGCTTTGCCTGCTCTGCTTTTTGCAGTGTCTCATGAGTCCTTTTGGAACATCGCTCCCGTGCTTCTGTCCAGTCTGCACCTTTTCACATCATCCTTTGCATGTGCATTTTTGCAAAATACATCCCTTCTGTCCCGGTGTCTGTGCTTCCCTGCTTTCTGTTGGCGTAATACCTGAAGTCTGATTATCCCTTGAATGGGTGAAATTTGTCAGGTGAAACCATTTCTTTGGACAAAATGCTCATTTGGGTTGACTAAAACAGCCTCTCGGCTCATTTAAGTGCTTCAACTGGAAAAAATGTTTTCATGTCAAAACAGGTTAGTTGAAAAACATTATTTCTTTTTTTAAAACAAGATTCTTTGCCATTAAATGTACATAAATTAAATTCTAATAAAGGTTACATAATAATAACTTGTGTTGCTTTGACAGAAACTATTTTACATCAGCAATTTCAATTATATTTTCTTCTCAGGATCTAGACCAAACAAAAAATAATTTTGATTCAGTCTAAATATTTTCACTCAGTGATGTCACCATTAGAAAACAAGCACATTATAGTCCTCTAATTGTAACTTCACTGGGCTGAGAGTTTTGTTACTTGTAGCATCGAAAACGCTTACTATAGTACTGTGCTCTAAACCATACAATAGCAGCAAGAGGTCTGTTTTGATAAAGAAAGACTTTTGTTACTGTCATATTAGCAATGAGGATTCTGCCTTGTATGCTTCATCATACAGATGTAAGACAAGAGGGAGCATCACCATGTCCAAGGTCCCCACTGTTCCAGTCATCATGTAATAGTTATCAGTTCAGGAGTATCCATCCCACCACCAACCACACACAGACACACTATCTGCAAGATGCAGTTTCCTGATATCCCTTAAGAACCAACATTAGCAAAGTCTACAACATCCTGCTAGAAGACAGAAGATAAGGTAAGTACCCTAAATGAGATCTGTTCTCACATTTGCACATCAGTCCAGTTCCCTGAATTTTGGAAAAGCCATAACTGTTATAATCAAGGTCCTTGTAGGAGAATATGAACAGCCTTTATAACCTACTCTTCTGCATAGAAACTGCAGGACAGGTTTTCAGAAAGCCTTAACATTTCCTTCAGTGTGTGCAAAGGACTCTTTTGCACGCTTTTGAGTTCACAATTATACCAAAAAATCCTGTCTGAATTTTGCAGGTAGAAATGACACGCCATTCATTAAACCCAAGTAATCTTTCACTCACAAATTTAAATTACAGTAGCCCACAAAGATACTTGTAGGTGTGTTTGTTTATGGTTTTATACAGTAAAACCATTCATCAAAATGATATATTATCTCACGATTTTTTGTGTAATTATTTTTGTTCATTATATCTGTCTTCCTCACTTTCTGTTGTTATTTGTCTACAGTGCCTTCACCCACGTGGATACAGGTGACATCACAGTGGTGTAATAAAGATGTGGATGCTTTTACCATTACTATTCTATTTGCATTTATAAATATCCTTGTACCTGTTTTTTGCATACTGAGAGATCATTTGAAGCATTTAACAAAGAAAACATATTCTTGTGTCTTCACAAAACCAGTTTGTTGATAACAAACAGATTTTAACTAACATTTGGACCATCCATGATTTCAATAAAACAGATGGAATCAATAAATGTTACACAGCACACATAGCTGTTTGCTGTGTAACAGAATATGTCTAACATAACAAATATGCCCAGAGTGTAAAACAAGAAGAGAAAGAAAAGAGTGAACTTGAATGAATCACATAATAATGTTTGCGCACCATTATGTGGTTATCTTAGTCCTTGTCATCAATAAGAACATTTCCACAAGAAAAGAATTCCACTTAAACGAGATAAACTAATTTTCAAAGTCAACTAAAGAGAAAAATCATTGGAAGATATGCATATGATACCTTATAAGTAAAGCGTCTGTGCATTCCTGTTTGTTCAATCTAAACAAACAAACCCCACCACAACAAAACCTTACTTTGGTGCACAATCTCCTAGATGTAAAGGCCTATCAACAATTCCTTAGCTTCAAATCTTTGTTCAGGCTTCTTGTTATATTTTGGTGCACTTGTTGGTAAGGTGATCGTATTCTCTAGACCCTAGGCTAGTCTATTTGGAATAGCTGAACCCTCTGTTGAAGAGACTCTTGACTGAATTTTTACCATAAGTAGGCAAAATTCAATTACATGGATCTCCTCCCAGCACTTGCAAGCACTTGAAATGAAGTGTTCTGATTTCAACAACATGTGCAAACAGATCTAATTGTTACAGGGACTTGAGAATTTTTCTTTTATTGCTACTCACAGAAATGACTGTTTCACAAGAAGGATGCATTCAAGAACTTGAATTTTGTTTGTTGATGAGTTCATAGAAACAATATCAAAAAGATTATTAAATTTTTAGAAAAGTGTCTTTTCCACAAGCTGGAGACCTAGCATGTCTACCGTTTAATGTAACACCTCTGCAGCTTAATGTACCCCAAGATGAGCAAAGGTGATGCAGCATGAAATACATTTTTTCCAGCGTCCAGTCTTTCAGGCATAAGAAATCATAGTTGCTTCTTACTGGTTATAGTAAGCGGAGAGAAACTTTGAAAAATGAACTTTTAAAGGCACTGAAAGTGCCTTTTAGTGGCTTAATTTTGAAGGAATGCTCACATTTAATATCTAGAAAGAGAGAAGCTGGTTTTTTTATGATGCATTTCTCTGCTACAAACAGTCTCTATTGGCACAATTTTCCAGTGAAAGAACGTGTAAAGTAATGAATACATAATATTTGTAAAGCTGTGGTAATGCATACATTTTAAATTTAAAGTAGCCTTCATATTGTAGAGACAGAATATAGCTGAATTCAATTTTTACTTTCAGATTTAAATAACTGCTCAGCTCAAGCATTAAGTTTGCCATTACTTTCTAGTAGACAGTCAAATATGAAAATTCCAGGAGCCTGTTTCTTTCACTTCTCTCTGTTCCCTTAGCAATTTCAGATATAAATAATTAACATATGTATGGGGGTTAAAAATAGTTTAAAACAAATATAGGACTGAATCCATTCATATAATAATCACATTGAATAACTGTAGTACTACTTAGTTTGTAGTACTACTCATCATATAAAAATCTAGTCAGATTTATCACAGGCTAATTTTCTCTGTTCCTTTCTTTTAAAACTCTTTGATCTTCTTGGTCTCGGGGAGAAAAAAAATCATATTTATTCTATGCCTTTAAAATAGCAACATCTTCTGCTGTTTTTACGTACTTAAAGTACGTATCAAAGTGTGTAGGAATAAATTATAAATAACATTCTGATCAAACTTGATTTTTTTTAGGGCACATTTTGTTAAACATGCTACTGAAAAGTTGCATCCCCTCTGTCTCTCTAGGCACAGAATTCCTTTTCTTAATGTCTTCTGTTCAGGGAAACAAGAACACATGATTTGTATTTAGGCACTTCGGCAACTACTGATTGGAAAAATCAGTAGTTGGAAAAAATTACTGTCTGGAAAAAATTTCCAAGCCACCACTTATCTCCTGGAAATATTGGACTCAGTAGAATTACAGTCAGTGTCTGGGCTAAAGGCAAAACATGAGCTTCAAAACTGCACAGCTGAAACACAGACCCGGATCTAGCTCAGTGGAACAGAGCCTTCATCTGAGTATTAGCTACAACCTGAGATAAACCTTAGAACCCCCAGAGGACCTTCGGTACCCCTTGCACACTGATGCTGCAGCACCAACAGAGTGACTGCATGTTTAATTAACACAGCCCTTAAGAGCTCAGCTTCATTTTTAAGAGTTCAGCTTCATTTTTTAAGAGCCAGGGGTTTAAATTAAAGTGTGTTAAGGTAGACCAAGGGAATGGCACTTTTTTGGAAGCTGAGCGTATATTTGAATATACTGATGGACTGAAGGCTAATGAGAGACATTCTCTAACCATTTCAAAATACTTGGGAAAAGATTTCTTCTAGATTTCCTATTCTTTCTTCATCAGTATCTCCAAAACTCTATTACTGGTCTGTGTAAAGATTTTCAGGATTTAGAAGGACAAACGAAGCTATATGAAAAGATGCTATAGGGTTTTTTCCTTTTTTTTTGGTCTTCTTTCTTTCTTTAACAGAGACCCAAAAAACACTGGTTTGGGGTTTTTTTTTGTTTCTTTCTTTTTTTTTTTTTTTTTTCTTTTAAACTTTTTTAAACACACAATACACCTTT
>VXBO01005287.1:461843-484831 GCA_013400135.1 Rhinoptilus africanus
TTTTTTTTTTTTTTTTTTTTTTTGTACTTTAAACCTTCATTAAACTACAATGAGACTTTTTTCAGCTTAAAACTGAGCTTACCAAAACTGACCTTTGATTTTTTCCACTCAGTTTCATGATACTAAAAATCCATACAAAAGGCTGTAAGGTTATGCTTATTTAGCAGGTACCTCTCCTAATAGTCTTAATTATGTTGTTTTCCTATTCCAATGTAATATTTTAAGCTTCCATAACATTAAAAAATGTTAAGGGACTATTTTCAGATGTCACTATGACCTTTAAAAATACCTAATCTAGCTACTTAGGAGCTTTATAACTCATGGTCCTATTTTAAAAGGAATGTGGGAGGATAATCAAAGAAAGTCATTTTGTACTGAGTAAAAAGAGAAGTGTACTAATTCTACATTAGTAAGCACGCCTCTTATAGAAAGTTGTCCTTCAGACTGAATACCACTGAATATTGTGGTACCACAATACCACTTGAGTGTCCTTGAAGGTGTCTTTATTTGAGGTTAGTCATCCATTTTAAGATTTCTTCCCATCAGGTTGGGTTTTTTTGGAGTTATTTTTGTGATCCGCACACAGGCTTTCAACTGCAACAGTTTTTTCCTGATTATGTGAAATATACGGCTGGTCTTAGTAGCTTTTTCTGCCACCCAAATGCTTTGTCAGTGTAAATTGCCCAGATAAACATATTTTTGTGTTACCTTCTTGGGACCTATATAGCTGTGTGCCACTCACAGACACAAACACAGATGTCACATGTGAAAAATGCTTTTCTCACAAACTTTGAGTCAGATCAGAAGTATATTGACTTATTAGCAACATAATTAATCAGCAATTAATGAACCTGCATTCAGGATCCATTTTGGTGGTAAAACAAATAAAGCACAATGTGAGACACAAAACACGGACAACCAGCTGCTGATTTTGAAATACGTGCTGTAACTAAACTACCAAAGTTTTAATCACACGCATACACTCCCCCACACATGCATCCTGCCACAGGCTATATGGCTTTCAGGCACACATACCTCTCCAGGCAGAACCTATTTGCACCCCCTTCCCACAGGGGACACGGGTGCTCCAGTGCTACATGTGCCTAGGATGCTTCCTGCAACAGCCAAGCACATGCAGGGGAGAAACCCTCCTTGAGATAGCACCTGGGGGTCCTTTATGGTCTCCCAGCTGTCTCTCATCCACCAGATGCCTCCTCCTTGTCTCATCCCAGGGAAGGATGCTCAACCCAGCCCAAAAAAGGTGTCAGTAGGAATTTTCATCCTGTTATCCACCCATTACTAAAAGTTTTCACTTCCAATTACATGTCTAAAGTCCAATTAAGAACCATTGTGGAATGTTCCCACTATCCATCCTGTGCAGAGTCGCAAAGTGCGAGAACAAAAGGAATCCAGTGAAGCTTAAATATTGGAAGGTTTTACCTAATTACTGCCTCTACAGATCGATAATCTCAGTTTGAAAAAATATACTGTCCCAAGAGGCATCTGATCTTGCTGTGAAAATATCAAGGGGTGGAAAACTGACATCTCTGCAGATTTCTATTTCCACCAGTAGGTTCATTTTGTGTATAATACATATACAACATACATGCATACGTATACAAATATATATAAACTAACATATATATGCATATTTAGGCATTCCTCCCCATAAAACAGCCTGTGCTTTGTTTCTAACTACTCTGCATCCAGCATTGAAGCAATACTTTTTGAAGCAATACTTCAACATTTTAGCATTACAAAGGCACTCATCGCTAGTAAGCGGAACTCTTTAAATCTCACACTTGGAGGCAGTTTCTTCTATCATCCAATCTTTTTCACACTGTTTTTGTGATATCTTTTACTAGTTTTGTTTTTATCAATGCTATAAAAAGAAGACAGATCACCTCCTGATTTTATTCAGTTTTCTGCTGGTTTTGTATAATTGCACTATGCCTTTGAATCACAAAAGTGCAATACAAGCTCATTCTGAATTGTCCACTAAACATACAAATCCTTTTCCAAAGCATTACAGGTAAGAAAAAGTAAGCCACAACTGAAGTGGGCTTGGATCATGCTGTTTGTTTAAGAACCAAGAAGATTAGAACTTTTTATATGGTATCATTTTAGGTAGTCCTGCAAAGAACTGGGGATTGGACTTGGTGATCCTTATGGGTGCCTTCCAACTTGAGATATTCTATGATTTTATGAATTAGTTAATGTGTTCAACACATTTCTTCCCACAGCACTACGCTCATAAGTGTCATGGTTTGGGCCAGGTTGGCCAATGACAAGGCAAGAAATGTTCTCCCCCACCTCTCATTCTAAGGAGAGGAAGAAAAAAGATAAAGATATTTGTGAGTTTAGAAAAAATTAAACTACTTTAATGAAATATTAATAATAAAATAAAAAAGGTAATAATGAAATAGATACAATATATACAAAACCATATCAAGCTCGCAGGGAGATGGCACTGGCGGGCACTGTGAAAGTTTCAGACAAGACTCAGTGATAAAGAGGAACTGGAACACACTGACCAGGACCCAAAGGTGGATGAGCTGATGAGGTCCTCCTCGCACATCAGTCACTGAAGAAAGCAAGCCATTGCAGAAGCAGTCTATTGCAGGAGAGCCTACTGGAGAAGATCCAAAGAAGGAGAGCCCTTAGAAAAGAATCCTTAGAGAGGAACCAACCTGATCCCTTTGCTCCCTCAGCTTTTATACTGAGCAAGGCAGATGGGATGGACAACCCGACTGGTCAGTTTGGGTCACCTAACCTGTCCACGGCTGTAACCCTTCCACAGGGTAAACAACCCAATCAGCTGGCTCTGGTGACTACAGCAACAAGTGTGAGCAAGAGCTTCTCTCACTGAATGGAAAGTTGGCTCTGCTCCACCCCAAACCAGCACAATAGGTCTTGACTTCTCTCCCCAGCAGGGAGATCACTGTTGGTCCAGGAAGGCTGGGCAGAAAATCATGTTGGTTCCTGCTGCGCAGCTTCTCAGAGTTACCTGTGTGAGGTGTCATTGGTCAAAATCCCTGGGCTTCCCAACATTTGACTCCATGCATCTCTGTGACCTTTCCTCTAGATGGCATCTTCACCTCCTGCTTTCTAAGACCTTTTCTCTTCAGGAAGCTTTCTTTTCAGCATTGTCTCTTCCTTTCAGAACCCAAGCCCCCATTTTCCACAGTTTAAATAGAAAAACTTTGCAGAAGCAAATGTCTGATCATCCTCATGATCAATTAGTAGTTCTGTCCCAAACCTCTTCATTAACTGGAGGAATTAGGATGTGTAAATTATGTTTAGTCCAAGTGTTATAAAAATTTACAGGCAGTCCCTATCAGTTATACATAGAAAGTAGCAGGCTTGAGCCTGAGGGTTCAAAAGTTTCATTTTGGATATTCACCCATGGATATACCCAACTAGACGTTGCCTGCCGGCATTCACCATTTAAGCTAGTTTTTGAACTATGACAGAAAGCAATGCCTATACTCACCATGCAGTATGGCTGGTGTTCCAATTTGCAACTGGTTGCCTTTCAGCTTAATTTTATTTAAATAAGTGAGTTTTCGAAAGCAATCAAATTCACTTTATATCATACAACAAGCCTAGCTTTAGCCATTTAAAAAGGCAGTGACAGGGTTCAGTTTGAGACTGCACCTTCTTGTCCCTACATATGTGTCCATAGGTAAACCATGTATCTAAGCTGCTGTTATCATTTATAGGCATCTAGTTAATAAAGTCAGTGGAGACCAGACAAATATTCATTCATGCCACTGTTGACACCTTCACTTGGTCAGCTGAATTTGCTCTAGACTGTCGTGTCTGTGTTGATTGTATCTTCATCGACTCTAATGAGAGCCTAGACAGCTTTTACGCTTCTGGACAAGCTAAATTTAGTCTGGCAAGTTAATTTATGCTGACATCTAAATGCAAATGTCTTGAATTGAATCCTGTCCCACCAGCCTAGTCTATAGGTTTATTATAGACTATATAGTCTATGTTTGTTGTATCTCATCCTTCTCCAGTCTGGATAGAAAGAGGTGCCTCCAGAGGGTGATTCATCCCACTTGTTTGAGGATGAAGACATCATTCCCTCTCCCTTTCTTTTAACTGCAGAGAATCTGAAATCATTATCTGAAGCTACATAGTCAATTCTTAGATAATTCAAATTAAGTGAGAATGGTTCCGTTCTAGTCTGAAAGCTGTCCTCCAGTTATTTACTAATTTCTCATTTGCTGGCGATAATTTATATGTCTATGTGTATGTATATTTCTGAATTCTTTAAATTCTATAATTCTGATATGTTTTCTTCTTATTCAGGCAGTTCTAGATGCTAGTAAAAATTTTTAATTTTAAGCAGACAGGTAGGATTCTTGGACTTGAAAGTCTTCCTAATGCAAACACACTCATCCTGAGTATTGTTCATACTCTTGACAAGCATACTTTGCCCAAGGGGATTTTTTCTGTGAATCTGCAGCTGGTTACAGTACAAATCCATAGTAATGCTGGTTTTGCTTATTGTATGATTTCCTGGTACTAGGAGCCATTTGGATTGTAATTCATGGTGAAAAATATGCTTAAAAACGTCCCTCATATAAATCCTGCAGTACATGGGACAAACCTGTGCTAATTAGGCCATTTTTTGTTTGTTCTGGTTTTAGTTTGATTTTAAGGCTGATAAATAAGGATATTAAGTTTGACACTTTTTACTGTATCTTTTTCCTTAATAGACTTCCCAGTGGACAACTTTGTTATTTAGAACAACTCTCATAATAAAGCAATATATAGATAAGAAATAAAGGTAAATATTAAACTGTCATCAAAGAAGGTGAACAATGGTCCTTAAATAGGCACTTCTAAAATGCAAGAGTTTGTGTCTTTAAATTCAGACTGAAATTTGGTTTGACTGCCGTTTTTAAAAAGTAAGCAATGTCATTTTAGTTTCTGCTTTAGATTTGTGTAGGACCCCGAGCTGACATATTTCATTTTAATTAGGTATTCTATATCTGTTCTCCTTGCTTAAAGAAACATCAGTCCTGTACATACTCAAACAAACTCTTCAGGTTACCTTGAGGTCAGCACCATAAATACAGCGAGGGAAGAACCACGACCTACATAGAGAGCTGTCACACTGCTGTCAGCACTGCAAGCACAACTGAATCCTGCAAAACTGAATCATGCTGCTCCAGAGATAAGGATCCAGGGCCTGATCAAAGCTGAGCCTTCCTCCCACACAGGCTGAAGAGGAGGAGTGATACAGAAAGGGGGAGGAATTGGGCTGAGGGAGGAAAGTGCTGGAGAGGCTTCTTTCTTTCTTTTGGTGGCTAGACTGAGAGAGTTAGAGACTATTTCCATGGAATGCTGCTAGCTCTTGCCCCAGCTCTAGACAGGAACAGTTAGCCTGAGCTTGGGCACACTGCAGCCCTATTATTTTTGGCGTACACCGTAGCCTGCTGACCAAGATGACTGTTAACTCCATGCATGTCTGGAGCTGGACCTCTCAGTGCCTTTATAGTAAGTAGCTATAAGGAGTGATAACCATCTTACATTTCACAAACAATATACAAGCAATCTTTCTCTTTTTGACTTAATTTATATGATAGATATACATATAGATAGATATACGTAAGATAGATATACGATACTGACCAGGGGTCAGTACTGGGCCCAGTGCTCTTCAATATATTCGTCAATGACCTGGATGAGGGGATAGAGTGCACCCTCAGCAAGTTTGCTGACGACACAAAGCTGGGAGGGGTGGCTGACACCCCGGAAGGCTGTGCCGCCATCCAGAGAGACCTGGACAGGCTGGAGAGCTGGGCGGAGAGGAACCTTATGAAATTCAATAAGGGCAAGTGTAGGGTGCTGCACCTGGGGAGGAATAACCCCTTGCACCAATACAGGTTGGGGGCTGACCTGCTGGAGAGCAGCTCTGAGGAAAGGGACCTGGGAGTCCTGGTGGACAACAGGATGACCATGAACCAGCAATGTGCCCTTGTGGCCAAGAAGGCCAATGGCATCCTGGGGTGCATCAAGAAGAGTGTGGCCAGCAGGTGGAGGGAGGTCATCCTCCCCCTCTACTCTGCCTTGGTGAGGCCCCACCTGGAGTACTGTGTCCAGTTCTGGGCTCCCCAGCTCAAGAGGGACAAGGAATTGCTGGAGAGGGTGCAGCATAGGGCTACTAAGATGATTAAGGGACTGGAACACCTCTCCTATGAAGATAGACTAAGGGAATTAGGTCTCTTTAGCCTGGAAAAGAGGTGACTGAGGGGGGACCTGATCAACACTTATAAATACTTGAAGGGTGGGTGTCAGGAGGATGGGGCCAGGCTCTTTTCCGTAGTGCCCAGTGACAGGACAAGAGGGAACGGGCACAAACTTGAGCATAGGAAGTTCCACCTAAACATGAGGAGGAACTTCTTTACCTTGAGGGTGGCAGAGCCCTGGCACAGGCTGCCCAGGGAGGTGGTGGAGTCTCCGTCTCTGGAGACATTCAAAACCCGCCACAGGATGGGTTCCTGTGCAACCTGCTCTCAGGTGGCCCTGCTCTGGCAGGGGGTTGGACAAGATGATCTACTAAGGTCCCTTCCAACCCTATGATTCTGTGATTCTGTGATTCATATTGTAAGCAAAATTTTTCCTGAGGGCAAGATTGCGTCATTTTGGTGGCAGGTTCCAGTTGGGATGAAACAAGTCTTTTGGTTTTACATGCCTGTAGCTTTGAAAGTGCCCATAACTGGATATGAAACTCGAAGTCAAAAATCAACATACTCTTTTGCTGAATAATCTCTAGAATGAAAAATAAGTAAACCTATTAAATGTTTTCTCTAAATTAAATATTCAGAATTACAGAATTACCATAGGTCTTTTGAAATTATCCAGTCTGTAGCACTTACACTTATTACTTAGCACAAACACTTATTACGTGAAGAAAAAAGATCATGCTGTGAGTAAAAAACATATAAAATAGTTTCAGGGACAGACACTAACTGGAAATCAAGAAACAACTGGTGTAAGTTTAACCAGGTGGTGTTCATACTTTAAAAGTAAAGTAAAAAGTGAAGACTTTTTGCCCTGGAGGAAAGTCCTGCAGTAGAGCAGGTTGCCTAAAGAAGTTATAGCAACCCCACCTTTGGAGTGGGGGTGAAATGCTGAGCAACCTGGTCTGACCACACAGGTGACCCTGCTTTGAGCAGGTGGTTGGACTATAGACCTCACAATGTCCTTGCCCACCTGAGTGATCTCATGATCCTATGAACTCATGGCTGTGTTTTACAGTCTATGCTGAAGTCTATGTGACCATAGGTGCGCAGTTATGATTGCCCTTCTAATTTAAGTATGTTCACCTTCATTTGTGTCTATGTTGCAATGTATCCAAGTCCCCAATAAACACAGAGCTGGAGGAAGAAGGCGAAACTCTTTGCTTATTTTGTATGATAATTTTCACTCTTTCTGCCCTTAAAGACCTGAGATACAGATAAAACATAGTCCAGATTTTCCAAATATAAATAAGGATAGAGATTCTGACAGTTTGCATGTGTTCCAGAGGAGGTGGAGTAATTTCCTGGAAAGCCATTTGGTTTACTAAATGCATAGAAACCACCTCCATTTTTTACAATCCTTGTGCTGTAAAGCAGGGACCGGGAAAATGTAGAGGAAAAGTATCCTGTGTGCTTGCTTTGTTTTTATACTCAGCATGAGCCTGCCTTAGTCAGCTGTTGGAATCAGGATAGACCTTTAGTCTGAACCAGGCCATTCTGATAATCATGAGTCACAATCCTGAAGGAATCTCAGGTTTTGTGACACACAGGCTGAAAGATACCAGTAGAAGGGGTACTGTGACTCAACATCGATTCTCTTTGAGCTTACTTACTTCCATTCTGAATATATTATGGACAGAATCCAAATCAGAGCATTCAATGTTCCACATTGAAATCCAAAACTGAGGGCACACTTGCTTGAATTCTAACATATTTGGACTTAATGCATCATAGTAAATATCATGAGAGATATGGGGAGCAGGAAAATTGAAAAGCCAGCCCTCTAAAACAAAGAATGTATTAAAAATCAGTTATTTTGGTTTAAGCCTGGCAGCTGCCAATAAAAAAAAAGTCACCCAAAGAGAAAAGGTTGTTACATCCTCCAGCTGTAGAATGTTTGGATGTCATTGGATTATTGGGATTGTGATGGTTCACAAACTGGTCATTATGACAGGAGAATAAAGGGAAAAGAGATTCTAAACACAGACAGTACAAGTGGTGAAGGGAACTGCAGAATTAATATTGCATAGTAATGAGACAAATTCTCCAAAGCTAACAAAGCAGACTTTGTTGAAGTTAGGTTTATGCTAGATATGTCAACTAACTTTCATCTGTGAAGACGCTATAAGGCATAAACAAAGGTTTCTTTTCATTAGATACTGTTTTTGCTTCTGTCTTTCTAATGTGCACTGCTATTCTTAAATACTTTGACTCAAAAAGCCATTCTTTTATTCGAGAAATATTTTACATAATTACTTGGGAACAATGTTAATGAGGCTCATGGACCTATTTTAAGGCATCAGCAGCGCAGCTAGTTTTTCAGTACTGCAATGCAGAAACCAAGCCAGAAATGGACTGAATGATAATCTCTGATTAATTAGTAGCAATTAAAAAAAACCTTATTGGCAAGGTGTGTACAATTCAGCTTTTCAAAGGAAAGATTTTTTTCTTTTGTTGGTTGTTTCTGTTGTTTGGGCTTTTTTTTTTTCTCCTTCCAGACTATTCTTCTGAATTACACACAAAGTAATAACCAGCTAGGAATTAGTTTCTTGGTTGATGTATATCCCTTTAGGCTCTTTTCACTTCACTATGGAGACGTGTAGCTTCTTCAGGCTGGAAATATAGGTCAGATTTTCCCTGACACTTGTATCCCAAGTATGAATTGCACATGGTTTTCTATTACAGTAACTTACTCAAATGTCTGCATTTTTCAGCTGCAACTGTAAACATGTACTGAATGTGTTGAATGCACGTCCTTTATAGGGGTTGTTTCATTAAATTCTGCTAGTCACCCTAATCCTTGGACTGTTAGATATCTTTCTTTCAGGAACCGACTACTTTCCTAGAAGGAAAAAATGCTCTGGACTAAAGTGGAGTACTGAAGAGGAATAAATCACCTGAGTATGCCAAATACCTGAATTACTTGCAGAAAATACTAACAATAGTTGCAGTCTTGGATAACACATTTTGCACTTGTCTTCAAGAAATATCTTGGGGACTTGCGGGTCATCTTTGTAATGGCAGGTATTATGGAATACGTCAATAGGGTTAAGGATAAGTTTCCTCAAATGGAACCGAATGCCTGAGTTGTATCTCAGTTAACTTCATCTGTCTTAAAATCAAATGCCTAGACTAAGGTTCTTACCTATTTTTCATGTGAGAGGACTTCCAAAGTATGATCCAGGGCTTCTTAAGAGAGGTTGGATGAATTGCTGTGTAGAGGTTCTTATATCTTCCAAAGCACCCAAATGAAATATAGCTTGAACCAGACACCTAATTTTTAGGTGGTTAAAGCTCAGTGAAGTGAATCTGACTGTAAGTTTCCTTATTCTCTGAGGAACTTCAGAAAGTTCTGCTGAAAACATGAAAGGCTTTCCATTGTATTTTGTAGTTTGTCTAATGAGGACATCCATACGAGGTTAAAATAAGATTTTTTCTTCATGTTGTTTGTAAAGATGGAAATATGCTTTAATGTTTTAGGTGTCCCTGGGAACTGCATAGTATAGAATCATGAGGCTTTTCAGCTCAGCTTTCCATATTGAGAAAATCATCTTACCCATATGTGTAGTGGAAGCAGAAGTCGTTTTGTTCAATTTTTGTAGACCACAGGGACTGAAAACCACTATGCAAATAGCCTCTTAGTCAAGGACTTAAGGCCAACTCGTATTCTGCCTAAGGAGGTGATTCCAATCAGAGATCAATTTTGCTGTTACTCTCACGGTCTTACTGCTCATAAAACTACATAGCAGAACTCAAAATACCATACCTTATCTCTTCACAAACTTGAATGTTAATTTGCAAATTATATATATAAATTCTACACCAGCTGACAAACGCATACTATGCTTATGATTTGTTTGGTTAATCAAATTGAGGCACAGATCACTGCAGGGTGTCACCATCTTGGCTCTTGTGAATTCAGGGACAGATTTTGTTGAATATGTACAGTGCCATAAAATCATGGTGGGGCTCAGGGTACACGATGGTCTTTTTGGGCATCTATTCAGCAATTATTCATGTCTTTCTCAAGAAATAGACTGAAAACCCCTTCTGCAGTTCTCATAGAATATGATTCACTGTATGCAAAGATGATTCACTTGAGCTAAAGACCTACACAGTACCAGGAAGCGTTGTAGAATCAGGCCTCAAAAAGTTCATTTTGCTCAGCAGGGAAATAAATAGTGAGTCTTATGTCTGCAACTCTTGGGAGACTTGTATTTCTGTGCCACAAATACCTTCATTAAAGATTAATCATATCTTGTAGCAAAACTGCAGCTCTCTGGTTCTTATCACAGGAGAATTTCCCAGTGGCATTAAAGGAAATTGTGCTGTAAATGTATGGATATTCTCTAGAAGACATTATTCAAGTCCTTTCAGTTATATCGCATCTTGACATTTTCAGCCTAAAGCTGATTTGTATCTTTTATGTACAAACACCCTTATGCCTTTAAATTTCTGGAAACAAGTAAAGTCATTTAGTGTGAAGCAACTTGATAAGAAAGAGAGTACATACATGCTGCAAATGATTTAACTCTACCTATACTGTTTTATTTGCAATCATTAGTTACATCCTCCCTGAATATACTGAGGTCAGTGGAATGAATGCTGTTGCCTCCAGGGGACTGCAACTAAACAAATAAAGAAAAATGCAGAAGAAGATACTGATAAACATACTCAAATCCTTAGAATCATGTAAAAGGACTTCTCAGTATAGAACTCCACAAAAGGCAAAATCTTTAAATGAGTCACTTTCACCTTCAAAATGTGAAGATGCTTTATTTGGATACCCCTGCCCCCTATGTTTATAGCTTTCCATCTGTTTTAATCTGCTACTCTATTTCATATTATTGATTCTGCAAGTACAGAGTTGCTCTAGTTGCCACAGTACTGCTGACATTATGGTAAGATAGCCAATAGTGGCTGTGAATGGTGGGCAAGAGGTTACTGAGCAGTTTTGGAAGGTACGTGTCTAAGTCAGACCACCCAATTTACATACCTCAACTTGGTTTTACCACCCAGGAGTGTGCATTTGGTTCTAGAAGATTGGTTGTAGTTGGTTCTGGAAGTTGCCTACCTTTTCCTATTGACTGAGTATAGACGCTGTCACCCATTGATTTTGGGGGTTACTTAACACTTGGAACTGAACAGTGTGAGTTTTTCGAAGGGCTGAGACTTAAACAGGGGAATTACTTTAATTTTATTATTTCTGTGTTTCAGATGTCAGTAATATTACTACCAGATGCTTTGACTTAAAGCCCAAGAACCTCTGTGGTTCGGTGCCCTGTTGTAATGAACATCACACGTTGCAAGGAACTCTGGAGCAGTCAACTCACTACTGAGGCATTGTATTGCAACAGACTCCAAGGTGTCTTGATATACATAGGGTTAAATTAGGTACAGCAAGATATTATTTTTTTTACATAATATTTTTCAAGATTACTCTATGAGTAAATTTCACAGCAAGGCACAATCCTATTTGAACCTTCACTAATTAATAACTTGTGAATCATTAAATATTTTAATGAAGCATAATCAACTGCTATCTGCAGAATGGACACAGATGGCAAGGCAGTAAGAAGAAGAGGTATGGAAGAAGCATTATTGTGTATCCATGGAAACAATGTCTCTCTCTCTCTTTCCCCCTTCCTTCTCCCTTTCAGGTTCAGCAACGCTGCACATCATTAGGGTGTCTGCCTCTCCTGACAACGGCAACTTTGCAGTGTCAGTCAGTAAATCTTTACATCCATTCATACTGTCAGCACGAAGTGATAGAAAGCCTGGGGAAGATGCGAGATGCATACCAAACAGGCTTCTGCAATGTGACAGTCTAGTCACGTATTCTTATGCAACTGGCAATTTTGAGACTCAATTCAATAAAGAAGAACAAAATGGAACAGGCCTGGCTAGACTTTGTTCTGTTAGTGTGGTTTCTAAAGTTAATTTCAGTGCCCATGTAAGTTAAAAAGCTGAGAAATGAGACTTGACTGGATAGGAACATAGGTGAGCACAGCGCACAAATGGAATAAGGCCGTGGCTGAGCTCTGGTTAGAAGCAGTTTTGTTAATCCACTGCAATCAGACTTTAGTAGATGTATTTAATTGTATTAAACTGGATGGTGATATGCTTTTGAACTGTTAGCAAGAAAGAAAATGTTAAAACCCTTGAATGTCAGTTATTCTCACACACAGACTTTGCCATGTGTATTAAGAGCTTTTATTTATGCCTTACAAAAAGCCCCATAATTATTAGAAACTGAAGCAGAAACAAAAAAGGGTGAGTAAAAATAGAATAGGAATTCAGTTTAAAAGCACTGAAAGAAAAATTCAGCGTGAGCTCTACCCTTAACATTTTTCCCTCAGTTTCGTCAGTAATTAAACCAATTCCAAATGCCTTATTTAACTCGTTTGTGGTTAGAGATTCTAGCAAGGAGTGGAAATGCATGAATTTATGGATCTTCCAAGCAGAAAGAAATAAATGGCATACTTATTATCATAGATTTGTGTTTCTTAAATCTTTTAGCTCCAAAGAAGTGTAAGGTACAAACGGTGGCACCGTAAGAGACAAACATCAATTAGAGTCATTGCCAAATATTCTAATAGAAAAAAAGGAGTGACTTGTGGCTTCATTTACACAGGTAAATGCAGAAATACATCCTCTCCTTGGATTGCAGATACCACCTACGTTGTGCATGGGGGAAATGTGCTTTCTGCAGAACTTGTGTCTACATCCTCCTCTCTGGATAAGTCCCCTTAGAAATGAATGTGCTCCTCCCACCTCAGCCCCAGGAGGATGCTGATGAGACAATGTCTGAATCACTGTCTGCTTCCTGGTCACCTTCTGGGTCAGCACAAAATCACACAACCTAACAACCCCAACAGCACTGATTTATCCCAAACCATAAACCTAAATCAGGCACAGGACACATCTCATAGATCAGACTACCCTGTGTTTCTGACCCGATGAGTCGCAGGTCAGTATCTCCTCCTGGCCCAGGGCCAATGGGAACAGTACATGCTGTGGATGTTCAAGGACAAGCCATGGTCCAGGAGTAGCTTCTGTCTCACAGTGACAGCAAACAGCTCCATGGGTATGGAGTGCAGGCTGGTGCTGGACTTGACATGCTACTTGTTCTGGTATGATCAGTGATGTTTGCCTGAACAGTCCCCGCTGACTTTCTCTTAGAGACTTGGATTACCAAGAGGGAAAGCATCCCACATGGAGCTGCGCTTTGGGATGCTTGCTAAAAAAGAACATTTCAGGGGCATCAGGCAGCTAACAAGGGAATCTTTGCATCTAAACTTTACTGTGGAGCTCTGAGATTGGGTCAAAAAATCGGAACTAACAGACAAAATATCTGTGAGGACATCTTCCATCCAAAGGGACTTTTTTTGTTCTCTTGGTCTGAAAACAAATTCAAACTCCCATGCGAGCTTCTAGTCAACCTGTAGTTTAACCCCTGTGCATTTTCCTTAATATATTTATTAGAATAGAAGACAAAAAAATCTGCAGAATTTAGAAGAAACTAGCTGTTACATACTTAGTTTACACAAGCGTACATTCTTCCAACTTATTTTCATTCCTCAAACACTCTAAACAGTTGTCTTTGGGAATCACATTTTTCTCTGCTATACTTGTGCCAATTACAACAGGCTTTGTATATTTAGAATACCCTATGTTCATGTCTGGTTTTAATTCAAGAGATGCTTGACTTAGCTATCTAAACATAATTTAATTAGTAAATGGTTTTGACAATTGGAATCAAAATTCTAAGTATTACACTTTGATTTCCTCAACTGTAGTTCCATATTTATGTTTCAGAGCTTGAGAGCCCTATCCCTTGTGTTTTTTCTCATACGGTTGCTCAAACTTTGAGAAACGACAAACAGCAGGGTATACGAACAGTGGTCAAACCGTAATTTCCATTATAATGTTAATGCAGGCCTCCAAAGTCAAACCCACCACATGAATGTGTCTATTTGGCTATCATATGTAATATATTCTGATAGAGCCATTAAAGCAAAATGACCTAAACCAGAAAGATTACCAGTAATCAGTTTTCAGAAACTGCTATTTAGAAGTTGCAAATTAGAAGATTCAGGGCTTTTTTTACAAAAACATATCTACAAGTTTTTGAATTTTTGGCTAAACTGAAATGTTCTCTGGTTGGAAAAAAACCCTAAAAACTGAGTAAAAAAATATTGTTTCCATTTTTCATCTCAAATATTTTGTGAGGGTTTTTTTGTTGTAGGTTTTTTTTTTTTTCTGAAGCATGATCTTTTTGACAATTAGTTTAGGACTGTCAAAAGAATTTAAAACCCTAAAATTACTTTGAAAATGAATATTTCAAGTATAAATGCTTCCTGTGAAGGCTCAGCAACTTTTCACATGAAAAATTAAAATTACTTCCAATCTGAACACAATGACCTTGCAAGACAGTCACCACATCAGAAAGGAAAGACAGCCTTGTGATTAAAGCATTGGACCGAGACCTAGAGAAATGGGTTCAGCTCCTGAATCTGTTGGAGTCTTTCTTCTTAATTTGCTCTCTTAAGAAACGTTACACAGACAGGTTGTGCAAAATACCAANCCTTCAACCAGTTTTCTATCCACCTCACTGTCCATTCATCTAACCCACTCTTCCTAAGCTTCCCTAGGAGGATCTTTCTGACAATTAGTTTAGGACTGTCAAGAGAATTTAAAACCCTAAAATTACTTTGAAAATGAATATTTCAAGTATAAATGCTTCCTGTGAAGGCTCAGCAACTTTTCACATGAAAAATTAAAATTACTTCCAATCTGAACACAATGACCTTGCAAGACAGTCACCACATCAGAAAGGAAAGACAGCCTTGTGATTAAAGCATTGGACCGAGACCTAGAGAAATGGGTTCAGCTCCTGAATCTGTTGGAGTCTTTCTTCTTAATTTGCTCTCTTAAGAAACGTTACACAGACAGGTTGTGCAAAATACCAAGGCAAAAACTATGGGAGAGCCAGGCACACTAAAAATTTTCAAGTATGTAGAAACCTCCAATAAAGAGGAGGTGGATAATTTGTTTTCCATGTGCAAGGTGGAAAGAAGTAACAGATTTGAATAAGGGAATGACTCAGCTTAGAGGTTACAAAAATAGGGACAATAACAGAAGAAAGGAATAATGCAAGCCCATGGAAGCTGTAGAGATTTGAGGAATGTATTAGACATACTGTGCCAGAAATATCAACTAGATATAGTTGATCCCAGTCTAAAAGAAGGAACTGCTTAGGCAGTGTCTTGTGTGATGACAGAATTGGCTCTGACTATGTCTACAGTAGGAATTGATTTGGTACAGTAGGAGCAGATCAGAAGAGTGAGGCAACTAGACTCTACACCTACATTGTATGTGGTTTGGGGTTTTTAATTTAGAACAAATTTAATCAGAACCAAATATTCTCTCCATGCATGTGGATGATAGCTGACTCAACTTACCAAACTTCAGTTCAAATCATTATGTTTCCTTTGGGATTTGGAGTGTATTTGATGCGTACTTGAAGTAGAGTCTCTGGTATAGTTGCCTTTGAAATGAACCTAGTTGCTATGCTAACTGAATTATCATGAAATAAGGATGATTGGCTTCCTGACCTTGCTACTACTCCAAACCAAAATGTTAATGCATTTACAGCCTCAGATATCTGTAAGGAGATTATCTGGGCTGTACGTTAGCCAGGTGTTGCCTTCGCTCAATGCCCTGGGTAAGGCACAGTGGCAGAGAGGGGTTGTTGCAAAGCACATGCTGCTCACATCAGGGCTGGCTGTGCACAGTGCTGTTAAAAAGGCTTCTACAAAACCTCTGTATGTTTTTTCAAGGGTGAATATACTAAATAGATACTTATAGCATAATATGTGTATGAATTAACAATGGTTTTGCCTTTATCTTATATCCTTTTTTTTTAATTGATAACAGTAACTCCTTTGTATTCAGTACTGAGAATATAAACTCTTCAGATTTTATTCTTATATGTATGCAAGCATACGATATTCCACATGGAGAACTTGACTGAGATTTCTAGGTGCTAATATGCACATAATGGACAATAATAGGTGATAAGTTAAGGTGCATCTTACCTAACTTCCAGTCTATAAAATACAGTTATCTACAATTAAATTAGTCCTCTGGATAACCTTTTTAATCACTTGAGACCAATGCCTTTAAGCCATGATCCATTGCATCTTATGGTAGCCATCCAAGGCAGGAGAGGCGCATGCAGGACAGGTCAGTGTCCCTGCTGACTACAGAGAGAGTTTGACATTTAGCTTAAAACTAAGATGACAACCTTCTAGTCAGTGGTAGAGTCTACAGGGTGTCGATTTGTCTTTTTGGATGGGGCTCATAGGTCTGAGTGAACATACTTAGGTATGCTTAGCTCTCCTGCCTACTATTTCTAGCACCATATTAATTGTAGCCCTGGTACATATTTTTTCTCTCAATAAATTCATTTCCCAAGTACACATGTCTAATCATGGAAGGAACTGGAGAAATTCTACCTACTTTATCCTTTGCTTTTACTTTTCCAAATTTACTTTCAATATTGGAAGTTTACATAAATTCCTAATATTTTTTCTCACCTCCATTCCCCTTTACATATTTCAGATTTAAAATTAAAATGATCATTTTGCTTGTAGCATTCAAAATAACAAAATCGTCCAGTTCATTTCCCTCAAGGATATTCTTATAGTTTCATCTATCAGAGGAATTACTACACGAAGCATAAAATAAAATATAACCAACCTGAATAATATGCATGGAAATGGGATTGCTTTGATTTCTCTTTCACTAATTAACACTTAAGCTGTTTATACTAGTCAACACACCATTCATTCACCAGACACAAAGATGTGTATATTAGCTCCTGTTATGCCCAGGATCTCTGAGCTAAACGTACAGAGCTCAGAGAAATAAAATGGCAGCATCATTTATATAGCCTTCCCCTTTCATTTCTGTATTAGGGACATTGCCATCAGGATGTCACACTACAAATATCAACTTTGGTGTCACCAGTGGTCCCCAGAAGATATTTTTCCATTTACTGAGCTGTGAGATTGGGGTTCTTTTGCTTTTCAACAGATCTATGCAGCTCAGACTGCATCTTTGGTATCCATTGGTCACTATTCACTTGTTCAAGTAGATGATGGCCTCTGAATGTGTACCAGAGTCTCAATATATCAAGCTGTTACAGTATTAGGTGGGAAATACCTTGTGGTCTGGAGAATTTGAATTATATATAATTTAAAATAGCTTAAGAAAATTAGAAGATAAGCAACAGTGTCCAAAACTGATGAAACAGATCTGAAATGAAACAAAGCCAACGTCTAATCTGATTATCTCAAGGGACTGCAGAAAGACTGCCCCTCTCTTTATATGCTACGTTCTCCTGCACAGTTGTCTCTTGACACCCTGGTAGATGAGGTCTGTGCTTTGCGCTTACCTTAATCCTCAGGTTACACCTGTCTTAAGGCTTTGTTACAGAATATAAGACAGAACTCCATTAGACACGGCTTATCAGAAAAGACCTCAGAGTACACTTCCACATTGGTTCAGGCCTTGCATTGCCTTTCTCTTTTTATTCCTTCTTGTTATTTGACATTAGCTCTTTTAGCTAATCTCCCTTCTGAAACATTTAAAAGGATCTAGAGAAGCTTAATTTTTTCACTGTGAAATTAATTTTGTTCCCTCTCTAATCAAAAGACAGTCTAGCACTCTTAAATAAAAAGAAAAGATTTTTCATTTTAAAAATGTTTAAATCTCTTTCTGCAAGACCAGGAGTCATGTTCTCTGCTTAGCTGGTCGTTAAACAACAGAATCACGGAATTTCAGAGTTGGAAGGAACATCTAGAGATCATCTAGTCCAACTCCCCCGCCAAAGCAGGATTGCCTAGAGCACATTACTCAGGGCTGTATCCAGATGGATCTTGAAAATCTCCAGAGAAGGGGACTCCACACCCTCCCTGGGCAGCCTGTCCCAGTGCTCTGTCACCCTCACTGTAAAGAAGTTTTTCCATGTATTTGAATGGAATTGCCCATTTTCCAGCGTGTGCCTGTTGCCCCTCGTCCTGTTACTGGGAACCACTGAAAAGAGCCTNTTGATGCCTGACACTCTTCCTCCCCAGTTGCAGGACTCTACACTTGTCCTTGTTGAACCTCATTAGGTTCTTTTCTGCCCAGCTCTCCAGCCTGTCCAGGTCACGCTGGATGGCAGCACGGCCCTCTGGGGTGTCAGCCACCCCACCCAGTTTGGTATCATCAGCGAACTTGCTGAGGATACACTCTGTGCCCTCGTCCAGGTCGTTGATGAATATGTTAAACAATACTGGTCCAAGTATTGACCCCTGGGGGACACAACACTTTACTACATTGAATGTAGGCAGCTTTGACAATAAATTACCTTTACTAAATGTGAGGTAGGTATTCAATTAGCCTTTGTGTACACTGTTTTGACTTTGAGAGATTTTGTTTGCCAGTACATGGAGTTAAAAAATAATCTTTAGTAATTTATGCAGTTTTGAGATACTAACAGAGAAACTGTGTTAAGAATCCTCTGAAGTCTTAGGATCTAATATAAAACATTAAAAAAACCCCTCAAATGTAAAACATGAAAAAAACCCCTTCTCCTTTATAGAGAAAAACCTTCATTTTAAAGGAAGGTTGGTACTGTGATAGGGGTCAATCTTTATGGGTATCCTTCCAAACCACATCTTAGTTCCACAAAAAGTTCATATTTGGAATAGAACTCATCACGCTGTGGTAGAATTCAAATCCTGTTCATCAGAGTGTATAAATGACCTCAGTGATAAGAATCCTTCTATAAGGAATATGAATAAAATTTACCCCTTCCATTTTCATGATACTGAAAAAAAATAAATTAATGTTATATTTTTTTTGATTCCCCTGTAACAGTTGCAGAATCTGTAGTTTTTAAAAGTTTAGAAAAGTATTTGGAAGGTTTGGATACACTGAGTGGAAATGTTAACCTCTTATTTCTTCAACTCATATTATGTTGTTATATCTCAGTGTAAAGCAGAAGTGAGTAGAAGTCAGCAATATCATTTAGGAAGAAACCTGGTCAATTTCAGAGTTGATTTCTCTTCTAAATGAATAAGAAAACAAACAATTTTATTATTCCCCTGCAACAGTGGAAATATACATTTTAGGTAAAATAAAAAAACTTTATTTGATGTCTCAAGTACTATTGATGTTATTAAAAAAAAATGAAAAAATCAACCCCCAAAATCATTCTAAAATGAAAAATGAAGCGATTACATTCAAGAAAATGTCAAAATGTAATCCATGACATAAGAGTACTTAAAGTGATGCTTTTTTCTAAGTTAAATGCCATGTAAACCAATTTTTTTTTTGGTATAAACTTTCAGCTTTGAAATTGCTGCAATTTCTTTTATAACATTGCAAGGTAAGAGCCTTTATATGAAAGAGAGCTTTCTTGCACAGCTAGAAGCCTGGCTCAGGTCATGCTATGTTTTTTTCCCCTGTTGTATTTGTTCTCCTTGTTTTTTGACATGGCTAAACCAGTAATTCTATCCCGTAATGCAATTTTGCAGGATCAGATTCTGCTGTTGGCTTGCAGTTCATATGAACCAAATACATGCAATGTAAAGAAGCCCTGGGGAGTTTTCATTTGAATCCCTCTTGAATAATTAGACAGAGTGGGATGTGTGGCAGTAGATTCAGCTTTTACAAAGCTGCTGTGATACCCACAGGTCAAAGTTTTCTTCTGTGGAAGCATTACAGTTTTATAATTTATTTATCTCCCCAACATACAAAAAAAGGTGCTTCACAGGATTTTTCAAAAGGTTGATATTGAAAATATAAGGGTTGAAATAAAACATCCCCCAAAGAAAAACACCTCCTGATTTTCAGTGTTATCTGCCAGATAATCACTGAGCTTCCAGAAAAGATTCACGTGTGTGTTTTAAGGATGTGGGTTTCCTGTACATTTTCTGGAAGACAAGTACGCTAACATCCTAAATGCTAGCCAAAGCATAGAGCACTGGGACATTAAAGCCATTAAAGAGCAAGCAGGTGTGCCATAAGTTATGTCCCAAGCTTAAGCTGAGGCATCACCAGCTCCGCAGAGCAGTTTTCTTGATACTGATGGTGACTAGAGCTACCTAGTTGCTCTAGTGGAGGGACCAATGTGTTTAAATCTGCCCAAGATGTCAGGTCAGCCTCATATTTTCCGATAAATGCTCTTAAACCCATGATTTCTTTGCAAATAAAACCTTCTTCCCTGAGTAGTCTAAAGGGCTTGATCTGAGTTGGTTTGGGTTGGATGGTGATTTAAGTTCCTCAGACCCAGGGCTTTCTTCTGAGTCCTAAAGAGCTGTTAAAAAATCTCAAAATGATCACTGAGGTCTCCAGCTAAGCATTGTAAGGAAGTTTGCCAGGCTTATCAGCAATACAGTTAGAATTTTTTCTTTGAAACCATAATAGTGCATAATAGGTTTAAGAATTGTTTTTTGCTTGCTTTCATGAATTGTAGCTTTTAATATACACCAAACTGGTTTGTTATTCCTCATTGTTCTTTGATTCCTCAAAGTTTTCTTGAATGCCTGATTCAGTGC
This sequence comes from Rhinoptilus africanus, assembly GCA_013400135.1. NCBI lineage: Eukaryota > Metazoa > Chordata > Aves > Charadriiformes > Glareolidae > Rhinoptilus > Rhinoptilus africanus. Next base: position 482,716 of record VXBO01005287.1, read on the forward strand.
CAATGTTTCTTAGTTGCACTTATAGTTGATCCCCTGGCTCCTGTCTTGCAGACACCTATAGCCCTATGCATTCCCACTGGAAAAGGTGGAGAGTAATCATCCAACCTCTAATGAGAAAGGAGAGGAAGTTCCTTTGCCACATCTGCTGTGGGTAGGCCTGAGACAAAACTGATGAAGCATTTCACATTTGGTTTCATAACACAATTATATATATAAAGGTGGCAGTTTTCTGAAATGCGCAGAATTTGTCTCTGAACAGAACATCAGGACTGTGAAGTTCTCCTATGTCATGAAGCTGCCATAGTGAGGTTAAGGGAAGGAGAAGGAAGGTGACAGTAAAGCACAGTATGTGCTGAGTCATTGTAGCCACTAAATGCCATTGGCAAAACATCTGTCCAGCTCTTCCAGAGATGTACTTGGACCAGCACAAAGCATAGAGCATCAGGCAGCACATAAGTCTAGAAAACTTCTGGGTGCTCTATTTTTCTCTTCTAAACACTAGTAATGTAGCTCTTTTCTGAAATGGAGTTCAGTGCCTATAATCTTTGTCAGACAATTAACGTTAATTTGATGAAATGTATTGGGACAAGGAATAAAATCATCAGGTCCTTCAGGAGAGCAAAGAAAAGACACTAGCCTGCCAACTTTACTGATTTCTTCCTACGTGATAAGAGAAATGCCACAATCATAGAAAAAAAAAAAAAGCAAAGCAACCATGTTGGAAACAGAAGAATGAGTCTACAACCCAGAAATATCTCTATAAAACCACTAGAAACGTTTCTTATCCTCTTACGGATCACAGACACTGAGACCTTACACAGTTATTGTATTGCCATTAGACTCTGCAACAAGCCTGCAATCTTGGTTGAGCTACAACACAGTATATGGAGTCTTCAATGCACTGTCTTGCAATGGCAGCTCCAAGGAGTTCTTATGTTACCTTAGGGTTCAAAATGTTCTATAACTTAGGTGTAATATTGTTTTGAGTTTAAACTGCTAGTCATTTGACAAATTATAAGGTTTTTTCCGTTTTTATATAGGAGTTCTTTTCATAGAATCATAGAATAGTTTGGGTTGGAAGGGAACTTTAAAGGTCACCTAGTCCAACCTCCCTTGCAAACACCAGGAATATCTTCAACTGCATCAGGTTGCTCAGAGCCCTACCCAGCCTGACCTGGAGTGTTTTGAGAGATGGCACTTATACCACCTCTCTGGGCAACCTCTTCCAACATTTCACCATCCTCATCTTAAAAAACGTCTTCCTTCTATCTAGTCTAAATTTTGATTTAAACCCATTATCCCTTGTCTTATCACCACATGCCCTGCTAAAAAGTTTGTCTCCATCTTTCCTGTAGGGCGCCTTTAAGTATTGGAAGGCCGCAATAAGGTCTCCCTGGAGCCTTCTCTTATCAAGGTTGAACAACCCCAACCTTCTCAGCCTGTCCTCACAGCAGAGGTGCTCCAGCCCTCTGATCATCTTTGTGGCCCTCCTCTGGACCTGCTCCAATAGGTCCATGTCTTTCCTGTGCTGAGAACTCCAGAGCTGGATGCAGGATTCCAAGTGGTGTCTCACAAGAGCAGAGTAGAGGGGCAGTATCACCTCCCTCAACCCTAAAAGTCAGGGTCCTGACTTTACACTTCCCCTGACCCATGTCCCTCAGGACTGTGAACTGAACCTGTTACATGATCACTGCAGCCCAGGCTGCCTCCAATCTTGATGTCACCAATTAACTCACTTGCATTGGTGACCGTCAGGTCCAATATCGCCTCTCATCTGAAGGAGCTGTCTATTACCTGGCTTAGAAATTGTCCTCAATACATTCCAGGTGTCTACTGGATTGCTTATAGTTTGCTGTGCTACTTTTCTGACAGATGTTGGAGTGGTTGAAGTCCCCCAGCAGTATGAGAGCTTGTGAGCATGATGCCTCCTGTAGCTGGAGTAAGGCGGTTTCGTCAATAGGTGCCCCTTAAGCCTGCAGCCTGGAGTAGACGCCAGCCACAGGGTTCCCTTTGTTGCCTTAGTCTCTTATTCTTACCCACAGGCTTTCAACCTGCTCATGGCTGTTCTTCAGAGACAGCTCTTCACACCCTATCCATTTCTTGATGTAGAGGGCAA
>VXBO01005287.1:484906-508156 GCA_013400135.1 Rhinoptilus africanus
TTAGTAATTACCATATAATAATTATTATACCATATTATAATTCTTATATATTATTATTTTAAAAATCTAGGAAACTTTTAGTTGTACCATCCATATTCTAAATAAAATGTTTAATGTTAACAATTTTTTAATATAATGCCATATTCTGTAATAACAAGTAGCAGATGGGTGGTATATGAAACGGGGCAAAACATTTGGCTTTAGATCAAAGTAAAATTTCAAGAAACTTTTCAAAGTGAAATAGCATAGTTTTAATAGAAATATGCTGTTCTGGAATATATTTGCTTTTTTAAAAAAATCTGAGATTTCTGTTTTTCTTCCTGATCGAAAAGAAATAATAATTTTAGATCTGAATATTTCCCTCAGGACATGCTATGCTTTTGGAGAATTATAACGCATGAGTGTTAGCTTTTTCTGATCTGAGATTTGGTTTCTTCATGGAATAATAGTAAACATTAGGTTACTTGGGAAATACTATTTTGAAATTCATGTTATCCAATATTTTAACTGTTCTGCTGAAAAGGGCCTATAAAACTGTTTTCTGTTTTCCATGCAGTGGAAGAGAAAAGAGATATGACAAAAGGGATCGTAAATCCATCTTTTAACTCATACAACAATGTATAAAATTCCAAAGTTATTAGTAAGTTGAATTTCCATTTTCTGTTAGAACTCTACATTTCAGGTACAAATGTAAATATTTATCATATCAGAAGTATGGTAAAAAATAAAACTTCAGAGCAAATTTTTAGTCTACAGGCTCTGAGCTATTTCTTGGTTGTCTACAGGCATATCTGAAATCCTATGATTTTCTTCATGAAATAAGATTTTTTTTTAATAATTATAGAAATATTCCCTGGGTAAGCAAGTTGTTTTGTACATAGTTGTTGTATGTTTAAATGCTCAGAATAAAACAACACAGTGGTAAGGATCACACAGAATAAGCAGAAACAATTTTGTAGAATCACTCTGGTTCATTGAGGATCCATAAATGACAAAACTCACTCCAATCTCTTTCTGATTTGTCACATTATACCACTACTTTTCCCTAAAACAATAATTTCTTTGAGAGAGGTGGGACAGGAAAATGTGACAGGTTCTGAGAAGCAAATATTCTCTGTTCTGAGCTGTACCTGTGAAAGCACAGGTAATCGCAGGATGAGATGTCCCCAGGATATCTGGTGCATGACCATTTCAGTGTTTCTTCTTTCAAGACTGTTCATAAATCAGTCACCTTTACTGTGTCATATGTTTATCATTTGCCATATTTCTCAAGAATTTGTTCCCAATATTAGGAAACTAAATTTCTGAGTACAAAGCAGTTGATGCTGATGTGTGTCTGGTGGGGAGCTGCTTACTGGGTGTGAATGGATCTTGGAAAAATATTGCTTTTGCAGGGTGATATGTCATAGTGATAACAATGTGAGCTGAAAAGTTGAAAGAGAAATGTCTGAAAGGGTTCCAGCTGTGGGAGGCTGCCTGTCCATGAAAAGGGCATGGTGCTTCAAGCCACGTATGTAGCAAACACCTCAGAAAAGCAGAAATAAACGGCAACCAGGAATGGAGGGATGGAGTAGGAAAGGGAAGTGCAGGGAGGGATGAATAAAGTGGTTCAGAGAAAATAATGCACCTGGGTATGTCAGTCTTACAAGACTGCAAGCAAGAGGTACCAGATACTAACAATTTTGATCAGCATCAACATATAATTGGCCTCATGTAAGAGAGCTAAGAAATGCACACTTCAGAGCCAGCATCACTTGTACAGGAATCATGGGGCCTGAGCTCTTCTGCTTTGCTACCTGTGTTACTTCTCAGTCTGTTTCTGTCTGCAAAATACAGGAGAGAATCTGCTATTGCCAAGGCGCCCTTGTAGTTTATAGTCAATATTTATGCAGTCAGGATTTATAGAGTCAGTATGTAAGTAAAAACAAAGAACGATGGACACCACATCCCAGCTCTCAATGAAAATGTAGCATGGGGTATCATTGTCATTTCAAGGTTCTCTGCATTGTAGAGCTGAGAGGTGCATGAACATTTCTTTTATCAATACAAATGAATAGCATTAGATGGCTCATTCAAACAACAATTCATAAATCTGTATGGTGCTAAATGACATTGTAAATCATCGAATCAAGGGCGAATGGAAAATAACCAGCCTTTGAGTTCCAGCTCACTGCAGCTCCACCAAGGCTGAGACTGTCTCCTAAGGCTTCTGATATCTTATACATACACATTTGTATTTAAGACAGCACCTCTATTCTCTGATAGTATTGATGAGCGCGCTGCACAAATGGAGGTTATCCTCTCATCTAAACAAATCTTTGGGGATTTAAAAATCAATGCAGAATGCACACTGTGGCTTTCCTGAATACTTCTTGATTTCTCATCCTTCTAACAACAAAGACAGCAATTGACTGAGCACTGGCACAAGGTTGACACACAATCAGCCCAGGGTGTCTCTCGAGTGGGTGCTGCTCAGGCTGACGTGAACAAGGAACATAGCTGTTTGTAGAGAGGCACGTTGTCCAAAACTACACTGCCTTTCCAGCACAGCTCCTGAATCGCTCCTCAGAAGACATGTTACCATACAGAGTGACTGACGGGCTGAGTGCTTAAACAAAGGGTCAGGAATCAAATGAGGTTAGCTAGTGTGAAGCAACTAGGACACCGATACCCCATGGCAGCTGCAAGGCAGCTCACGTTTTAATAAAGTGAAGAAAACTAATTCACACTTATTGTGGGGCAAAAGTGGTACAGAGCACTCATGGCTTAGAAGAGAATGAGTCTTCCAAAGGCAGTCAGATCTACTTTCCCTCAGTCTTTAAGGAGCATGCAATGTGTTTTAAGACTTATGAACCTTGGGATCTTTGATCTTGCCCTGACTGCTGGATGTAGCCCGACACTCACTGGTTACCTCGAGCTGTGAGACTTAGGATTTTTAGTTTTTCATAAACTATTAGAGGAATAAATGAATATGGACCCCCCAAGATTTCTGAGAGAGTTAAAAATATTGTACTTCACAGAAATCAAAGTTCAGACTGTATTAAGTGGAGGATAACAGGTTTTCTGTTACACTGCTGTAATTCCAGAGAGATTAAACTGAACTCAGTAGAGCCACAATTTACCACAGTGACAATGACAGCAAAATTGTATACTAGTAGCTACAGTAGTAGAAAATATGACTTTATTTGCCTCCAGATTGAATGTGAGTCATTTATAGCATTTGTTGGCTAGTTTTTCAACGTCCCAGTGGAATAACACAAAATTGCATTTGTGAAACAGGACCTTCCGGCAAACCATGCACAATCTTGCAAAAGAGGGTAAAAAATAGCACTCAGAATGCTACACTCCCAAAGGTGCATGGGATAAAAATACCCAGTGCTCAAGACTTGGAAAAATGATCAGAAACTTTTTCTTACAAGGGGGTTGATTAGTCAATTTTACTGCATTGCAATGCTGAAATAAATGCCTTTTTTTTTTTTCCCCCTAGCACTCAGAAGTAATTGAGAAACAAGCAAATTACAAACTGAAAAGGACATCAAGACATGATAAATTTTTTGTTAAACCCAATGGATAACAAATATGAACAGCTTGATTTTCTGAATTCCCCTTTATGTGCTACAAACCAGAAAACAAATGGTGTTTTACTCTAAAATTTCAGCCTAGAGGGAAAGTCCTTGAATGTAGATGCAAAGTCAAGTGACCTGTATAACTACATTTGATGCAAGTGATAAATTTGGGGTTGCTATTTTTTCTGTGGATTTTTATTTGTTTGGGGTTTGGTTTTCTTTTTTGAGCAGAAAATGAAAGGCATAAGTACTTTTCACTACTATGATCGGTTAATAGTGACTGGCTCTTCAGAGCTATACATTTTAAACAAGTCAAACGTATACAAATTTTCTCATACACATTCTCACCATATGCTTTTCTACTAATGAATCAGATATGGTACAGGAAGAAAAAAACAAAATGGTCAAGCTATAATTTGATCCAGTAAATTATGCACCTAGTGCAGTAGCAAGTGATAGAAGGAGGCTAGAACATGCATTTTTGGTGAAGACAAAACAGAGGCAGAGATTCTACTGTAAAAAGAGAAGTCTACTGCTAAATCAATATTTATTGATTTTATATACCACTTACTGGAACAGCCTGATAAATTATCCTTCAAGAGGATCATTCCTAATCATTCCTCTGTGCCCTAAGTTTATAATTCTCCTTTACAACATTAATCCTGTAAATGTTATTTGAAATTCCATAGAAACAACTGTGGTCCAAGGACCCCTCTACTCCGTTCAATCTTTTTGTGAGGGCACACTGATGATGGTTTCAGTCTATCTTCCATTCCTCTGTACATTTTGTGGTGTTAATATGTCTCTTGGTTATGTCTTTTCTGTTACATGAAACTTAATTTTTTGTGTTTCTTAACTTTATCCAACAACTTTCCCTTTTTCTAAGACTTTGAGTGATCTGGTCCTGATCCACTACTGTTTGGTTTTTTCTGAGGTCAAAACAATTTATGTTAATAAAGTACCTTCTGTATCATCGAGATTGTACTAAATTATCTGAAAAAAACCCAGTGAATTTTACCAAACAGCATCCAAGTAGGAGCCTGAGGAAACAGTTTCCCAGAGAGGATTCGGGGGAGCACAAACAGGAGCTGTGTGCCAGTAGCTGTACTAGTGAAATCAGAAACATGTGGGGACATTCCTGAGCACTGGAAAGTCTTTTTTACCTACATTAGTCAACGGCTAGAAGCTGTCCCTCACCGACCCTGGCCTGTGCCAATGGTGGCTTTCCCAAAGAGTTCCCAGACTTGGCTCAGTAGCCAGAGTGCACAGAGGGGCATTTCCACACCGGTGGTTTGGTTGTTGTTACTCTTTTTTGGAGGCAAAGCGACCTGGTATAGGTGTGTTATTCCGTGCCAGCTGGCCTCAGAAATGTTCTTCAGCAAAATGCTTTCACTGATATAGAAGCAGTGTGGTCATTATGGGGTATTTTTTAGTACCCAACCAAGGTTTTGTGTATATTTGAGGAGAAAAAAGAGGAACGAGTTCACAGATTTTTAGTTTAAAGAAACTTGTCTCCAGAGACCATGTTTAACTGGCAGATTTCTCTTCCAGTAGGTGACTGAGAGCAGGAACCCAGGACATGATGTATCCTCCCTGGGGACTTGCCTGACTCTGCTCCAACGAGTCTTCTGAGGTAAGTATTCCCCTTTTATAATGTTTTCTGCTCTGACTGACTGAGCAACAGGCACTTCCAGACCCTTTTCTGGATGAGTGGGAGGAGCTGCTCTAGGACACAACTGGGGAGCAGCTGAACAACTTCACTCTGGCTTTCTCTGGAAGGGATATCCAGTCCCTCCTTCAGTCTTTAGCCTCTTGACCCTCCAGTAAAAACTTTATCTTTACAAAAATAATGTCCTCATGGTATTCTGGTAGCTGAGTTTTAGTGATGTTGCAAATTTACACATTTTTCCAGTTATCTGGCCACATTTCCTTACTGCTCTTGTTTAATTTGTGTTATTTTTATTTTAGATATCATCCTTGCTTAGCTAACTTTGCCTCACTGAAAATTATTAAATAACCTGTTTACTTCAGGCTGATGGCCTGTTCGCCTTCTCCTGAAATATTGTCCGATGGTTTCATAAGGAATTCATCCAGTCCAGAGGTGTTGTAATCATTCCCTCCATCCCTGCTGTCTATGTTAGGCTGGCTTCTGCAAAGTGTTGTAGTCCGCTGGGTTCTTGCAGCTTTTTCCAATGCCAGGAATCAAACTGAGTTGTGATATTTGATGTTGCTTTCAAACTGACGGTGAATCCATTTACTTTTCAGTCTCAAATCCTTCACTTTAAAGCCATGGATATTTCATATCATCCACAGTGTCAAACAATATGCTGATTTCTCTGCTAGGTAAATTCAAATTGTGTTGTTAAGGGTATATGCTGTGTCTTTAAGTAGTCAGTTTTTAAGTGCTCTTTCCAATGTTACAACATTTCCATTAAGAGGTCTGGGCTGGGGAATTCTAGTTAAAAGAAGCTATTATCAGCCTAAATGAGCCACTGTGATGCTTGTTCCTTCATTATATGCTCTTTCCTCTAATGATTGTTATTTTATCTATTTTTAAAAACTCAGTTACTTGCTTCAGTGCTAACAATCAAAACAGCCAAGGACTCAGTAAGTCCTCACAAACTAAAAAATTTACAGTCATAAAACCATAGAATAGTTTGGGTTGGAAAGGATCTTTAAAAGTCATATAGTCCAACCCTTGCAATGAGCAGGGACATCTTCAGCTAGATCAGGTTGCTCAGAGCCCTACCCAACCTGACCTTGAATATTTCCAAGGACGGCGCATCTACCACCTCTCTGGGCAATGTGTTCTAGTGTTTCACCACCCTCAGTGTAAAAAATATCTTCCTTCTATCTAGTCTAAATCTACCCTCTTTCTGTTTAAAACCATTACCCCTTGTCCTGTAATAACAGACGCCGCTAAAAGTTTGTTCCCATCTCTCCTGTAGGCCCCCTTTAAGTACTGAAAGGCAGATAGAAGGTCTCCCTGGAGCCTTCTCTTCTCCAGGCTGAACAACCCCAACTTTCTCAGCCTGTCTTCGTAGGAGGGGTGCTCCATCCCTCTGATCATCTTCATGGCCCTCCACTAGACCTGCTCCAAGAGGTCCATGTCTTTCCTGTGATGAGGGTTCCAAAGCTGGACTCAGGATTCCAGGTGTGGTCTCGTGAGAGCAGAGTAGAGGGGCAGAATCACCTCCCTCGGCCTGCTGGACATGCTTCTTTTGATGCAGCCCAGGATAAGGTTTGACTTCTGGCCCGCAAGTGCACATTTTTGGCTCACATCCAACTTTTCATCCACCACTACCCCCAAGTCCTTCTCAGCAGGGCTACTCTCCATCCCTTCACCTCAGAGCCTATATTGATACCAGGGGTTACCCTGACCCATGTGCAGGACCCTGCACATGGCCTTGTTGTACCTCAGGAGGTTCACATGGACCCACTTCTTCAGCTTGTCCAGGTCCCTCTGGATGGCATCCCGTCCATAAGGCATGTCATCTGCACCACTCAGCTGTGTGTCATTCTCAAACCTCCTGAGGATGTATTCAATTCCACTTCAGACATCGTTGATGAAGATATTGAACAGTACAATGTTACACGATCACTGCAGCCCAGGCTGCCTCCAATCTTGATGTCACCAATTAGCTCACTTGCGTTGGTGACCGTCAGGCCCAGTATCGCCTCTCGTCTGGAGGAGCTGTCTATTACCTGGCTTAACAAGTTATCTTTGACACATTCCAGGTGTCTACTGGATTGCTTATAGTTTACTGTGCTACTTTTCTGGCAGATGTTGGAGTGGTTGTGTGATCATGATGCCTACTGTAGCTGGAATAAAGCGTCTTCATCAATAGCCCCTCTTTGATCGGGCAGCCTCTAGTAGACACCAACCACTAGGTTCCTTTTGTTGCTTCAATCTTATTCTTACCCATAATATTATAAGCATTTTAATCTGAGACCTTTTACTTTTCTAGCTTCTCTTTTTTTTTTTTTTTTTAATCCTTTCTGAAAAAAGGAGAAAGAGCCATTTTGCTCTCAACTGTCGTATTCACTTGTAGGCAATCACAATTCAAATGTCTCTTATACCATTTCAAACTCATCTTCTGAATTAATAAAAAGAAATGGAAATCAACTGAATATTTAAGAAAGCTTTTGTGACTTCTTATTGGTGATCATTATTTACAGTGATGGAATGAAATGTAAATTTAACTTTGACTGCTTCCTCACATTTTCAAAGTGAATTGTTGTATTCTTCTCTTGAGTGTAGCGGTGTAATTTATTTTAACTTTAGTAACATGTGCTGTTTAGAAATCAGACAGGAAGTGGTCAATCTTCTTCTGTGTAATAACCCATAGTTATCTCACAGTGTGAAATTCTGTGTAACTTAATCGCTTCATGTAAAACACTTATAAAGTACCGTCCTAAAGAAACTCTTCTCTAATTCTAAGGACTTTAAAGAAAACTTTAAGAATAATGAGAAAAGAAAGAGAACATTGGCAATGATGATCTGAGAGGACATAGTGCAGGCATGGACCCCTTCCCAGGATGCAGTCCCTTGTGTCCCTAAGGCTGACTGTCCTGCATAAGCCATGCCAGCAAGTCTCAGGACCAGAGCTTTGCTTCTATCCTTTCTTGTCTGGTAGCCGACAAAGCCAGAAAACTGACTGCTATGGTACAGTACTTAACCCAACCAACTGGCTTCAGAATGCCCACAATAACCTCCAAAATAACTATTTTTTAAGGCTTCTGACAGAAAGTGAAAATATTATTGAAAGCTATTTGAAGATGTGCTACAGAACTCTGCAAGTTCTTAGTGAGTGACAGATTTAGGCCAAAAAAATATTTTGGAGCATGAAGTCCTTTGGGGTGAGCGTGAAAACTCCTAATAATAAGGCAGCTATTTGGATATTAACCTTTTTCCTAGCCATACTCTGCAAGTAACTCAAAGGATTTTGATAATAATGATATTTTCTCCCACTGGCATGCTTCCTTTCCGTGTGTTTGTTTGGTCCAATTTGTTAAGTTGTTACTCTCAGTACGGTATCTGGCCACTCCCTATTCATTATAAAACAGTTGAACTGGCCTTTTTTCATACATTTTTTATTATTCTGATTCCCTTCTCCAACTATGACTTTTAGAAACACAAAAAAGTTGCTTCATTATGGCCTGGGTTATTTTGAATTTCACAATTTCATTCAAAATAGACAACAGTGAGGTTTATCCCGCAGGAAATAATTTTAAGATCTGTGGCCAGTCTCAGAGAGATTTCTCATGTAGCATCAGATTTTGGTTCAGAAGTAAGAACTCAGGACATTGATAATTACTGTTGAGGGCTCCAGAATACGAATTTATCATATCTTTTCTGTAATTTATTGTTTATTTTATTTTTAAACTATCTTGGGATATTTTAATAGCTGGGATTCTGAGTGAATAGAGATAGAATATATGTGGAAAGGTAGGTTGGTAAATTCCCAGCCACTTGACAGTCTTTGTCCAGTGACAAAGAGATTTGACTAGAGATTCTTCTGAACTATCATACACAAATTGCTGCTATTACTACCACTGCAGACCTACAAACTTATATTTTGTTGCTAATATTTATGTTTATTTACAGGTTTTGAGTGAAAGATTCCACCTGGTTTTACTTTATTACATTATTCTCAAGCTTCTAGATCACAGAATCACAGAATGGAAGGGGTTGGTAGGGACCTTAGTAGATCATCTAGTCCTACCCCCTGCCAGAGCCGGGCCACCTTAGAGCAGGTTGCACAGGAACGTGTCCAGGCAGGTTTTGAATGTCTCCAGACACGGAGACTCCACCCCCTCCCTGGGCAGCCTGTGCCAGGGCTCTGCCACCCTCAAGGGAAAGAAGTTCCTCCTCATGTTTAAGTGGAACTTCCTGTGTTGAAGTTTGTCCCATTCCCTCTTGTCCTGTCCCTGGACACCACTGAAAAGAGCCTGGCCCCATCCTCCTGACACCCACCCTTTAAGTATTTATAGGCATTGATAAGATCCCCCCTCAGTCTTCTTTTTTCCATAGTAAAAAGACCCAATTCCCTCAGCCTTTCTTCATGAGAGATGTTCTGCTCCCCTAATCATCTAATAATCTCAGGCAGTTTCTTCAAAGACAACAAAAACCTGTCCAATTATATGTTGAATGGAGCAGTAAAGAGGCTTTCAGACCCTGATAGCTGCCTTCAGCCGTATTCCCAGAGCGCTTACCTGCCTCCCTCTTTGATAAGTACATACCCACACCATTTGGTCCAAGACTATATCCTTCTGCCACTTAGAATTTTTCTTTACTATTTTCCAAATCTCAGCTTAACTTTCTTATCAGTCTTGACAGCTCCAAAACTTGTTTTTTTGCATCTCCAGCTCTTTTACCTCCAGCCCTGATAGACTCTAGTACAAGACTGGCTCATCCAGGGCTAACCAAATCTGTGGGAAAAGCCATCTCACTGATGGCTTCTCGGTTGAGCATCTTCAGGACGCGTTTTAGCACATGACTCTAGAGCAACTCAAGAAATCAACCTCTGACAACATCTGTACCATTTAAACATCTGCTCCATAGCCACAACACTTTGCTATCAACTTCCCAACTCTGGGTACCACAGGCTGTAATATCCTAATTACAGACCAAATTCTGCAGTCCTTAGTTGGCCACAAATTAATTACAATAGATGCCAGAAAACAGATGTGCATGAAGGTCTTACGTATTCAGAAAAATAGATTATATGGTAAAAGAAAGACCAATTAGATCCACCTCCATTAGTTTCTTACTTGGGAAATTCCAGGGGATGAGTGGTTTAATGGCATTTCTGGAATAATCAAATTAAAAATATGGAGATTTCCCCCCAGTACAATAGAAAAGACTCCTCCTTTCTCTGTGTTCCCAATAGCAGAGAGAAAAGTTCAGCAAAGTCACATTTTAAATGAGCTGTTTCACATTAAAAGTTTTCAACATTTTAAAGTCAGATGGATAAAACTGTTTTGAATTCCAACACTTACGTATTCTAAAGACGTCCATCTCAGCAGGGATCTGAGCTGAATTTCTGAATATCAAAAAGCAGTAACAGCAGTCTCATTCCTATCTTGCCATGTATTTAAGACAGTCCTATGAGACATAACAGCTTTAATCTTGGAGGCCAAGTGTGATTAAGCATGGTACATTTCTGGTTACAAATGTACTGACATTTGTGCTACAAAGTATTTTTAGGTGCTGCTGATGAACTGCTTATTATGAAATGAAATTCAGGTGCATAAAGTCCCTTCACTGACTTTATATGGCATTTATCGTACTAAATTTGAGCTAATCAGTGTTTTCCATACCATTTTCATTAGCATAAAAATGGTTGTTCATTCATTCGTTTATTAAACCAATGCCTCTTGGGAGTTGGAGCCACCAAACCCCATATCCATTAATTAGGTTTATATACTGACATTGTCTAGCAGCTTATGTTACAAACAAGACTACCATTCCACAGGCCTATATTAAAATACAGTTTGAACAGATAATTTCTATCTCAAAGACAAGGTAACTGGAAGGCCGGGCACCCCATACTTGAAATAAAACCAAGTTTGAAAGAAATCTCTCTCCCCAGATTTAGTGCTGTATGATTTCTAAATGGTGAGTATAGTGTATTTCAGCAAAGGTGAGAAGAAATGATGCAGTTTTCAACTGGTTTATCCATATGATTCAAGCTCTTGTTACCTTGCGACTGGATTTTAAAACTCGATGCTCCACACAGACCAAAAAGTTATAGGACTTCATCCAATTTCATGCAGCCAAGGGAATTTTAGTTTTAGCTTTATTTTTGTTGAATCATGCTTGTTAGCCCAGACATGGGGATGGTAGTACCTGTCGACCAAAACATGCTAGGTGCATGAGAAGAGAATGTCTGATGACTGTGATGATGTGAAGTGGGACTCAATTATAGACAATCTGTCAATATCAAAGACAAAACAACTTTTGAAGACTTGCTGAAGAATTTTTTCTACAAGGACAAGTAAAACAGCACAGATGCTGGGAGAAATATGGTGGCTGGGTGCTTCTGCTATTCAAGAAAGTGGCTTTATTATGGTAATAGAAAATCTGAGGTTTGTTGCTGAGGAACAAATAGATTTATGAATGCATGCAAATCTGAGATGACAAAGCAAATTCTCTTGTCATCATATTGCATTTCACACTTGATCTAGATATATAAAACAAGGCAGGTGATGACAAATTACAAATAGGAGATCATAAGGAAACAAACTAGTATCATTAGCATGAAAAAGGGTGAACTAAATGTACTTGCAATCTTATTGCAGTCAAGCTTTTTGAAAGTATAAGATGGAAGAGGCATTTAGGGAATATGTGTATTGTTTTTATGGTGATTTAGAAATTCCACCTGAAACATGAAGACTATGCTGAAGAACATGGGAAAGTTTGCTTGAAAATTCATCAGGTAGGTGATATTGATATGAAAAGCACAGTGCAGATTTGATAAGAGCTTGAGAAAAGTTAACTGTCTAATTATAAGAACAAGTGACACTCATAAAATGAAAACCCAGTATGGGTTCTTACATTAAAAATCACTAAGCGAAATTGTGCATTTATTCTAGTTTTCTAGTTCTGTGTTTTCTGGAGAAACAATGAGGAGAAGGCATGCATATATACAATATTGTTGGTCAGGTCATTAGATAATCTTTAAGAAAGTATACTATTTTTGCTGATTATGAGTTTTATGCCTGTTATGTCACACACTAGCAAGAGATTCCTGTTATCAGCACAAACACTTGAAGAGTTCTAAAGTGGGAAATTTTGTAAAAGTAAGGTTTATTCCATGATGTAAATTTCACCAGTGATTGAACTATATTGGAGTTGTGTCTGCGTTAAAGCAAATGTAAAATTACCCTGATAAAATTAAAACCATGCAGGAAAAAAAAAAAAATTATTTCTCTCAGCATTGACAATATCTGACAGCTTTTGTATCTTATGGGTTTTTGTTTGTTCATTTGTTTGTTTTAGAAAAGGCCATCCAGTAGAAAAAGGGGTGAACAAAATCTCACAGAAGAACATAGTAAAAGCTTTTAATCTGGCAATGCATACTGGGTGTTTTCTAAGGTCCAGAGAAGCCTTTTTTACCTAATTTCAGAAAAAGAACAACAAACAAAATTAAGATCAAAAATCATGGAGCAGAAGTTAAAAATCTTTAGGTTTATTTCAGTTTTAACAAAATGACAACTTCACCTCTACTTTTTGCCTTATTTTTTAGTATAGCATCTCTTGAAAGGGTGAAGGTTTACAAGGGCAGTACATTAAATATCTTCTTGTTTACTTTGAGAAATCTGTGGCCATGCTAGGTAGTTGATTTTTCTGGGCTAATGTACTATTCAAAAAATTGCTATTTTTTCTGGCTGCATTCAGCCAGTGTAGCGAGCCTGTGTTATTAAGCAAAGAGGGCAAATAAGAACAACAAACTAATAATGTATGATAACAATAAGATTTAGAGATGAAACTTTTAAGTGGATTCACCGTAGGTATTCAGATAGCTCTGCTTCCTGTAGCTAAGTCAAGCTGTGATTATCACCTGTTTGGGTGATTTAGCTTCACTAGCTAAATCAGCAGACTGTTCTGATTTGCGTTAATTTGCATTGTTCTGTGTTTCATTAGGTAAACAGAACTACTACAGCAATATAGTGGGCTTGGCTAATGACGTATTTCATCATGGTTATGCACACCTTTGCCTCTTCATTTGAACTAAGAAAATGAGCTCCAAAGATGCTACATTTTCATATAACACTGAGAGGATCCCTAATGTAGAATGCAAGTCTCAGTTCATTGTCAGTGCCACCAGGACCTCTTGCAGGGCAAGTTGCCAAAGAATGCAAATTAAACAGTTCAGCACTTAGGCTAGATTTTTTCACTCATGGACAAATTTGTATTAACTGACAAAGGACTTCCTTAAGCATTTCTCATGAATTAAACTGCTAGATTTTTTTTAATGTAAATGTATTTTACCAAATGTATGTGAGTAAAATGTTGTGTTTTTCTTTTTTTTCTTGGGATTCTGGGATGCAGCAAATGCTAGCTTCCATATACTCCAAAGAGGTTTGTCCAAGTTCACAGGTGTCAATTTTACATAGGCATTTTTGAAATCAAAGATACACTTTAAATGACTGAAATTTTCATTTGTTTACAGGTTCTGACTTCTGAAGTACATCAAGGTTTCCAGATGAAGCAGAAAATCCAGTGGAAGTGAGAAGTCACGACTCTAGTGACACTGAAATGTTAACTGACATTATATATAGTGTACTACTTACCTTTCAAACAGCCTTTTGTACAAAGTGAAAGAACTTAATATGCCAGTTCAGATAACCTTACAATAGCCATTTCTGAACTTTAATCGAATACGTCTATTAGTTTGCAAACCTCTAAAGTGAATAGGTAAGGTAGGTCTGGAATTAAGAATACTACATTGTCAATTTTGGGACATTATTGTTTGTTTCTTTAAGCATATAGAGGAGGATTTTTTCTTTAACTTCTGATCACTTTTAAAAAAAGTACTTTAACTATTTTTATGCTTTTTCTTTAAGTTCAGGGATGAAGGAATTTTGGAAAACTTGCTTCTTTTTGGCCTAACTACAATAACAGCATATGCGACAGGATTATAACAGAAAAATATATATTATTGATGTTCCAAAGGCCCTTGAAGAAGAGGGAAGGAAAGCAAAAGCACTGGTTTTGCAGCTCAATAAGTTTTTCATCTAGAAAAGACAGTGCTCTTGCTCCTTATATCAAATGTTTTCTTTTTCCAGGTCAGTTTATATATATAAAATGAGCTATTAACAAGGGTAGTTGATTTTTTTTGAGTGCAATCCCTTCAGGCTGCTTATTTGTGTTCTAATTAGCTGATTAGAAACACAGGCATAAGCTCCTCAGCTTGGAAGCAGTGGAAGGCAGGAGGGGTTCATGCCCAGCCTGCCCACTTGGGTCCATTCTTGAGTTGTGAAATGGAGGCAGAAAAGATGGACTCAGAGGAATAAATGAGCATTAAGTATCGTAACCAGGACTTTTAAACTATATCTGTGTTAGTAAATTAAACAGGGCATGTACACAGGTTTGAGCATTTGTAGAGGTCATCTGAGCTATAGGATTTTCAGCATGGTTCTTGGTGTGATTTTAACCTCTGCCAGACATAGTTCAAGCCCAAGGGGATAGCATGGATCACAGACCATTTCCACAAAGTAATTTGGATGTCATTATTCTGGTTCTTGAGGGCGAGCTGAGAAAGTTAAGCTGTAGAGGGGCAAGCAATATCAAGTTGAAATTGGTTGAAGTGTGTTGGAACTATTTTTTAGATATGTGCTGGAGACTAAGACGACTTAGGAGTCTTGTTTTTATTCCTCTTCTCCCAGACTTAAATAATATTTGATCTTTCTTACACATATCTGACACTTCAGATCTCCTTTGTTCAATATTTTATCAGATAAATGTTAAAACGGAGATACAGGAAAACTCGTCTCTAGAGGTGGAGTTATGATGAGTAAATGTAGACAGTTATCTATTTTGTTTTGTTTAGTTTCCCCATTTAAAATGAAGAAATAGAACAAAAAATACCCATCTGTTATTTAATATCAAAGAAAAACTCAGGTTTGAAATGACCTTTCAAGGTTATCTGGTGACTCAGATGAGAGTGGCACCAAATTTTCAGTTAGATCAAGCTTTAAAGTTAAATCAGGATGCCCAGCAGATTATGAAATTGAGTTTTGAATATCATTGATGATGGAAAATCCTACAAAAATATTACATAGCTGCTCTTCCTTTTTTCCCTTTAGAACATCTGCTCAATAAGTACACAGAGTGCTACACTGGACCATAGTTAGCTTCTGAACAGAAAGGCGATGGTATTTTGAAGCGTTGACCTTGGCAATGCTCATTTGGGTTACTGTTATTGAGGTCAAGACAGCTACTGCCTGAAAAGGACTATTATGATATTGTGCTACTATTAGACAAAGTATTACTTGTCTTGTAATAGTTGCATTGTAACTGTGACTGATAGACAAAGAATACAGGAGATGTAAGGCTTGCACAAAGTGGTGGTCTAGTAGATCACCTGATGAACCTGGTGTATGTTGGGGTAACAAAGCGAAAAAAAAAAGAAAAAAAAGATTTGAAAGCACCAAAATCTTTCTTCTGGTTTTGCTGAACTCAAAAAACCCCACCTTCAGTGACATGGGCATACATCAGCCAATAACTTTGTTCTGGTAAAATTTGAAAGCATAGAAAACTAACTTAGTTGTCTCATAAAAAATAGCAATTAGTTAAAAATAAGCCAAATAAGATATAAACAGAAAAAAAATAAACCCCAAACAAAGGAAGGTAGTCCCAAGCGCCAAGCGTAATATCGTATAACCTAGGAAAGTGTATGAGGTTCATTGAGTAAGAAGCCTCCATATTTAGAAATGTGGAAATTTCCCAGTGTACCTTTGTTGACCTACTAGGAATGCCCTTCAGAAACAAGACCAACTGAAATGCAAATATATCTTGGCACAGCAAAAATAGTTAATGTCCTTTGCATTTTCAGTTTTTGAATGGTTAAGAGCTGAATTTATATTGTATAGAATAAATTTGAATGATTCATCACTTATGAAAATGTCACGTGAACTATAGAGCGCTATGAAGGACTCAATAGAGGGTGAACTGGGTTTTACAAATCTGCTAAATTCCAGAGAGTTTGCTCTCTCTATTTATTTGTGTGTGTGTGTGTGTCTTAATGCTGAGTTTATGCAAAAATCAGAAAACTCATCTTCATATTGTCTGTTGACCAGCTAAAATTAATGTATTTCTATTTAGCTGCATGTATACTTCATTATTTCTAACAATCTCTTACTCAAATGGACTTGAAATCAAGTCTAGCTGGTAGCTTTGATGGTAACATCAACAGAAACAACAGGGATGTACTCAAACTTTACCACTGAAACTACTCAGTTAATAGGCTTTGATTATAAAATGTAAACCTCCAGCCTTACCCACACCAGCCTTCAGTAACAAATTCCAGTTGGTTCAATTAAGCTTGAGGGGTAACTAAATTGTATATTTCACTTAGCCATTTACTTATTTATTTTATACTTTTTTGTGTGTGTGTGAGCCCCTGTATTGAGAAGCAAAATTTATTTTAGTTCTTTCTTCCCAATGTCACTCAATACCTATTTTTTCCCTCTGTGAAGTCTTTCCCATAAAATATAGTTCAACCCAAAGCTGATATTTGGATCCCAATGAGTGAATTCAAGTTCATGCAATTTAAATGAGATTTGACTTGCCTTTCTGTTTTGTTGAAATTATGAAGACTTCTGAGTCACAAACTGTGAAAGTGATGGAAGTTTTACCTACAATCCTTACTATCTCAAAATGTGCAACATCCCATTTACATATGTGCTAGAGTAAATAGGCCAAATCCTGAGGTATTTGCACAAAGCTGATCATTTCTCCTTTCAGAATTAACAGCAGAAGTGTGGGATGGAAATGAATGGATAAAATTACATTTTCACTTCAATTTTTTCCATGGGCTTTCTTCTTCCTGTCTCTTCCCTTTGTACCTTACTGTTGCACAGTTTCTTTCTCGCCAGTATTTTCTACTCATTTTCATCTCCTCAGCTTTCTACATCATTCTTTTTTTGTCCCCTTTCTTTCAAGATTTGATTATTTTTTCCTTTGTTACAATTTTTTGTGTCTCTTTCCTCTGTTTTAAACCACCACAGTAGAAGGTCATAGGTGCCACAAAGGGTTATAAAGTTTTACATAAGGAAACCACAGTTAAGAAGACTAGGGATGTACAGGTGACAGAGTGAAAGTTCTTACCGATAAAACAATGCTGCAAAAACACGATAGAGATTAGTGCTGCTGGAGAATAGTGTTGAAAAACTGCAAAACTCTTCAAAGAGTAGAAGGGGTGGAAGAGAAGGGATTTTAATTTTTTTTTTCCTTTACTCATAGAGTTATAGTTGCATTTAGAAATTAGAGCCATATTCTCCAAATGTAGCATAATGACTCACAAGCTGCTAGCAGGCTATACTCCTAAGAATCTGAAGATAATTCTGGTTTTGCTGATGAAGCTACTCACATTCTTGCAATCCTGTTACCAGGCAGTAGTGCTACCAAGTGTCTCAGTTCTTGTCTCATATTTATTGAAAAATTAGATGTACAAAACAGGAAAACTTCACCCGAACCTCCCCATTCTAGTAGATATCTTACCTATCACATCTGAGGGCATCAGATCCACTAGTCAGAACCACTTCCATTAACCAGCCAATCAAAGTAGACCAGAGATATGGCGGTGATTGCACAGGAGGAATGACATTTGAGCTCACTCATTTCCTCAATATAAGGTGGGCTAATGATGCATCTACCTCCTTATGGGAGCCCTCACTGGCTAAGCAGTATACAGTATTTTACAGTCCTGTTGTTGATGCAGTGCAAGCATGTAGGAAGGTAGGCAAGGTTTGCTGGACAAAGGGGGAGCAGGCGTCTGTGACGCTGTTTGGTGATGCAGATTCTCCCTGGAAGTCTAAGGCAGGTGCAAGCAAGCCCTGAGTTTTCTGTTGGGGGTTACACGATTTGGATTAAGGGGTTGTTGGATAAAACAAATGAACAACATTAAAAAACAAACCATATCTTGATCACACAACTTTCCCATTTATGTTTACCTCCTTGTTTAGCTTGCTTTCTTCTTGGGAAGTCTATATCCTCTCTCCAACTTGACAGTGGGGAAAATAAACAAGAAAATATTCATTTGCAGTTTTTCATTGTCATTATTTTCATAATACTAATGTAATGTTTATGCAGAGAATCTCTATCTCTGTTTCAAGCCCATGGTGCTGAGGAGTACACAACCTAAGGAAAAGTTAGAGTTCATAATTCAAACAGATAAAACTGACTAATTAAAAAGCAGAACTAGAATAGCTTTTCAAATGAGGCAGGGAGTCTGCGAGAAATATAGAACTATATAATATTTTCTGATTTCACTGTCTTAACAGTGTATCCTTCCTTGCCACTGCCTATTTCAATGTTAATTATTTTTAATACAGTTCTTAAAGGTCTGTGTAACTGAAAAAGCTAATACACCTGAGAATAACCAGTTATGTACTATGAATCTATTTTAGTAGAGAGCAATTGAAAACAAAATATTTTAAAATCATTGCTCCTTGTTTAAAAATATTTAATTATGTAGAATGCACATTAATTTTGTAGCCAGTATTTGTGTAATAATCATAGAATCATAGACTCATAGAATCATAGAATACTAGGTTAGAAAGGATCTCAAGGATCATCTGGTCCAACCTTTCTTGGGAAAAGGACTAGATGGACCAGCACTCTGTCCAGCTGAATCTTGAAAGTGTCCAGTGATGCAGAATCCACCACTTCCCTGGGGAGATTATTCCAATGGCTGATTGTTCTCATTGTGGAAAATTTTTCTCATCTCCAATCAGAATCCCTCCAGGAGTAAAATTAATCAAACCAACATTATCTTTCCCTCTCCTGTAAAATAGTTTATAAAAACTCATGACAATTCATAGGAAAACTATTTATTTTAAGGCATTAAAAGACAGGGAAATCTTTAAATGTACAGTCTGATGGAAAAACCCTGCAATTTTGACCCACTTTTATGTCAATTATTTAGAAAGATATATACTTAGCTTTGGTTTTGTAGGCCAGTAGTAAAGGGTATGGTAAAAACTTCTTAGAATACTGATGCTGGATAGTCTAAACTTATATAATTCCTCTAATAAGGGGATCAAGCAAAGAGGTAGGATCTGATGCTGCAAACTAGGTTGACAGAGTAGAGAGGACTATATTTTCAAAGGGGCATTAAAAGGCAAACAAAATAAACCAACGTCAAACAAAGGTAACTTTTGGTAAGTGTGCAGCAACATACTGAGGGGGAAATTAAATTACCTGTGTTAAAAGTATAGGCAATAGATTAGGGACTGTCTCTTCTCACAGTTTCACAAGTCTAAAAGAAAATATATGTAAGTCTAAGACAGTTTCCTACAGTATTTTAATTTTTAACCAATTAAAATTACCTCCAAATGGTGATTTATTCCATGTTAAGAAATGTCTAAGATTGGGTGATACCATAGTAGTGATTATATCCGATCAATCTAAAGGCATGACTGAGGTACCTGCACATTTGGGTCACCTGAGTTTGTCTACGTGGGCATGAATGGTACTGTGCAGTTTGTATAAGAAACCAGTGTCTGATGTCTTGGACGATATCAAATGGCAATGGACTCTTTTGTATTGGTTGATGAATTGAGCTCTGAAGGTCCAGCCACTGTTCTGTCTCTTACTTTGTCCAGAAGTGGATCCCTAAAGATGAGCATGTGCCACACTTCCTTCTCACATCCTCCCAGACTCCATTTTTCAGGTTAGGAATTTCTGGAGCTACTTGCAGTTTCTTTGCTCATTAAGGATGGATTCCTAAAAAGTGTAACTGTTAATGATTTGACAGAGAGCAACACATTTTTTTCTCCATAAAGATAAATGTAATTGAAAGGAGTTGTACATAGGGACTATAGAAAGGCATCCAGTTTAAATAAATGAGGGCAATTATACGACATGGAATACAGAGAAACATGTACAGGAATAACAGAATCACAAACTGTAGGAAAGGCTGGCATTGTGCAAAGATTTTTTAGAGGCTGCAGTGCTCATTGCTTTTTAAAATAAAAATCAGTACATGACTGCTTGCTGTCTTTGAATTTTGGTTGGTACGTTACTTTATCAGACAAGATCAAATGGTGTCAACATTTTGCTGTTCTTACTGCCTCTTTCTGTACAGTACTTTTCCAGTATTGCCATAATCTTTGTTAGGTGCCTGCTGCTCATCAAAGTCAATCAAGTAAACCATGGGTGAAGGAAGGAAAAGTAGAGTAATGATGATGGTTATCAGAGCAGGGTACTAAATGATTAGCAATAGAATTCTGAAATGCTGGCTAGAGATGCAATGAGGTGTTACTGTATTTAGTAACCTGGATTTTTTCCTCCCTTAGCTTTTCTCCCTTTGCTTTTCTAAAAAGCAGACACAAACATCTAATGTTTACACTACCCACTGGAAAAAACCTCCACAGTACAATTTTTGTACCCCAGATATCTCTCTTCAACCGATTCATTTAATGCCCCTTATTCCTGCAATGGAATCGTGAGAATTCCCTCCCTACTGCTCAAAATTACGTATCACCATTCAACTGTCTGTTTTCCAGGCTGGAAAGTCCTGTCTTAAATATTCATTTCCTAAATAGAAGACATTCTGTATCTTTGATTAGCCTAGCTACTCTTTTCTGAACTTTTCCCAATTATACGTAATATTTTTGGAGGTGGGTCAGCCAGAACTGACCATAATATTCAAGGTGCAGACAAACCCTGGAAGTTCTGTGTTGTTCTAACTTTCAAATAATTCATAACAAATACTTTTCACTGAGCATTGAGCTGATTTTTAATGAGCCAATCCTACCTAGTAGTTTTTCAGAGCACAGGACTTTGCACAGGAAATTAGGTTTGTTCAATTTTTTTCCCATGTGTATTTCTGTATTTCTCTCTCTTATATTTCATCTGCCATGTTATTGCCCAGTTGGTGAGCTTCATAAGATCCTTCTGCAATTGTCCACAGCTGCTTCTCAACTTAAGTATACTGATTAATTTTATATTATTAGAAAAATATTATCTTTTTTCGGTTCCATGCTTTCCTAGACATAATTATACGTGATAAAAGCACAGGTCGCAGCAATGGTTTCTGAGGAACTCCACTGAAAGAACTCACCACGTGCTCCTATCCTCTTGCTTCAAAACCTTTTACTGATTATTTATTTTTATAAGGAACTTCTCTTGTATCTCAGTTTTGTTTCTTTAACCATAGTTTGGTGAGATAAGCTGTCCTTTCTATGTCATTATTTCTGTTTTGGTTACAGATGGAATAGACAGCTATATAAAACTATGCATCTAATATTCAGGCAGAAGAAATCAGGTAGAAGCAATCCCATCGTTAAAGCACACAATTAAATTATATAGGTGTATACAGAGGATGCTGGTATTATTATTGTGGTCAGGTCAGTGAGAACCTGATATATATTTTTCTTTGGAAGACAAAAAAAAGAATGTGATACTAAGAAAATTATTTAAATGATCAATATATCTGCCTTTAGCAATGGTGCAGAATGATTTAGAGAGATTTTCTACAGATCATTTCAAGAAAAATTATGTAGGATTAAAGGTGTCTCAAGGAAGGAAGTAATCTACAATGATATGGAAGACTTTCTAGCGTGGAGAGAATTAAAAGTTTAAGATTGTTTGCATTGCAATAAGTAGGGAATACAGAGTCCTAATAATAATGACAATAATAATATAATTGTGATAATGTGTTGGAGAAAGAAATTATCTTTCCATTTCTCAGGATAGAATGCAAAGAGAACTTTCAATGGCATTAAAAGTGTAAACATTCATGTAATTTTCCACACAACATGTAATGTGGCTGCTGAGCTCTTTGGCATGGGAGTTCACTTGGGCCAAGGTTTTAGTGGTCTCGTAAAAGGCTGTCAATGGCCTTTCATCTGAATCTGTTGGTAGACTCCATTAGGTTTGACCCACCTACTTTTACAGACACATAGTACCATGACCTTGGGTACTACCCTCAACTCCAGCAATCTCTCCAAAAAGGTATCAGATATGTCATCTGTGTTGTATCTGCCAACCGTGAAAGGATCTCTTCATTTTTGTATGACTGTGTGAATAACAAATAGCAGTCAAAATCTATGTAGACAAACAAATCAAGTCCCTTGAGTAAGGATATGATCTAGTTAGCTAATATACATCTCCAGGAGGTTTTGTGATACCTAGCATGATATACCCTGACTCCAGCTCCCATTTGGGAAGAACATGGATTTCTTGAGACATTAAAGTACTGGAGCATGTCCAAAGAAGAGCTGTGAAGCCAGCGAAGGATCTAGAGAACAAGTCTTTTAAGGAGTGACTGAGGGAAGCGGTGTTCTTTAGTCTGGAGAAAAGGAGGCTGAGGGGAGACCTTATCACTTTCTACAAATACTTGAAAGGAGGTTTTAGCAAGGTGAGTATTGGTCTCTTCTTCCAATTAAAAAGCGAGAGGATGAGAGGAAATGGCCTTAAGTTGCACCAGAAGAGATTTAAATTGGATATTAAGTAAAATTTCTTCACTGGAAAGGTTGTCAAGCATTGGAACAGGCTGCCTTGGGGACATGGTTTAGTGGTGGACTTGGTAGTGTTAAGGTGTTGGACTGGATGATCTTAAGGGTCTTTTCCAACCTAAATGATTCTTAAAAGTCCCTTGTCAAATCTGCCAACCCTGTGTGTACATTTTGGCATGTATTCCAAATGAGGCAATCCGCAAAGTAAAACAAACACCATTTATTTAATGAAATTTTTTTTTCATTCTTCTCATAACTTTCCAAAGGGATATTACTGTAGTATGTCAGCCAATACACACATTCTATGGGTATGCCCTTTGCTTCCTTCAGCTGTCAGAACAGGCTTTTATAAGCTGTGCTTAGCTGTGTTTAGTTGTCTTTTTGTCACTTAGAATTTTCCTAAAAATTGAATGCATATTGAATAGACTAGTTCAGTTGGAAGGGACCTAAGACAATCATCTAGNTTGAATAGACTAGTTCAGTTGGAAGGGAC